>JAWWEV010000167.1:46614268-46724257 GCA_035583235.1 Hafferia zeledoni | reverse complement strand
GACGCCGCGGCCGCCGCCACGGGCCCCGTTTGCGCTCCCCCCGGAGCCCCCACGCGTGGCCCCCGCCGGGCCCCGCCGCCGCGGGGGCAGCCCCGGGCACCCCCACCCGTCCGCCCGCCCGCGGCGGCCCCGCTGGGAGCCGCTGACCTGCCGGGCCCCGCCGGCCCTCCCTGCCGGCCCGAGGAGGCTCCGCGGGGCCGCGGCCGCCCGGTCACCCCCGCCGCTTGGAGTGAGGAAAGAGACAGGGAGAAAAAATCATGGAGTGATACGGCCCTTCGGGAGGATACTGGCAAATAAGCAAATTAAACAGAAAGAGAGCAGCTCGTTGTCATAGCAACAGTGCAATTAAATTACTTTACTGTCAGCCATCATATAATTTTGCTGTTTAGAAGCTCATGGGACGTAACTTCCATTTGGAGTCAAAGTTGAGCGTGCGGCGTAGGTAGGCAATGCCGGAGCCCCAGGACGCGGCGATTCCCTTGTTTACCTTCTGGCTGCCTTGGCTGCAGTTTTGAAAGCTGGGAAGTGGGACCGACGTAAGTTTGGCCACCCGGTGTTTATACCTGCCTCGGTATTTTTTCCTTTCCCTAATACTTTTCCCAGATACTCGTGTAAAACTGCACATTTTCCCTGAGTGGCTTGAGTGATGGTGTGTATTGACAGGCTTCTGTGCAGAAAAGTTCTGTGTCTTTTATTTTTAGTAATGGCTGCTTTGGTGTAATGTGTTTATAAAAAGACCTGAAAACCTTTCAGTTTCCATTTTTGCCCGTTTGTAACAGATAAAGTCCATCATTTCTCTTTTGCAGAATGGCTGTGTTGCTCTATTTTTCCCTGTAGATAGATAGTTTATTCTATTGTTACCTGTAGGTTTTTTTGCCTTTCCTTTGCAGTATTGATTGTGCGACTGCATGACTTCAGGGAGCTGCTGAGGTTATGTTTTAGGGACACGGAATCGTTTTGTTCTTGTTCAGTGTTTGTACAGGAAGTTTCATCCTTTTAGAATCCATTATTAACTCTTCCCAGTTTTTGTTCTTCTGCTGTTGACATTTCCAGACCTAAGTCCTGGCAGTTTGACCGTATGTACAAGCCGAGGGAAGCTGCCTCCTGCTTCTGAAGTAGAATTGTTGGGCTCTTGAGTTGGGCAGGTGCCCGACTTCACTGAGCTTCTGGAGGGTTCAGGTCACCCCAAATGTTACTGCTCACAGGTGTCCCCCTCAGGGCTGATTCAGTACCCTGAGCTGCACATTCCACCTCTCTCAGGCCCCTGTTGAGTATCACAGCAATCTTTCAGACTCTCTTTTCTACCATGTTTGAAATACAGTTCAGCTAATGTTAGTATCTTCTCTGTTTACATATGTTTTTAAAGTGCTCTATTCCTCTGGCACTTGCTTCCCCGTGTCTTGGCCCTGTCCCAAAACTACCGTGTGTTGCTTTCCCTCCTCTTGCCCTTGCTGGTTTCGAAGTTCTGCCGTCATTTCTGAGTTTTGATGCAGCTGAGTCCATAGTAAGATTGGATGTTTGCCTCGGCCATTAGCCAGAGTGACTTTAATCATGGTGCTGTTGTATTGGCCTCAAACGTGAAACAGCTGAAGTTAATCTGAAGCAACTAACCTTAAGTCACTCTTTTTTTTTTTTAGTTCACGTGCTTATTAAAGTGCTATATATAATCAATTATTTGATACACCTATTCATCATTAAAAGGACATGTCTTTGGGATTTCCTGTGTGCGGCTTCACGTTACGGAGGTGTATCTGGATTATCATTCCATCAACTGACATTTATTTCTTCCTGTGTGCTGACTTTAGATTATTTTACTCAACAGTTGTGGATGAGTCTTTGTGAACCGGTCATGTTTAATACAGACGGCAAAAGCCTAAGTGACCAGTTAGGAAAAAGCTGTGTAAACGTTATACAGGACCTTTTTATGAGCTAACTTTTCTCTCTGTTTCTTTCTCCCTTTCCTTTGGATTCGCTCTCACAGGAATTGCTGTCTAAATGGGTCCAGTCATGCCTCCCAGTAAGAAGCCAGAGGGCTCAGGAATTAGCGTTCCCAGTGGACTGAGCCAGCGTTACCAAGATAGTGATTTATCAAAGGCACTTCATGATGACGAGGACCTAGACTTCTCTTTGCCTGCCATCAGATTAGATAAAGGGGCTATGGAAGATGAAGAACTAACTAATTTGAACTGGTTACATGAGAGTAAGAACTTGCTGAAAAGCTTTGGGGACTCGGTGTTAAGGAGTGTTAGCCCAGTTCAGGACATCGGTGATGACACGCCACCATCTCCTGCCCACTCTGACCTGCCCTATGATGCCAAGCAGAACCCCAACTGCAAACCTCCTTATTCCTTTAGCTGCCTCATCTTTATGGCCATTGAGGACTCGCCAACCAAAAGACTGCCTGTAAAGGATATATACAACTGGATCTTGGAACACTTTCCATATTTTGCAAATGCACCCACTGGATGGAAAAATTCTGTGAGACATAATCTATCCTTGAATAAGTGTTTTAAGAAAGTGGACAAAGACAGAAGTCAGGTAAGTTTGGAACTATGGAAACCTGTCTGGTTCTGAAAATATTCACCTGCTAATCCCAGAATGTGTCCTTAACAGTGAAATAAAAAACTTTCAACCATGTCCCTAGTAACGTAGTTCATTAAATTCAGAGAGCCAACATTTCTTTAGCATTGCTCATTCTGATTTTATTAAATTCATTGTCTAGACATCTGTAAGAAAGCACTTGGGGTGTGTGTGTGTTTTTTCTTATCCCCCCAGCTGGTGTCTTCATGCATAGTGGTTAAATATTGTTTTTAGTTATCATGCTGTGGTAATGGTTTCCAGCTATACTAGATGAATGTGATCATGTTATAAATAGGCTGCTTGCTGTTCTTGGCTTATACAAATGTATAGTGAAAGGGTATGCCTTATGTAAGAGTCCAGCACTGGTCTGTGTTGTAATCTGATAAAAAATTTCTTTCTCTTGCACCAAACGAAGTAGTTCTGAATTTTGGTGATGAAGCTTTGTTCCATTTCAAGCAGGTTTTAGAAAAACTCTTCCAAGAGATGAGACAGGTCTGGTGTCAAAGGGGGAAGTTACCATTCACGAAATTTCAGTTGTTCTCTGCCTGGTGCAGTGCAGAAGCTCGGGGAGCACATCTTTGCCTTCTGATCTCAGTTGTTGTCGCCTGGTTTCATCGCTCGCTCCTCGCAGTGTCTGCAGGAAGGGGCTGAGTGCGAGGCAATGGGGGGCGGGCGGAGCAGCGCAGGCATCCTCTGCACAGCCCTCTATGCGTCAGTCTGCCCGAGAGCAGGTGGCAGTTTCTGAGGGGACTGGCGCAAGAAGTCTGCATGAGTCTTTGGCAAAATATGGGTATACTGATAAAAATATCAACTTGCAGATAAATTTGAGAGGCCTTCCCAGAGGTTAGGGAAATAAATAGTGGGTAAGATCACGTAACTGGTGGTTTGTCTCTAAAACTGGCTGAAGATCAGACAGTGGACACTTTTCCCTGGCAGAAACAATAAATGCACTCAGCTTTGTATTTCAGTGAGGTAAATGCTGTGATTGTCTTATAACTGGTTACCCTGAACCTAGACTTCTCTTGGTGGTGCTGTTCTCCCTATTTTGTGTGCTATTTAACTTTAAAAGCTATGCAATAGGAGCTCCAGTAACTCTAGAGGTAGAGTCATACACTGCCCTAAAGCAGCTTCTCATTTTAGATTACTTAACTTTCTCTTCTCTGAAGTTTTCCTTTTTTAAAGGATTGACACTTCTATTTTCCTTTTCTTTCTTTTTAAAAAAATATTATTATTTGGAATCCACTGTCTCCATATTGCTGATGGCACACTGTGTGTTGGTATTTTTGTCAATTAGTTGCTGTGAAAGATTGTGTGTGAGATTAAAAAACCCTGTTTTCTGAACTGAATCTTGTTCTGTGTAAACCAGAGTCTTAAATTTAATAAGTGCCACACCAGACTTTCATGATCCTGTCCCAGACTGTATGAAATCTTCACTCAAAGCATTTAAACCCCCCCCAAAATACTGTAGCTTGGAAGGCATGTGTTTAACACTGCCATTTGTGTTTTGTTCAATCCCTCTTCCTCTGTTTACAAGTTGACTATTCAGGTTTCAACTTCCTTCCTATGAGGAACTTGTCTTCATGTCTTATCTGTCAAATATCCGGCAGTCCAGTGAGCCTGTATGAGCAATAACATAATGTGCTGCTTCTTCTCAGGGAAGTGGCACAGCTCAATGCATGACTAGTCACCTATGTCTCAAATTCATGATTAGAGCCATGGTTACATAGACAACAAGGTGTGGTGGGAGGCCTTGCCTGTATGAATAACAAGGTGGAGTTTTATTCATTCCTGGAAAATCCCAGATTATGAGAAAGAATGTCTTCTACTTCCTGGAGATGCTAATAACTGCAGGTAGTCAGCATTAAGGTGAATGAGATGGGAATCCGAAGTTATAAAATGCACCATGAAGGTCATTTAAGACTCCTGTTGGGTTTTTCCTCATGCCTTGGCCAAGCGATGTGGCAGAGTCCTGAGTGCAGAATTGGCCCTCAGTCAGAGCTGCTGAATCAGGTGCTTGACAGCTAATTGTGGACTTGGAAAGCAGTAACTGTTATCTGATGGCTTTGAAAATACCTTCCTGTGTGTGCATGCACACTTTGGGTTGATGCGAGTACCTTGCAGCAAATTTCTCTGCTGTTCAGAAGGAAAGTGTCCATCTGAAGGGTTCTCTGGTTTGGGTCTGCGGCTTGGGACAGGTGAAAGTGAGGTTTTCATCTATAAGGAATGATTTTATGCCACCTCTCCTTTGCAAGTCTGATTCTACAAATTACAGGTTTGGAGTCTGCCTGTTGTACTGTTTTTAGGTGGGGAAAAAAAGGCAGTATTTAACAAATGGCATGTTATGAAATGCTAACAAGATGGGATCTGAAACGTGTACAGTATGGGGGGAAGGAGTTAATCGGTGCTGGGAATTACAGGCATTTGGTGGTTGATGTGCATTGACACTTTGTGAAAAGCTTCAAGCTTTTTCTCTCGTAGTTGTGCTTTCCAGTGTTTGTTTGTGTAGCCTTTCAGTAATCATTTTTCTAAAAAAAAGTTCTGCTGAACACTTAATTGTTTTTTGAATTCCCTCTGCATAGTAGTTTTCTCAGTCTTGGGTTCCGCTGGTTTATATTCATGGGGCTAAACATGCATCTGATAGTCTGCAGCTTTTTCTGCCTGCATATGAATACCTGAATTTCCTGATGTGAGATCACTGTAACAGAGAGGAGAAAAAAAACCCAGACAGGCTGCATCCCTTCAGTTTTTGACTTACCCTGTCCTGGTGCTTTTAGGTGTGCCAGGAAAAGACATTTTTCTGCTTGGATTTGTTTTTACACTCCTGCCATTTCGGTTCAGCTGCGGTGCCATCAGGCTTACCTGGCAAGCCGACAGTGTGGCTATTCGTGTAACTTTGTGATAAGGTTGAACTGGATCGAGACAGAGAGCTGGGCTGAAGGAGGGAAAACGCTGAGCCCTTAATTGTACAAACCTCTTTGCATTGGGCTCAGCAGTTTAATAGTAGTTGGCCAGAGTATGAAGTATCACATGATGGGGAGTAGATGAGGAGTTCCCTGGCTTTGTTTATGCTGCCAGACCTGTGAATTCACTTGTTCAGATTAATCCTATTGTGAACATACAGATCTAAATGTCCTCTAGTGTGTGTCCCATTTAGTACAGCCCGTTAGTCCATGACTTCCCTGAATTCCCTACCATCTGGTCCTTGGCTGTAGAGAGGAATTTTTCTTGTATATGTGTCTCCATAGCAACGAGTTTGCAGTTGATATGGAAAGTAAGCAGTTGCCGTAGCAACGGAGTTACTGATGTGGCAGCTTCTCTGCTTGCAGGGAAAGGGCTAAGCTAGTTCAGACCCATTATGTAGGTTTGCTGTGATTATAGCTGCGCCCACTAGTGCTGCTTGAGCTAAGGGGCTGCTGAAAAATTTTGTTACAAGCCCTACTCCTTCTCCTTTGAAGATGTGTTTTATTAGTGCAGGGATTCCTGCTTTGAACAAAGACTGGTAGGATTGTCTTTCCAGGGTGTGTGTTAAGTCTGTGCCTTTTATGAATGCAGGCTTCCTCAGTCATTGTTACCAGATGAGGGGAAATGATGTTTGACCTCCTTGGCTTCCCTGCAATATTTTTGTCTCAGCGAACAGCCTGCAGTTATAAAGGCTGGAGCTCCTGTCCCCTTGCTCTTCTCTGCTATTCTGCCGTCTTTTCCCCAGTCTGTTCTTTTTTAAGCATCCATTCTATCGAGAGGGCTCCTCTTTGTGTCTGCTCTGTGTTGTCTGAGATTGGGAAACACACACATGCTCCCAGCTGTGTGCATGGCAGAAGACATTCGAGCATCTTAAAGGTTGGTTTGGCACTTGTGCTGAGGAACATCTTAATAAAATGTAATGAGGGTAAAGGATATGTTTATAGGGGCGGGAGAAGAAAATTCTCCTTGCTTGATGTGGAAGTTATTCTTAGAAGTACATGGTCCATAACTGGGTCATGGAGATTGGGCCAGGCTCCTCCTCTGTCTGGAGCAGGCTCTGAGATCTGAGGACTCAGGAGTGGTCCTTGAGCTCTTCGAGAGCTGATGTCCAACTTGTCCTCATCTATTGCACTGCCTCTCTTAAGCGCTGTCAGGGCGTCTGCCAGGAGCTGTCAGGGACCCTTTGGGCACAGGAGACTGAAATTTCAGGAGTGCCTCCTGCAAATGTCTTTCCTCTGATTTGATGTCTGGGCTTTTGGGAGGTAAAACCCTGCAGAAAGATAAGTGTTAGTTGGAGTGAGAGGAACAGGAGCCTGCTTGTTCTTTGTTAGAATCCTCTAATCCAATCTGCATATGCACATGGGATCCTGTCTTCCCTCTTTTAATGTTGTTATTGGAGAAGATTTCCTGTGAAAGTTGGGTGGCACTCTCGGGATAGAAATATCTCCTGTTTTTAATGTTGTTGTCACCTAGACTGACCCAAATAACAGAAGTGTCAGAATTTCGCTGCTTTTATAACATCTGGTGGAGCTAAAGTGAAAAAAAAACCCCAACCAACCCCAAAAAAATGAACCCCGCAGATTCATGTTAAAAGCTTCAAATAATATTGAATCCATTAATAAAAATAATGTCCCAAATAAGCTGCTGGAACTGTTAATTTCTCAAGTTATTAAAACGATACATTTTGGTTTTAAGGTGGAATTTGTCTGGTTTTAAGGTGGAATTTGTCTAGTTTTAAATTGAAATCCATATTCTTATAACTCTGTCTGTCAAACCAAAGTTCTCCAATATCAGAAATTTTTTCCTCAAATTGGTATATGGAGAAATGAGGGTCATCTCTTTCTAGAGCAATCATAAAAGTTTCTAGAACCATACTGTAAATGGAGTTTCCACATACCAGACAATTTATGGAGAACTTTTCTTGAACCCTTTCAGTTTTGTTTTTGAATTGCAAACCCCAGCAATTATGCAGAATATTTAAATAATAGATTTCCTAAAGCTGTGCATGCGAGTAACATGCTTCCATTTCACTGGCTTCCAGCTGCTTTACATCAGAGCTAAGTCTTTGCAGTGGAGTCTGCCTGTATTAACTGTTACAGAGCTTTACAAAGCACAGTCCGTTCTTTTTTAAGTAATGATGAGGAGCTGGCAATATCTGGAGAGTCCTCTGAGCCTTGTGTCTAAGGTATTTATGTTACCTTGCTCTTGGTTAAGATACAAACAGCCTGTGGGCAGGTGCCCTGCTGGGTAACTGGGGTGTTGGTTGCACAGTGACGGGCCATTGACCTACCAGAGGAGATTGGCAGCTGGAGTAACAGGGCCCTGTCTGTGCTCTTCATTCACAGCAAAGATGATGCAGCACTGAAAGAGCCCAGTAAAGCAGGAACTGCTCTTTGCGCATTGGCCTTGGGCTGTGGTGGGCTTGATGAATCCATTTTTTAGCTGTAGTTGCACTCACTTGCTTCTGTTTGCTCCAACACCTTTCTGGCACATGAACTCTCCCATTTCAGTGACAAACTGTGGATCTGTCCAGAGATCTTATCTGGCTGGATTTTTACGTTTCCCTCTTCTTCTAATTCTTGTGTTGCTTTTCAGCTTAATTCCCCAATTCAGGTTGCAGCACAGTCCAAGTAACAGTTGTGCTGACGTGACAAGGGGAATAGAGATCATGGGAAGGCTGTGGAACACCTCCAGTTGGGATTGCTGAGGAGACAAGCCATTCCTAACAGAAGAAGGGCTGGCAGCTGCCCGGTGTGTGACTGCTTGGTGGGGTAATGGATGTGGTCCCTGCCACACAGTAAAGATTAAGATGAAATGAGAGCAGAAATTTAAATACAATGGGAGATTTTGTTCTGTGGAGATGCTTCTTTAGGTTTTACCTTAGGAGCAGGACTGTGCTTTTGCAGTTTAGGTTGCCCATGTTAGTGGCTCTCTGTGGTGTTCTATAGCCAATTTAAAGTGGTCAAAGTCTGGCCTGCCACCATCATGCATGATCCCTGCCCGACTTGGCTGCCTCTTCCCTTTGCTGGCAGATGGAACTGATGTGGGGCTGTATTGCCAGCCCCTCTCTTCAGCTCATACTGACACGGGTGTCACCATGCAATGAGCGGGCTGAAAACTGTTTGTATAATTTCTGTTTGGGTTATTTTTCAGTGGGCTAATTTAGCTGCATTCATTTTCAGATCCCTGGTTAGTTCATGGTTACTGTGGTCAGAGGAGCACCAGTGTCAGCACAGGCCATGGGCTCAGCCCTGTTTAATCTGGCATGGAGCTGTGCCTGCAGCTTCCAGCCAGCTCAGAGCTGACCTGGTGACAGCAGGAGAAGGATGGGGGGGGGAAGGGAAGGGGCGGAGGATGCTCTTACCTTGGAGAGCACAGGCTGCACTTAAATCACTGGGACTGCTTGTATGTTCAGTCAGACACATGCTTAGTGCTGGATTGGATCCACAGAACGTGGGTGAAATGGTCCTCTGAAAGGTGTTCCGAGATGTGTGTGCACACACATGTGTTTTCTCAAGGTTTGTTTTTTAGTGTAGCTCAAGGTTCTGAATACTGCTAGTAGAGTTGACTCTGCATGGAGCTGTGCTGTGTATGCTCTGCAAAGCTATTGCAGGAGAGGAAAGGAAGTCTATAAAATCAATTGTCAGACTTGTTCGTGCTGCTGTTGTTACGTCCTCATCACCTCCTAGGTTTCTTCCTAATTGTCAGAGAGCTAATGAACTGCTGTTGCCACTGCCAGCAAAGGAAGCACAGATGCTGGAGCTGCTCTCTGGTTTGAGCACAGGAGGCCTTGCTGATGAGGGGCTGAATAGTGTGGGTACAAAGGAGCGCTTTGACATGTCCATTAGTGAATGTGGCAAGACATGTCCCCGAGCACCAGGCCCACGATGGTGGCTGCGCTAACTCCAGTTGTAGCTGAACATCAAAGGGGAACTGGTCTGGCTGGTGTGGCTGAGTGTGTGCTCCCCCGTCTTGCACGTCACTTGCAAAACATCAAAGAATCCATTTTAATTACTAAACACGTGTCAGTTAAACTTCCTCCTTCCTTTTCTGAAAGGGAAGTGAAGTGTTTTACCTGGTCTGAAAAAGCCCAGGAAATTGTGCTGTGTGGCTTTGTTTTCTGGGTGAAAACCTTGTGCAAAAGCATTTAAAAGTCTTGTTCATGATTGAGCAGTTGAAAATAGTTGAGGAGTTGAGAATACTCTTTAGACAGCCTGAAGTAGCCTTTGAGTTGCTGGAGAAACTTCCTTTCTTTGCTCTGGATTGAGGCAGTTTCTGTGTCCTGCTTGCTGAGCCAGACAGCTGAAACCTTCGTTCAGTCCTGCAGCATCTCTGCATTTCTTGTAAAGTTATTCAGATGACTGGCCCTGTGGGGTCTGGGCAGAGGTGCAGGCTGCTCATAGTTGCTCCTTCTGTGTTATTTTCAGCTAGTTGCTGTAACTGCATCATAAATCTGGTTAAAACAAATGGATGGGGTAGAGTAACAAGCCAAAATCCTTATGAAGAAGCGACCCAGTGTGACTGGTTTTAGTTTAGTTAGTTGTTACTTGTATGTTGGTCAGTGGTGGGTTAGCATATAAAAGTAATTGATCACTGTCACTTCAGGACTGGGCACACTGTTGCTAGATGAGGTCATGGTGCAAACACTGTATGTAGCTATAACAATGCTCTGTGTCATGAAGGTCAGCAAGTCCAAGTGCACGGTTCTGCATCTGGGTTGGGGCAATCCCAGGCATGAGTATGGACTGGGAGATGAAGTTGTTGAGAGCAGCTCTCTACAGAGAAGGACTTGGGGGTGGTTTCTCATGGGTGAAAAGCTGGACATGGGCCAGCAATGTGCATTGCAACCCAGCCGGCTCTGTCCTGGGCTGCATCGAAAGCAGTGTGGCCAGCAGAGACTGAGGGAGGGGAATCTGCCCTTCCACTCCAATGAGACCCCACCTGGAGTTCTGCATCCAGCTCTGGGGCCCCTGACACAGGAAGGATGTGGGCCTGTTGGAGAGGGTTCAGAGGACGCTCCGACAATGATCAGGGGCTGGAGCACCTCTCATGAAGGAGACTGAGAGAGCTGTGGTTGTTCAGCCTGGAGAGGAGAAGGTTCCTTATTGCAGCCTTCCAGTACTTAAAGGAGGCTTACAGAAGAGAGAGAGTGACTTTAGATGTACAGGCAGAGACTGATAGGACAAGGGCAAATAGTTTTAAACCACGAGGAGAGATTCAGATTAGATGTTTGGAAGAAATTCTTCATTGTGAGGGTGGTGAGGCAGTGGAACAGGCTGCCCAGAGAACTGTGGGTGCCATATCCCGGGAAGTTTTCAAGGCCACGTTTGATGGGGCCCTGGCATCCCTTCCCATGGTGGGTCGGTTGGAACCAGGTAATACTTGGAGGTCTCTTCCAGCCCAAGGCTTTCTGTGATCTTATGCAGTTAGTCTTGTGAGCAAAGATTTGCTTAAAAAAAGCCCCATGTGGCTGCTTCTGGTTAAGTTTTGCTTTGTAAGTATCTTGGGAAAGATGTGCTGCATGCTTATATGTATTTTTAAGCTGATAAAGCTTTATATCTTAAAGTATTTGTTTTTATCTTTTGGTTTATAGTCTCGTATTTTCAACCAGTATGATTCAAGTCTTCTGTCTTCTAGGTAAAGGAAGATACTGAATAAAGTTTGCTTTTATGAGATATATAAGAATCTTGCTGGTTTTATGGTACTTCTAGTTCAAGTGTGTTTGTTTTTAAGTAGTTTAGGAACAATGAGATTTTGCTTTCTTCAGTAGTAGCAACTGTCTTGTTCATGATTCAGTATTTAAGTTTTAGTCTCAAGGAAAAACTTTAATTTAGCTTCCTAACATCAGTCATTCGATCTAGTTCCTGGTTAGTTTCAGTCCCTTTCCCAACCATTCCCCACCTGCTCCAGTGTCTTGGATCTGGCCAAAAGCAGAGTACCTTCTCAGCTTCAGAGCTGGGAAATTATTATAGGTGGGCTGCGGAAGAGGAGCTGCCAAATCTGATTGTCCGATAGTGCTTGGCTGACAAGCAGCAGAGAAACACGGGTGGTTGGTTCAGGTGCAGTTATGAGTCCCTGACTCTGACATGTGAGTTCTGACATTCTTAAAAGTAAAGTGGACTCTGTATGTGTGCTTGGATGCTTTTATCAGTTTTGTAGGTTAGTTCTCCTGGCTTAATTTCTATGTGTCTTTTGTGTGGCTGGGAAGAATTCAGTGACAGAAGTAATACCATATTCCTTCTTTAAGGAGACAGGTGGCCCTTCTGAAGCTGCTGTTTGACAGTGACCCTGTGGATGATTTCAGCAGTCTGACTGGCCTGGGACTACCTGGCCTCGTCGGGGGGGAGGGGCAAGAAGCACCTTCCTCAGTTGTGCTGCTTTTATCAAGAGCTTCCTGAGATATTTTCCCTTGGAACAAAATTAGTATCCAGGACTGAAGTTCACAGCAATTCTCACCTTTAATTGCCTAAGGGAGTGCAGAATGCCTTGGCTCTGCCAGACCATCATGTCCATGATTCCTCTTAGCCTGCAGTCTTTAGATCTTACTGATCAAGTGGCTGGAGCTGCTGAGATGCTCGGTAGTTGGGACAGTGCACCCATACATAGTCATCGTCGCTGCTGTGCCTGGCCATTTATTGCAATGGCAATGAAACAGTGGTTATCTTTTCTTGAAAATAAGCACATTTGTAACAGTCTGGATGCTGGCAAGGTGTGTCTACTTGCTGGCAACGAAACAGGCTTCTTAAGAGTCCTAAATTTCATGTAGTTGTCAGTGTTGGCAGACTAAACAGTGATGGAAGTCATATAAGCTGAGCTTTTGGAGAGAGGGAGAAAGAAAGGGAGCAACCTTCCTGGTTTGGCATACAACTTTTTTACTCCTAAATTTTTGGTAGGTCATTAATGGCCCTTCTTAGCCTGGAGAATGCTTTTTTTTGTTTGTTTGTTTTTTCTGCTCTCCCACCAGTTTGGACTCCTGACTTCAGAGGAGTTGCTTTTGATCTGCTCTTGAGTAAACAACAGCAGAGTTGGGACTGAGGGCTGTGCAAAGCAGCAATCGTGGCCATAAGTGATACCTCTGATCTTACTCAGTTATCCATTATAATAATTTTGGAGGCAGAATGTTTCAATTCATTTTTTTAATTAATTTTTTTTCAGTTTAGTTCTTGAAATTTCATTGTGGGTGTTATGGAAAAACTGTCTTGAGGACTGGTGTAGGAATTTATGGGAGTACTCATTCCAAGGATCTTAAATGTGAGTGGGTTTTTCCTTGTTGCAGCAGAAAAGAAATCAAATTGCTGCCCTTACCAGTGACTTAAGATACCAAAATACTATCTACAGTGTGCTGAATTGCTGTATTTCATTGCAGCAGTGAACAGTAGCAATTTACCACTAGTGGAGAAGTCTCAGGATTTTGAAGCACTGGTGTAACTTGCTGAAAGACAACTGTTGGTAAGCAGAGGAATGAATGGGCTTCTGTACGGGTAAATCTCAATGGCATGGAGAATTTTCGGTGGCAGTATGTGGAGCAGAAACTTATTGATGGGATTTTGAATAAGAGAATCTGGTTGAATTCTGAATTTACACTCATTCAAGCTTTGAGCAGAAAATTAGGCTGTGCTCCAGAGCTGTGTTTATGAGATCCCACGGCTGCCTACTGTGGGAGGATACTCACTGAGATGAAGCAACTATTATAAATGTTTTTCTGAGTTTACAGTAGAAAAAAATGCCTACAGTGCAACCTGCAGAGGCTGTGGAGGTTCATGCAAGAGTAGGGTTAGGTGCTGGGATATCTCAAGCTTTCACTTAAATATTTTTATCTCTTTTCCTCACCTTTCAGGGTGGGGAGTATGAACACCCCTCTTAGAGGGTCCTTGTGCTTCAGTAAAAATAGGGAAACCATTAATAAAGTGTTCTGGGTTTAGAGTAGGAGGAGGGATGGTAGACATTGCTGTTAAGTGATAAAGAATGTAATAAATGTAGCAGTTTTGTAATTAGATCTGTTCTCCTTAAATAGTTGGAGAGAACTAAATAGATCTTGAAAGATTCATCTTTAGGAATAAAGTCCTTGCCATGCAGAAAAGCTGTATTTGAAGGATTCTCCTCAGTACCTGGTTTTGCAGTGCCTGGCTGTGCAGCCTTAGTCTTCTCCAGTCCCAGAATAACCCAGAATCACCGCAGTTCCAGAGCTCATCCATGCTCCTGGGAGCACTTGGAAGGCTTTTGGAGAGGAATGTTTGACAGCTTTAAGAACTGCCTGCTGCTGGCTCATACAGAGCTACAATTACACTTAAGCTTTGGGAGAATACCCTGGGCCAAAAGGTTTTCAGTTCTGCAGGAATCCCCTTCAGAGATAATATTTATTTATAAATTTAACTGGAAATAATGATATGATTCTTACATAATTCCAGCCTTCCTTAAGTACTTGAGGATTAAGGGGCTGTAGATGAATAGAATCACAGAATATCCTGAGTTAGAAGGGACCCACAAGGATCATTGAGTCCAACTCTTGGCCTCGCACAGGGCCATCCCCAGAGTCACACCATGTGCCTGAGAGCATTGTCCAAGTGCTTCTTGAGCTCTGTTACACTTGGTGCTGTGCCCACTGCCCTGGGGAGCCTGTTCCAGTGCCCAGCCACCCTCTGGGTGAAGAACCTTTTCCTCATGCAATAGTGTGAGTGGCTTTCTGGCCTGCCTGCATAGCTGAGGTGGGAGGGAAGGCTTGGTGTGCACAGGAAGTGCAGTTTTCAGTCTTCAGTTTGGAGAGTCGGGAAGTTGGAGAGTCAGGATGTGGCTGACATGGCTGGGAATTAGGCAATTGCTGGCACTAGTAGTGTTGCATGTTTTATTTTGAAGCAGTCAGATAACTTGTCCAAAATGTTTTTTTTTCTGTTTTTGCAATTAATGCAGTGCATTTATTGTTACATAATTAATCGTTGCACTGATTTATTTGTGTTTTTTCTATACAGATGAAGGTTTTCCCCTTCAGTGCTCAGGGTTAAATATACAGACCTTGTCTTTGTAAAAGAGGGTAATTTGGTTTTTACAATTTTGTATTGATTTCTAATACTTTCTAGACTTCTGGCTGCTTGGCAGAGAAAGAGGAAAGCAGCTGTCATAGAGACAAATTGCACAGAAGGGTCAGTCCAGTGCTAGCTACCAGTTATTAAGGCAAATGCAATTTTATTTCTCAGGCTGTACTTCCTTTTCTGCTTAAATTAATTTATATTTTTATCTATCTGTATATATATATGTGTGTGTGTGTCTGTGTATACAAATGTATTTTATATATAAAAAGTGCTGCATAGTTGCATTGTTTTTAGATCATCCAAACCCTTTTAAGGTAAAATGGGAGCAAAAATCAGGTTGTCAAATAGAGCTTTCTATCTGCTTCTGTCTCTGTGCTAGGAAAACAAGATGCTGCCATAGTGGTACCTCTCTGCAAAATTTTCTTGGGACAGACATCCTCTGTTGCCCCAACTGGTTACCAATTAAGTCTAAACAGAGCACTCTTAATTTAAGAGTCTTAACTAACCTGAACCATCTCTCTTATTTTTTTCAAATCAAACTAGCCTTTAAAATTTAGTAAAACACCTCCACTTTGAGTAATTTTTTGTTGTCTCAGGTTTTGCTAAAACTTCACCTCCTTTCGGACAGTGCTACATTTGTTCAGAGGAACAAAGTTCCTTGTTCTTGGCTTAGCAAGTCTGCTTTGGTGTGTCATTTGCTGTTGGTCTTTAGAGCAGAGTGATTTTGAATTTGGAAAAGCAGAAATGTAATTATGACCCTTTCTATTAAGAGACAAGGTTTTCTGCCATTCTTGTTTGGAAAAAAAATTAATTTTAATTTAGAAAGCTTTGATTTTAATTTGTAGCAGTGGAATTGTAGGAAAGGTCTTGCTTTTTCATCCTGTTCTTCTATTGACTAGGAAAAATACAGGAAAATGTCTTGCCCCCCACGCTAAAATACTTGCATTCAAAGTAAATATGTTTATGATCCAACCACTTTTGCTAATTACCTTCTCTTTCACCAGCACTTGGATCGCACGTGCCCTCCAGGAGTGTCTAATATGCTAAAAATGTACTTGGCTGGGCTTGAGATAATGGGACAGGAGTCCATGTCTTAATTATGGTAGAATTATCCACTTACGTGTCACATCAACTTAGATTTATCCCCCTCGCTATTTACAAAACAGGGTTCACAAATTTGTTGGATTGGCACTCTGGATCTTTAATTTAGCCATGTATTAAAAAGGGGAAGAATCTGCTTCATCAGTCAACTCTTGCATTTTTCCTGCTTTGACTATCTCTTGATTCCTGTTGGTTCCAGAGTGGTTTAAATGGCTTTTCAGTTCACACCACAGGTAGTTGTTTGTGTTTCATGGCTTTTAAGTTAGGCCAAGTAATGTTTAGCATCTAAGGGTGTGTTTGTGTAGTACTATGAATGGATATGGTAACAGTGGTGTGGGAGGCTATTGATATAGAGATTTGTATCTCAAAAGTTATGAAATTGGCTTAAAAATCAGGTTGTCATTTAAAATAATGAGGGAGGGGATGTTCACCTTATTTTAAATAAAGTCTTTAAGGTCTTTTACAGAAAGATTTTGGTTTGGGCTTCCCCTCCTACCCCCAACATGATTTTGCACCACCTCATGACTCTATAATAGAAACATCTAAAGTGCCAACATGCTAAAAATGCTTCAAATTGGCAATATTAAATCCAGATTCTGGAGGTTGCAATAAAGGTTTCTTTCAAACTCTTTTGGTGGTGGTGTGTTTAGTATTGCCTGGGAGAGTCTTTTGCAAGAAAAGCACAGTAATTACAGAAGTTCTGCCCTGTGCAGTGCAGGTGTCAGCAGTTGTGGTCACTGGGTGTGACTCTGAAGGGAGAAGGACCCTTTGGAGCAGCCAGCCCTTCTGTGGGTGGCGTTTTGGAGCTGGTGTAACTGGCTTCTCTTTGGCGCAGTGGGATGTTACACCGCGGGCATGCTCAAGGGCTGGTTACTGGTTTTCAGCTCTGTTTGGTACATTATGCAGCCCTAAAAGGTAAGATGACTGACTGCTGCCAAAGTGTTGTAGCATTGATAGGATGAATGGAGTCGAATATAAGGGGTCCCTTTTTGCTCAGCCTTTCAGCAGTTTGGACCTCATTTTCTAGTTATGCATTTTCCTCTATAAGAGTGTTCGTGTATTATTTTTGGTTGCTTTTCATATTCAGGTATTCATTTCCAATTGTTGTTTTTGTGGGGTTTTCTTCCCCTTCTGAGTTCTCTTTTTTTCTTACTTGCATCATCTATAAATGGAACTGATCATAAACGTCTATGTGAGGAACACAGGGGCAAGTGCTTTCAGATGTTGTTGCACTGTGCTGAAAGTGCATTTGCATTTTGAAAAAGAAAAAAGTTGTGACCTTTTTTTTGAAGCAGGATTTTCATTCGTAAACCATGTGCTATTTTTGGTGTGCCAAATATGAAGGCTTCCTGTGTGAAACTGATAGAGAAAAAGATCACAGGAGACCTGGGGCAGTGACTCAGGTCACAGTAGGCCTGTTTGCATGACACCTGTGTCATCAGAAGAGCCCTGCTTTGGCATCCATGGAGATTTTCTTTTCCTTTAGTTGGTACATCTGTTCAAAGGCGTATTTGGTCATAAATAATTTGGAGTAAAACAATTTTCTATCCTTCTGAGAATATCACACATCTCTTCCTTGTTACTTCTGAGTTCCTCACAACATCATCCTCTGATGTTGGGCAAGTTGTCAATTTCCATTACCAGAGTCTGCTCAGAAATTGTTTCTCCCAGTTTCCTTCCACTTCATCCACTTCAGGCATGTTAAGTCAGATAAATTCATAGACTGATGTTTAATCATTGAGCACTAATCACTCTTGTGCAATATTGATCAGCAGCGTTTTTGTATACAATGATCAGAATGAGTAATAGCTTGCTAGTAAATACCAAGGAGTGGGAGAGTGAAGATGATGAGTTAGCCCCATGTAGAAGTTGATACAACTTTTCTAATTTCCAGAGGTTTCCAGTCTCCATCCAACAGGGTTATCTTCTCTTTTTCCTCTCCCCTGCTCCAAATTCTTTCTCGTTCTCCTGTTCAAGCCAAGCATAAATCCTCCCCTTCTGTAGTTGGTGTGTCTTTCAGGAAGTGCCCCAGTCCCTCTTCTCAGGGCTGCTGGTGCTGCTGGGGTTGTCCAGTGTCTCATTTTCCAGAGGATCCTGTCATTTCTCCTTCAGTACACTCGAAGCACTTGCAGCCTTCTTATTTTGCGGGGGCGTTCTGTGAACATGGCACTTGAAAATGAAAAATGACTGCTGTGAGATAATTCAGTTAAAAGGGAGCCAGGGAAAACCCAGGTGGGCAGGGTTGCGGTGAGGGGGTTGAAAGCTGTTTTTTACCCCCTCCTTCCTCCCACTCTTTCCTTAGCAGGTAAAAGACCCAGTCTGTGCCTGAACTTGCTATTCTGAATAACCTCTTATCTGCACACAGTGACTGATGCTCACATCCTGTTTGCTACCGGCTTAGCTGAACGAGCGCCCTGAAGAGTGACATTTCTATTTCTGTTGGGTCTGTTTCAGTGAGTTTGCAGGCTGGCTCTCTGCTCCTGACTCCATCACGTGCCTTCCGATTCTCTTCTCTGAATCTGAGGAAACCTGCTTTTCCTTTGCTGTTTGTATGAAATAGCAAAATCGTTGTGAGATTTGGAATGGCATCTGGAAAAATGAGGTAGACTTTCAACAGAGGAAGAATCTATATTAAGTCAGGATTCTTAAGTATTTAGACTTTGATTAATGCTCTGCTAATGCAGAACTAGTCTGCCCAGGAAATAACATGAATAAACCTGTGAATCCTATTCTCACCAACCTGTAGGTTTTGATCAGGGACTTGCTAGCTTCCGTGGAAAAACTGTAGATTTAAATATTCCTTTTTTGCTTTAAGTGTGTGAACACCAGTGAGTTCACATCTTATTTTTCTAATGAAATCACTTTGCCATATTTAATAAACTACCTGCACACTTTCAAATCTGTTTTACTGGTGGAGGTGCTCAGGGCAGCTGAAATGCAGTATTAATTATCCACTGTAAAATATGCTTCATTAAATGGCTCGTGCTGCAGGAGTTGTTCATGCAAAACTTTCTTGTATCTGCTGCTTTTACCATTTTACCAGTTGCAACCCATGTAGCCATGCTTGTAAAAATAGTCACCTAAAAACCCCAAGACAAAATAACCCTGTAATTGTCAAGTCTATTTTTAAGATGGCTGTGTGGAGTAAAATAATAAAGGGAGACTTCTTACAGTTTTTATGAAGCTTACCATGAATTAAACTTTGAAGGCTACCCGAGTTCATCTTCTTGCTCGTTTTACAAGCCTGTGCTTCTGCAGCAAACTTAAAGTGGGAGGAAACGTGAGCACGTCTGAATTAATGGCTTCCACAATGAGACACTCATGTGTTGTTCCTTTTAACTTACTCCACCTTGAAGATGCCTTGAATGAGACCAGATCTTGTAGCTTTCTTATCCCCTGCCACTGCATCCTTCTGCTGAGAAGGGAAATGTCTCCTGTGTCTCCCTCCCTGACCTTTGTGGTAGGATTCTCATGCCTTGGGGCTGGGTGCAGGCTCCCCAGCTGTGGCACACTGGGAGCTGGTGCCGCATCCTTCAGGGAGGGCCAGGGACTGTGCTTGCTGCCAGGTTGGACACACCGTGCTTAATCCACATGCCACGATGTTTCCTGTTTGCACTTGTGGTAATGCCATGGCCGTGGCTGTCTCCAGCCATCCGTGGGCTGGAGTGGGTGTGGGAAGAAGCTTTGTGCACTCATGCACAGATGGGCTGCAGAGCTGCTGCCAGAGGAGACCAAAGGGTACAGCTGGGAATGGAGGAGGCTGCTTTTATCACCTTGCAGCATGGCAGTCAGTGGAGACAGACAGGTGTCTTCTGCCTGGGTATGTAATTTTCTTGCCACTTTGAAATTGAAACCTCCTCATGCTGGAAGGCTTTGATGGAATAGGGGTGTGTTTCTGACTCTCCTGGGAAGGCGTTTGTGGCCAGCTGTCCTGAAGACACAGGAAGAGTTGCTGTAGGTGCTGGTGCTCTTACTCTGCAGATGGGCCCGGCGAGGGCTGGCTGCTCTCTGGCCATGTGTAGGTCTCAGTGGTGTAGCTCTCAGATGGCATTTCTTGCTGGGTTTGGATTACAATAAAAAGGAGACACCAAGTCCCACGAGGTGAGGAAAGCCCTCTCCCACAGGCATTGCTGTTCTAGTCCCACCAGTGTGCCCAGTGTCTAAGAGGGAGTGTGCTTCCAGGAGTGGTTGTGTTTTCACCTCCCCACAGGAGCTGGTTTGCTCCTGGAGCTAAAGTGGCCTTGCCCTGTTTTGTCCTCATTGCAGAGCCATTGATCTTACTGTCTCATTTAGGAGTCATTTCTCCCAGAACCTTGCGATAGCCCGTGGTGTTTGGGCAGAAGGAGAATTGGTGTGAGGTGCTTGCAAAAATACCAAGTCACAGCAAAGTCCCAGGTTTGTTTGAGTCCATGAGGTTTGGGCTTGTGATATTTGGGTTGTTGAGGCTCCTGAAGTCAGGCCCTGACCTGAGTTTGTGTTGATTTGGGCTGTGAGTGTTCTCCCAGCTTCCTGCAGAAATGGTACACAAGCAGAGTAGAATGTGTGTATAAGTAGCAGAAACAATGTGTGTTCGTGGGTGTGGGGTAGTACTGAAGTCTCTCTTGCAGAAGGTCAGTCATTCTTCGGTGTGTGCCTGCTGCAGGTGGCAGAGATCTCTGAGGCTGCTGAGCAGAGCTTGGGATGGAGTACAGCTTTGTTCTGTAGAGAGCCTGTGGGTACTTGGAAACCCCACATCCAGGGAGCCTGGTTTTCCTTCTCAATTCATCGCGTGAACCAATATTAAATACTAAGCAAGGAAAAAACATACATTAAATAGACTGTTATGGGGGAAATGGTGCAAATCCGTTTGCTTTTGTCAGGTCTTCCTTATTTCTGTTTTTATTTTTCACTACTAATGGAATTAGTGAAACCTACTCCCTCCTCCCCATTTCTGCTGGCTGTTAGTTAACCGCTTCCCCTGGAAATCCACTCACTGTCTTCTTTCATCATTAATACACCAGTAGGCCAAAAATGACCTTTAGCACAGGTGTAAGTGTTGAATAATTTTTTTAATATCTGTTGTGTGAAGGGTTGTGTTTTAAAATTGTCCCTAGGTTTCCATATCTGATGTAACTATATATTTGTAAGAAAAGACAATTTGTGTCTTTTCCAATTGTATAATGTAGACAATACGAAGAGTATTGGATGACTAGTGGCCATTTGAATGAGTGCACCTCTGGTACAAAATTAGCATGCTCCACTAAATGGGCTGCAGTCTCAGGGGTTTCTTTCCTTTTTGCCTTTGATTTTATAGGTGACCTTGAGGACTTCTTTTTTATTCTTTTGTTTCTGCGTCTCCTCAATTTTCTTTTCAATAGAGTAGGGAAAATTACACTTTCCATGTATACACAGAAATTCTATAGGCTGAAACAGCATTATTAATGCTACTTGCTGCCTAATCTCCCTCAAGTGTGCCTGTGATGGCCTGTCATGCTGACAGTCTTGTCTTCTGGGTGCTCCTGCCTTCCCAGCCCAGTCTCCCTGAGTCTGTTTGATCTTGCACTTTGTTCCTCCCTCGCAGTGTCACAGCCTGTCTTGTTCAGCGCCCGGACTCAGCCTGGCCTGGGGAGACTCTGGGGAATGGCTGGGGTTGCCAGGCACTGGCATGAAACAACATCTACTTTATATGGGAGCCGGGCATTGTTTAAAGGCAGTTAATGATTCTGCTTTCTTTAGCTGCTTGCAGGATTTCTGTGTGGCAGCCTGATAGCTTTTTATAGGGTGCTTTGCATACAAACTCAACAGGTAGATACTTAACAAGCTAAATGTGACTCTTGGAGTTGGGTGACATAATGTGACACCTCCTGAGCCTGTTGGAGAAATCGTTCTGTATTGAGAGCAGTGGGAAGCTGATGTGGTGTAAGAGATGCACTGCTGGCTGTGGGCAGTCACTTTGTGCGAGCTTACCTGTACTAATGGGCAGGTGCTGCTGTGCTGGAGGAGCAGAGAGAGAGTTGTGCCCTTGGTGTTACCTAGCAGGGGGTCACTGTGATTGAAATAACAATAGGGAATTGTTCCACGCCTAGTGTTGAAGTGCTCCTTGCCAGGGTCAGGAACCTGGACTCTGAGGACGTGCTTTAGGTTGTTAGTCTTTGGTGGCAGCTCAGACTGGATGGGTGTCTGGGTCATGCACTAGAAGACATTTCTGACTTCCCTGTACTTATGGGGGGAAGTGCTGAGTTAAAAAATTGTTTAAAAGCCATTGAATGCCTTCATTTGTGCAAAATGCTAACACAGTCGCTCCTGTGCCTGCTGTTCCTTTGCTCTACCTGCAGCAGTTAGAAAAGGCCACAGGATCCATGCCTGGGACGGTGCCTCTGTTTCTGGGGCTCTCTCTGGAGGTTTGGATGAGAGGCAGGGGTGGGCAACCTCCAAAGGCACCACTGCAGGGAGCAGAGCCCTTCACTCTGGTAGCCCAGAGATAGAAAGAAAACTTCTAGCGTGTCTTGTGCCAGTGAGACTTGAACTCCATTAATACTGGAAGAGCACTGGACAGTGTGCATTTCAGTAGCACTTTGTTGTGTTGCAGGACCTTGCACTGCTTCTTGCCTTGGGATAGGTTAGGGTTTTCTGACTCAAATACCACGGCCTTTTTCCTTTTCTTAGTTCTTACTTCACAGCACTGGTCTGGCCTCTTTATTCTGGTATCGTTTATTTGAATGCTTGGTTTCCCTTTTGTTTCATTTAATTTTGAGACAAGTAGTCTTTCCACTCTGATTTTATTTCCATTCTCAGGGAAGTAAGTTACCCACCCAACTCTGCAGTAAGAAAGAAGTGCCCATTTTGTGATTGGAAGGAGAGCAGAGCTGTGGAGATGGTTAAATGGTTGGTGCCTCTGTGCCACCTGGGGAAGAACCAGGCCCCTTCCACGAAGGCAAACCAGGTGGTTAAAAGGTTGATGGCTGTGTTGTGTGTGAGGTATTTCACTGAGCAAGTGAGCTAAAATACCAAGAGATGAGTATGAGAGACTTGGACTTGTGTGATTTGAAGTAAAGGATATTTTTTTTACTTGGAGCAAAATAAGATTTATAAAGCCCTAACCTTTTGTTTTCTTGAAAAATTGCTGGTGATTTCGTGTTGCAACTGGTTTACTTGGGTTGGACAATGTGCTCCAGCAATCTTTCCCATCAAACCTGTAATTTCATGCATTAAATGAGCATATGTTTATGGTCTTGTAATTGTGTTTTAGCTACTCTCTTCACTCTTTTTCACCTTTGTGTTTGACTGCTACTTTACTGAAAAAGAAGTTGAAAACCTGCAGGAGAAACGGATGTGAAGGTTTGTTGTGCTGCATGCAGATATTACTGCAGTTTTCTCTTGGTATCAACCTGCCCCTTAACATTGCCAAACTTCCCTTGGAAGAGTGGGGGAAGTTTCTAACTCTCTTAAGTTTATAGGTTGGGGGGGTTTTGTGTGAGGGTTTATGAAAATTAAATGCTTGGTATGCAGTTGTCACTGTCATAGAATGCAGTTAAGGTCTATAGTGCAATTCTTTAAAGCTGGACATACAGAAATTCACTGGTCTGTGCTAGAAAAGTTAAAAGAGAATGAAGAAGATCTACCCTTCAACTGCATGAATAGTTATTTGTAATTTTTATGTGAGACTGCAGTGAATCTGAGGAATGTGTTTTGTAATAATAGGAATCGTTGGCATTGGTTTTGTTTTTCTTTCTTTAAGAATTCCTTAGCAGTCTTACTTCTTAACTTTTTTTTTTTATAAAAAGGAAAACCAAAACCAAACAAAAACCCCCCCAAAAACTAGCTGACCTCAGATGGTTCAGTGCTTTGTGTCTTTCTTTGAATTACTTCGTTTGTTTCATTGTTCCTTTCTGGAGAACCCGCCAGACTCATATGCAAGGTATGTAGCTGTTAAAGAGGATGAGGTTTTACTGTTATCTGTAAGTACCCATAATAAACTATTTGCAATTGAAGAATCTAAGTAGGAGAGCAGAGCAAGCAACATTATGTCTTTCTTGATAACTGGAAATACCAGTGAGTAAAGATAACCTGCAGAGTTTTAGACAGACCAGCAGACCAACTTTGGCATCTAATCTAAACTCTTCCTGAGCATTTGTCAGCCAAATAGTTAAAAATTTGTTATGTAATATCACTTCCAAGTTTCGGTAGTAGTGTTCTAATTGTGCTGCATGTAAATGAAGGAACTGTAGTTCTGAGTTGGTTCTATTTTAGCAGTGATACCCTTCATTTGGAGGAGCACGATACTAATGTGAGGCATAGGGAGTTGAACTAAAAAAGACACACTCTTGTCATCGCTGTCTGCAAGTGAAAGGTACAGAACTGGCCTTTGAGTAGCGTTCCTGGGTGCACAAGTTCTCTTTGGATGTTGAAAAGCCTCTCTGCCCTTGCTGTTGCAGTGCTGATTTAACACAGTATCAGTGGTCACAGCAGGCTGGCCATTTCTAGTATTGGTGAGTTTTGTAATCATAACCACTTCTTTCCCACAGTGCCTGCACATTTGCAGACCTTCAAGAGTAGCATATTTGGTGAAGGATGTGCAATCGATGTTGCGTTGCGGGATGACTTTGAAGTTACTTGGCAGAGTTCTCTGCATAGTGCAAAAATTTAATCATTCTCTCCTGAGGTGAATTTTGGGGTGATTATTGTGTTTCTTTCAGTGCATTTTGGAGCTGAAGGCAGGGTGCAACTCAGAAAGTATTTTACTTCCTTTCCTTCTGCTGCTCTGTTTCCTCACAAAAATTCCTCACTTTTCTTGTTAAATACATTTTTTCATAAGCTGAGAAAAGGGGAATTTGTGTTTAGAAGGAACTGTTGATGTTAGTTTGCTATTCCTGGCAACCAACCAGAAAGCTGTTTTAATCAAGGTTTCCAGAGTCGCTCAGTCTTCTGGGTGACTGCACTGTCAGGCGATGAGTGCTCTTTTTGTGGGCGGACTTTTCCATTGTGCCGTGTTCTCCTGAGCGTTTGTGCAGGTCCTTGCTGCCTGACCCCTCCCAGAAGCTTTGTGCTCAGGTGTGAGCAGGCAGCGTGACACATGCTCTGTGAAGAGGTGGCTGGTGGGTTTGTGCTGACACATTTGAAGTGGTGCAGTCATAGAAGTTGAGAAACATGTTTCTGGTTAAAACAATAATTTTTTTCAGATTCTAGTCCTAACTGTAGTTACTCAAACAGTTGTTTTAAATTTTGTGGTGACACAGGTAGTTCTATCCTCCAATTCCTTTTGATTCTGTAGAAACACTTCTGTGCTCTCGTAAAATATTTGGACACCTGTAGAAGTTGTTTGGCATTCCCATGGGTAAGCTTGGTGGCAAATCCGTGTGAAAGGTTTGCTTCAGACCTGCTGCTGAAGCGTAACCGGACACAATAAGCTCAGGATAAATATTTCTTCAGAGTAAGAACCTTTGATACCCAGTAATCTCTCCACTATTACTTGCAAAGAGGTCACCTCCTGTAACAATAGTAGGTTTCATCCTTGAGAGAAAACTGGCTCAGTCATGGTGAGCACTGCCAGCGAAAGGCTCCTCATCACTGCAGAAGGCGTCCTTCATGTTACCTGCAGGTCCTGTGTTAACGAGTGCAGCGACTGCGCTGAGCTGGGCAGGGACAAGTGTCACAGTGCTGTGATTTCAGGGTTTGATAGCTTGAGGCTGCAGATGCTAGTTGGAAATGCCCTTTTTTGAGTAATAGGAGATTTCTGCTTTTTCTGTTTGCTTTTATGGTTACTGAAGTCCCCCTGTAGCCAGCAGGACGTGTTTCTCAGATGGTGGACTGTACCACTTCAGCCTGTGTAGCTGCAGTGTGTGTGTGCCTGGTGCATATTGTTGAGGAAAGCCTGGCTGGGGCCACTCATCCCCCTCCTCATTTGGTAGTGGAGAAGTAAGAGGACAGATCTACTCAGTGGGGAACTGTTTGGAGTAGCAAGGTCTTTTCTCAATGTTACTGTTCCAGGAGGTGCATGGGGGTGTCACCACAGCTCCTTCTGCAGGGGGAGGAAGTGAATGTATTACCAGAGCTTCAGCAGCTAAAATTTGGAATTGCCAACATCCCCCTGAGTCTCCATGTTTTGTTGTACTGCTCTCTTCCCAAAACTTTCTTTTGGTCTGTTTTTATGGCAATGAAAAAAACAACTCTGGGAAAAAAGTTTCACGTCTGTGCTAAAATAACCAGGGAACAAAATTCCTCAAATAAACATTATGTGGAATTTTTATATGGGTGGGTTATTTAATTTTTCCCAGCCATTGGTCTTGGAAAAGAGCTCAATGCACAATTTTTTTAATTAAGCTTTGGGCAGATGAGAGCTGATACGTAAGGCCAGGAAGTTAGTTGTGAGGTATATGGAAATAAAATCTTTATAATGAGGAATTTTAATAGTGGGTAATGCTTTTATTCCCTTCTGCAACAACTGAAAGAGCTGACAAGCAGCATTTTAATTATTTTTATATTTCAATTTTTTTTTCAATTCTACTAAAAAATGACCAAACATTTTTATTTAAATACGAATAGTTTTTGTAAAGTAGGATTTAAAAACTTTTATTTGCAGTCCATTGGGAGAAAAAACAACTGAACATGGAGTGTATCATGTACCTTTTCATGGCAATGAGTTGGTTTTAATGGCTGTGAGGGAATCAGAACTATATATATGAGAAAGAGCAAATGTATTTATAAACTGGGATTTAATACACATTATCATAGCACAATCTGCATAAATAGTAAGTATTGTAAAATGGAATAGCAATTTTCTAATAGAAAATCAGATTTTTTTTTTATAAAGTACTCAGTCATAAACTTCTACATGGTATCTTTGTGTTGCTCTCTCTCCCCGTTGACACTCCTGAAATAGTTTACCTGCAGCTGTAGTTTACTCTTGGACAATGTGAAGGGGACTTGTAGTACAATTCCCCTTGTTTGTAATAGCCTTAACCAGGAGTGACTGCAAAGCTGTGACCTGTGACTGGCAGAGGGAGGCGGCTGTGCCTGCCCTGGGAGCGTGTCAGGAGGTCAGGAAGTACCCCAGGGCTGAGATGAGCAGGAGGGGCTGTTCTGTTACCCTCGCCTCAGTCACTTGTTGCCTGGGAGACAAATGTAAGCCTGGGATTTTTTTTTTATTTTTGACCCTTCCTTGCTGGTTTCTGATTGGAGTCACTATTGACTTTTGGCTCGGAGGAGGTAGTGAAGCAACACGCCAAGAGTAGTAAGATGGAAATTAATCACTAATGGACAGGTCTGAGCACCAATGATTTCCTTTCCTGTGATTGCTCTGTATATGGGAAGACTAATGACAAATCTAAATAGAGAGCTAATGAAGCTCTTCACACCTCCCAACAGTCAAGAAGGATTCTTAACTGGATGACCCTTCAGCTTTCTTTCTATTCCTGCTCTCTTACATGATTGTGGAAAAACAAAAATAACTGTCTTAAAAGAGAACTTTACATGGTTGACAACCTTTGCCTTAAATTGCACTTGTTTTTTGCTGGTGTAAGTCAGCTCAGTTGCAGTGGAAATACAGCAGCTCTGCCTTCCAAGTGTTTTTTTAACACGGAGTGTAATTCTTCTCAACACTTTCTGAGAGAGAGTTTCAGTTTTTCAGTGAGATTATTTTTGGCCTTTGCAAGAATATAGGCTAGCCAAACAAATTTATCTTAACTGTAATGAAAGGTTTTGAAGTTACTCTTCAGTAGTGACTTTGTATTGTAAGGCCCTCACCTTAAACTAACTCTGATGGGTTTTGGGGAGGAATGTCTTCCAGGGAGATGAAAAGTCCATCTTGGAAGTAAATGAAAAAACAGAGAAGTTTGGAAACAATATGTTGTGTTCCAGTAAGTAGGGATAAGGTAGATGGTATTTAAGTGTAGCTTTTTTTTTTCGCCCAGCTTCTCCCATGCTGTAAGAAGTAAGGAATCCATCAAAGATTTTCTTCTGAAAAATGTTCCTAGTTTTGCAGATTGCTTGCTTGAAAGGAAACTTTATGTTCTTAGTCTGGCTCTTGGATGGAGCATGGAAGTGGAACTTGGGAGGTTTAGATTCTATTTTTGACTCTCTCTTTTGCCTAAAAAGTCACTTACTGGGCTTATCATGTCAAGTGTCTGGCTCATTGTCCCATATTTAAGAAGGCTAAGCCTAACACCCTTCTTTTTGCAGACTGCTTTGAGGTGTGTGGCTCACAGCCTCCACCACTGACACCAGCTGTGGATTTTCAGTCAGCAGCTGCAGTGCTTTACTGTGATGAGAGCCCGAGTCTTGCTTTCTCTCTCCCTAACCCTTTGAATCTCCAGCTTTTTGGCTATGCAAGGGCCTTGCTCCACTTCAAGACCTGTAAGATTTCCCCCCTTAGACTTTTCTGTGGCATTCTGGTAGGGCGTGCTGGGGAAGTAACGGGGCAGATGGGTTTGAACCTTGTCCTGAAGAGGCTTGGCCCCTATTCCTGCTCCACGAGAGCAGCGTGCAGAGGAGTTTCTGTATCCCCTCCAGCAGCCATTCTTGTTTCTGACAGAAAGCTGTCACAGCTCCCTTGGGTTGTGCCAGCCCCTCTCATTTTCTTTCCAGCCAAGTCTCACATGGTGCTGTGAGCTTACTAAGTGTACCCACACAGCCATCCAGTGACACTGGGGAAGATATTTCTTGTTAATTTTATTTTTGAGAATTTATTGCAGATTTGTTTTCTTTGTAAGCTTGGAAGGAGGTCTGTAAGGACTGACTTAGCATGTTGTACTGTGTATCCTAAAGCTGTTGGTAAGGCAGAGGGGACAGCTTAGGAGATGGTAGGGCAAAGATGACCAAGTTTTCCAAAGGAAACAAGTGTCTGGTTTTGGTCTTTGTTATGGCTTAAGAAAATTATATCCCACTTCTGGTGTGATTTTGTGTGTTTGTGTCTTTGTGTGTTTGTTCTTTAACATGTGAACTGATAGCCTTGTTCCACTGACAGAAGTTGAAGATGAGAGAAGGGGTGGTCCTGAATTGAAAAGTGGCCAGAGGCAGTAACACATCCTCCCCCACCTGTCCCAGAAAACATCAATATTTACCTAAAAGATCTTACCGTAATGCCTTGAAAGCTGCCAGTGGAGTTCAGTCAACAAGTAGGATTGGTGTTTGTTTTTATACATGCTGAAGCAGACCAAGTCTGCTCCTGAGCTATCATTGTGTATGCTTTCATTGTGAAGCTGAGGGAAAGTTGTTTTCATGTGTTTGAGAACTCACACAAAGCAATTAAAAATATCCTCAGCCTGATTTCTGGTGAAATTGAGACAAGAACTGAGATTGCACTGCTTGTAACTGAAGAATAAATACTGAATTTTAGTGTAGTCTTTGCCTTACAGATCAGTCGCTTGTGTTGCTCCGTGTGTCCGGAAAGGGTAACTACAGTAACTGTTGTTGTGGCCGATCACAGTTTCACAACACCCTTAAATGGTTATACTCGGATTATACTGTGGGCTTGGTTTTTTTGGTTCGTTGGGTTGGGTTGGGTTTTGGGGGTATTTTTTCCCCTCAGAGGAGAAAAGATGATTAATTTCCTCTTGTAGTATAATGGCATGATGTCATGTGAGTTGAAGGATTAAGTCCTTTTATTTTTAAAACAGTTGCTAGGGTGTTTAACCCTCTCCTTTTTAGCCTTGTTTCTTGTTAGTGTAACAGCAAAAGGAAAAGAAATCACTCCTAAAAGAAGATACTTTTCTTCGAAGTTCCCATTTAATAGTTAAACTGTAGCTTCTTACTTTTCCAATATGGGATGATGGGGAAATTGCCAGATATTATTAAATCATATTAACTAGTAACAAGAGAGAGGGAGAAAAGAGCAACACAACATTCATCACTTTTTTCCTCCTCAGAAGTGTGATTTAAGTCATACAGTTGCAATACATTATTAATGGAGCAATAATCGTTGGCGAGCAAACTATGTTCACTTCTGTCAGACAAAAAACCCCAAATCCACTGCTTATACTGACAAATACTGCTAAATAAATAAGGATGTGCCATTAGATCAAATATTTGATTTTTTTTAATTGTTTTTTCTTTGCAGAGTATTGGAAAGGGATCCTTGTGGTGTATAGACCCAGAATATAGACAAAATCTTATTCAGGCTTTGAAAAAGACACCCTATCACCCATATTCGCATGTGTTCAATACACCTCCCACATCTCCTCAGGCATATCAAAGGTAAGAACTAGATGCATTTTACAGCTCTAAATGTTTTCATGCAGTGTCGCATATGAATCTTGGGTAAGACATCAAATGTAATTAAGCAATGCAGTTTGGAACTGTGCGAGTGAAGAAGGCCCAGGAATGCTGGCGGTAGCCTGGCCGTGCTTAGCGTGTGTCCAGCACACCGTACCTGCCGTGCCCCTGCCTGGCATCAGTGAGATCCCTCGGCAGAGCTGAGCCCGCAGCCTTCCTGCCCGAGCCACGGGCGCTTGGCAGAGAACACCTGCAATTAAAGCACATACAAGTAAATGGAGAGCTCTGAAGTGCCCACTTGTCCCTTTATGGAAACGGACTGCCCTCACTCGGAGGAGATGGGCTCCTTCTTTTCTCCCTGGAGAACTGTGGGGCTGGTGTTGCTGGTGCAGCCATGAGGTGCCCAGGTGAGTGCCCCGTGCCGTGCCCAGGTGAGCGCCCCGTGCCCAGGTGGTGTGACCAGCCCTTGTGGTGATGGGTGCCAGTGCTGGCTCTTGGGGCATCCCGGATTGCCTGCATTGCTTCTGTGAAACAGACACGGGGTGGATTTTTTCCATTTGTTTTGAATTTCTTGATCTGGCCTTCACTTATGGCAAATGTTAGCAAAGAGAGGTAATCTACGGCTGCCGTCTGCCAAGCAAGAAGGCAAGCACTGGGCTTTGGCAGAGCTGCTTTCTCCTCGCTGCTAATACGGCAATGCATTGCTTCACTTTTTCCAAAGGTTGACAGCATGTCACGGCTGGGCCAGGAATGCTGCTCGCACCCCTCAGGATAGGGAAGGTGTGGGGGGTCAGCCGCAGCAGGGCCCGCAGCAGCGCCGGGACTGAGCGGTGCCGCAGACGGCTCTCGTGGCGTCTGAGATGTTTTTCGGTTTGGGGTTTTCTAGTACTATTTTTTCAGCGTTAGTGTTGAGGCAGCGGCCGCGGCGGGCTGGGCCGGGGAGGGGAGGGCCGGGCCGGGCCGGGCGGGCGGGCGGCGTGATGGTCGCCATGGCGACGGCGCGTCTCCCCGGCAACGCGCGGGCCGGGCCGGGCGGCGCTGCCGCGTCACGGGGCCGTTGCCATGGTAACGGGTAATCCCGGCGGCGCTGCGAGCAGGACCCGCGGCCGCCGCCCTGGAGCGGGGATGTCCCCGCAGCGCGGGGGCCGGGCCGGCCCTGCCCCCGCACCGGGGTGGGGGTGCCGAGGCAGCAGCCCGGCTGTGCACCGTGTCCGGTGCACCGTGCACTGTGCACCGTGGCGGCCTCGCTGGAAACACTGCTCCGAGCACCGCCTATGGAACTACCCCCACTACTGTGCTCTGCAGGACAGATTAATAATTTAAATAATGATTAAAACTGTAATTTGTGCGTTTGAACAAAGCATGTTCTCTGAGCCTGGCATTATCATTACTGCTGCCTTTTTAAGAGTATTTTAATTATGCTCATACAGATTTATTGAGAGATTGTTGTATCAAGTGGAAGGGTAATGCACATCTGACATAGAAATGGAGGGATTTCAGTCACTTCTAATCCCCACAAACAGAGAAATCCAGTGAATGCATGCAGTTGAAAGCCAGAGGTTCTCCCGTTTTTTATGGCTGTAGTGACTGTTGACTCAGTGGGCCAGGTTTGCCAGAACCGCTGTGCAATTTGCTGTCAGATGTTGCTGGCAGGAGCGCACGGACAGATTTTCCAGGTCAGACTGAAGTAAGAAGCAAAGCAGCTGCACTGCTGTGAGCAGTCCTTGCAGAGATGAGCCCTTAGAGACACCCTGGCTGGGTGTCAGGGAGCCCACAGTGGGCAATTGTGCTGTGTCCTGCACAGCCTTGTGCCCGCTGCTCCTCCATCCTCATCCTGCACAGCCTTGTGCCAGTTGCTGCTCTGTCCTTGCTGTGTGGGGCAAAGGATGCCTGCAGAGTTGCAGACCTTGGGTAAAAGTCATCGTGGCCTCTTCTGATGTGGGTGGGTGTCCAGAACCTCATGGCTTGTTTTCATGAGTGGCAGAGAGGTGTACTGGCAGGTGATGGACAGCCTGGGATTTAAGAAAGTGTTTTTTAAAAGACATCCTGCTCTCACCAGTGCCCACATGTAGCTGGACAAATGGCAAAGCTGTCTTTTGAGCAAGGGAAAAGGAGAGTGCTAGCAGAACACCCACAAGGGAGTCCCAAAACTGAAGGGGAAACTTCCTCTCCTTGGAAACCATGGGATGTCAGAGCTGCTGCTACACTGCTTGTGTGGCCAAGTGATTTGGAGTCTTCCTTGTAGTGACTGCATCATAAAGCAAAGAGCTTGCATGACTGCAGGAGTAAATGCCTTGCAAGTGCAGACCCAAAGGAAGCCGGATTTTGTATGAAGAAACTGTGGTCTTGCTGTTACTTTCAATATCTTTCAGCATTTCCATTGTTAGATAAAATTCAGTCTTCCCCTGGTATTCTAAAAGTTTATTCATTCTTGTACTAATGACTGGTGAAACATCAACATAAAGCTAGTCTAGGCTGTCAGTGACTTTTGGGTTAATTCTGGATTGGCAGTTATGGGGTAATTGTTTGAATACATTTCCAGTATATTCACACGGAGTTGAGTATTCCTTGTGCATTTACAAAAAAACCCAGTAATCCAATGTGTAAGTGATTGTTTTCTCATGTGTAGAAAGACTTCAGTAAGGGTAGAAAATGTAAATCCACTCCCCCATAGTCAGATCTCCAGAGCAAAAAATTGTCATAGTAACGAATTCCAAGGGAAATTTTTCTGATGGTCAAGGCAATACATACAGAAAAAATCCTGGTGTGGCTGGGGTTTTGCTGTCCATCCTTCTTACATAGTGGAAACCCACAGCCAAGAGAAACTATGTCACCTGATATTAATGAAATATTTCAGGAACCAGATAATTTGCCAGTATTACTTCTGCTTCTAGGAATGGGATTAATTGGAGGAATTACAAGGTTTATAAGGGTCAGTTATTGAGATTTCACGGGGGCAAATTGGCCTATTGCTTGTCTTTATCAGATGTTTTAAAAGAATAAAGATGCACAAATGAATCATGTGTTCTGTTTAGTATCTGGGTAAGCAGCTTAGGGTTGAATTGATCATCAGGCGAGATGATCACTGAACACACAAATTCTCCTTTTCTGAGCAGAGTTAATTACATCAGATAATTTAGCTTCACAGCTTCACTAGAGCCTCCTGCATAAGCATAACAGGATGGACCTTTTATTGAAGGAGTTTTATGATGTGAACCCACACATGTGGATGGCTGAGTCAGTTTATACCAGTATCATTTGAGATAAAATATGATTCAAAGCAGCATATTTGGATTAAATTGGGTTCTGTGTAGAGAAGACCTTCGTTTTGGGGAAAAAGACAACCTTGCCTTGTTTGTACATAAGAAGGAACTTCAATCTGCAACTGCTACTGCAATTCAGGGCAAAGATTATCTGTAAGCTGTAAGAAGAGGAGAAGAATGTAATGAATTATTTAATTTTAACTGTTTTGGATGTCTATTCTTAAATAACAACACTCAGGCCAAACAAAGAAAACTCCTTTGATTTTTATCTGGTTCTTGTAATTGAAGTGTGTGTCATGAAGAGCAATTTATGATGAATTTCAAGAGTGAACGAACACTGATACACATGTTTATAAAGAAAAAACTCTCCCCTTGGTGTGGAAAAATAATGCTTTAGTCTAATGTATTTCTTTCTAAATATTTACAATTGTTTTGGCAATAACAACCTTGAAATATATTTTTAGACCCCAACTTGGTTAAGTAAATATACAAGCCATTGCCCTGATATTTTGTCTATATGTTTTATTTCCTGACTCTGACTGAAGAGCAGGTGCGATTTTCTTTTCTAGTAGTGCTTACAGGAGATCTTGAAATGGACTTTTCACTGTCTGTATTACATGGGGCTATATCTCAATTCTGTTTCTTCTACTGCTGCTGAAAACTATCAGAAAATGTAATCTAAAATAAAAGAATTTAGGAGTTTCAGAGTGTGATAAAAAATACTTGAAGATTTGGGTGACCACCCAGGAGTATTGGCTAGATCCATTTCTAGACTTGTGGATATTTCTTTCATGGCTTTTCATTTTTTCCATTTTGCTTTGTTAATTGTAGTTTGTTAGAGCAGTGGCAAATGTTGACAGATCTGCCCTGTAAGTGATGAAATCGCTCACATACCTAAGGTAGAAGTTGAAGAGGTGTTTCTTTCTTGCACTGCCCTGGCCTGCCTGTTCATGAAAGCTTTGTTGAGTTCCTCCTTAGTTTGCTCCTTCCCATTGAACAGCTCCCTGGGTGAGTTTGGTTTCTGCTTCAGGAAGGATTGAAACTCCAGATTGGCCTGAACTCGATTTGTGCGTGGCTTTGTATGTGGAGTCCACCTGTGCACACTAGAGCACTTCTGTCAGAAAAGCCCCTCCTCTAGTGTGCATTTCAGCGTTCCAGCAGGGCTGCCCTCTGGAGAGAGGGCTTGAGCCTTGCAGGGCTGAATCTGACAGGAAGACGTGTAGCAAACACTGACCTGCAGCTTGGTTTGGTTGTTGGGGGCAGTCAGTGTGTGTGGCAGATGCCACAGGGCCATCCTGCAGCACTGCCCGGCTCCTGGCCAGCACTGCAGCCCTGGCAGTGGGGGCAAACAGGTCCCACAGAGAGTCAGCAGGAAACCACCTCTGCTGCTTGGGTAGAGTCACTTCCCAGAACAATATTTCGTTTAAATGTGCGTGATTTCATCATCTGGTTTTCCATTCCCCTTCCCTTGCTGAAGTGTAGGTACAGGGGTAGGCCAGTGGATCACAGAGAGCCTGCAAGTACGTGAGTGAGCACATGTTTTATGAAACATTGCTAGCCTGGGATTTGAAAAATTTGAAGTGGCTTCTGTTTTATCAAATTTAGTGTCTCTTATCACTATTTCTTTTTGCTGCTGCTGGGTTCCCAAAAAATGCCATGAGCTCCTCTAAGATTCATCATTTCTGCCGTGTCCTGTCTTTTGATACCTCTTTCTGATAAAGTGTCTTTCTTCTGAAGTAGATTAAGAAAAGTGGACTTTGTGATTCTGAACCCGTGTCTAACTTTTGTAATTTATTCATAGAGACACAAATGAATAATCTGTGAAACTTGGTGGCTAAAGTTTTGTTTTGAAAATCCAAGTTTCACAAATCACTGTCAGAAAGTGATGGCCATCACTGTGAACCCTGTGGTAAATGACAGGAGAGGTGGCCTGGCTATGCTAACATTTGCATTTGCCTGTTCTCAGACTTAAAACACACCGTCTTAGCACTCTCAGTCTCAGCTTTCTGCTTTCCATCTCAGCAGCATAAGCCTTCCCACGTGCAGTGAGGATGTTGAGGGCAGTCCCTGTGCACGGCCTTGCTGCACACACCCCACCCGGTCCCCCATGCCCCTGTCCCCCTGCACACTCTGCTGCAGCAAAAGCTCCTGTCACTGCCACGTGCTGTCGGGGTTGGGTTTGCCTTCAGCCCCTCAGGATGGGAGACTTTGGAGATGTCAGAGGGATGTGAAATAAACACGTGTTTCCCACCAAGGGCAGCTGTTGGCTGTTGGGGAAACTGCTGTTGATGGAACAACAAATATTTGCAGGTTTTGGGTTTACTGTCTCAAGCTTTGACCCTTCACAGTTGTTTTTTGCAGCTAAACTGCATCAGAGTCAATAGCTGTAGGTTATTATATTGGGAAAAATTATAAGAACTCTTCCTACCTTATACACTTTATACGTTGGGAAGAGAAGTTATGTTCTGTGGCCATTCGGTGAAGCTGGTCAAACAATCTTTTCCCTGCAGGGTGTCTTACTGCAAGCAGGAACTTAAAAAAGGAATTACTTAGTCGTCTTCTGCAGTCTGGAAACAGATTTAATTCTGTATTACTATTTTTGCATTGGATAGGAAGCAAAGCTGACCACAGAGCAGTCTAATAATAATTTGTGTGCGTGTTACAACCACTGTCAAGATTGACCTAGATATTTTACTTCCTGGGCAGTCTTCTTTTGGTGTGGTGTTAAGGTGGAGTCTTTGGTGTTTTTAATACTTTTGTATTTCAGAGGTCACAGAGAATACAAGTTCTTCCAAGTGTACCGTCTGCCACCATCATGTCTTGATTTGAAGAGCATCTGTACTTCAGGATTATGCTGCTTTATTTCTGTTTCCTGGCAAGTTAGAGAGTATTAGTTCTGTTTGGTGCCAGGTGTGAATAGCAAAGGAAAAGAGAACTTGAATGAATGCACTGATAACTGCATATACATTTGAGGATTTGCCAACCCAGGACTTGGTTTCTAACATATTCTTGTCAGCTCTCCAGCCATTGGACTTCTGTGATATAGGAAGTACCCCACTGAGCATAGTTTCAGGAAACAAAACAGATCAACTCTTAAAAAGGCACTTTTTTTTTTGATACCTTACACTATGAGGGAGGCATAGGGGAGAAAGATAAATTTGGAAGGATGGCAACAGATCCTGGACAGAAGGAGAACAGCAGAAAATCTTGAGTCTTATCATCTCTTTCAAGCAACAGGTTTTATCCATCCTTTCTGCAGCATCCCTGTGCTGAGCAGGAACGGCTGGTGGAAATACAAATAACCCTCTAATCACATCTTCATTCCTCTCAAAATTACTTCAATGCTTGTGAGGCTTCTCAGCTGAGATATTTTCAATTCTTTCTCATTCATACCCCCAAAATAGAAGAAACGTCTTGTTTCTCATTTGCTAAATACATGAAGATTTGGTTGAGTCTTTGTTTTGCCTGCATGTTTGTAGACATTTGATAAAGTAGTGTAAAGCAATATCCTTAGCCTGTCACGTGTCTCTGGATGCCAGGCACACCCCATCTCCTTGCTTTATGTTGTTATTTTTCGTAGTTCCATTTGTTGAGCAGACTTCCCAGTTACTCGGCTTCTTAGGCTCTTTTTCCCCTCCTCTGTGCCTTACGTAGATAAATATAGCCTTATTCCAAAGATAACTTGGAGTGGTACCACAGATACTTCCACTCAGATCATGGGAAAAGGAGTCTAGGGATGTGTTTTGAAATCTTTGTTACATTGTAGAACTCTCTCTAGCCCTGGGTATTTCCCTGTGAAGATTGTTAGAGTGGCCTCATTGCCTTAGTTGCTACCTGCACGTGGGTACTGTGTCTTCTCTGCAGCTCCTCATGCCCGTCCTTCGCTGTGCAGAGTGTGCTGCGTGTTGAGGGCACTGGTTGTGCAGTGTGTGGTGTAGCACAAGGAGCACGTAGTTGGGGGACACCCCTCCTTTGGCTGCTTGTCAGGGTGAGTCCTTCTCTTGTCCTTCGTCCCATTAATAGCCATTGCATCACTGTGACAACTGCAGCAGTTGTGTGGGTGGAGAAGCCTGTGCAGTGTTAACAGCAGCTCACTGGAGTTGTAGTAATTGAAAATTAAGGCTCAGGAATTGGTATTTGTGTGATGAACATGTTTGTTAATGATGTTACAGTGGTGGAAATCATTTGACTTCTGCATTTGAAAACAAAACTGGGTAGCTTGGGAAGCCAAAATAGTATAATATGTCACATCTTACTGCTGTTGGATTAAGAAAAGTGGTTTTTATTTCCAGAATTCAAGTTAAATTTTTAAATTTAGTTTTAATTATTCTCTTTTTTTTCCTTTTCTATTTTCTTCACTTCTCTACTGGCTGTTGGACTTTTCTTTGCTTTAGTGCCTGTGTAAAGAAAGACTGACAGGAAAGGTCACCTTATTTGGAGTTCTGTTGTAAGACTGATGTTTGTAGAACAGTGTCTGGTATAATATTAATAGCAATTAACTTTCTATGTGAAAAAACGTTATGATAACTTGAGACTCTTTCAAACAGTAGGTAAGGGTTGGCTTTTCTGTAATGGTTGTGATTTTAAGGCATTCTACATTTTAACTTTTTATTTAATATTTGTTTGAACTTGAAGTAAAGTGCATTGACCTTATTTTGGGAACCCCACAGCTGTTTAAAGAAAATCTGTCAAGCACTTTTGGTACAGCTGGAGATAAATGAGAATTCAGGGGCTGTGTTTTACACAGATTTCAAGAAACTCTTGTTGTCTTTCTCACCATTCCTTGTGGCCCTGAGCACTGGCTGTATGCATAGGGTGCATTGATGGTATTTGTTCTGTTTCTAAATTGTGAAGCTGTTTGTAAAATCCACATTTGCCTTTTTTTTTTGACTACTGGTTAAAAGAATGGATGTGGGAGGGTTAAGCAGGGTGTAAATTACTTAGTGGAGCATAGTACCACAGGAGAATGCTGGAGTCCCCCAAAAGGTGGAATTTTGTTTAACTGTGTCCACATCTAATAAATACCTCTGGAAGAGGATACTAATCCTTGTGGGATTTTCAGGTTTAAATCAATCTCCAACAATTCAAATCCAGGTGGGCTGTAGTAGCAAGCACAGGTTTACCATGCTGTGTTATGTTGCTCTTCTACTTTCTGTGGAACATTCATCTCTGGCATTATTAGATCATGGAAACCCTGGACTGAACAGGCCGTGGGTTTCACCCACTTAGATTGTTTTCATGTTGTTACACTTTTGATAAGATTCCACGTTTTGCATCTGAGGCTTTTTTCCCTGTGTCTGCATGTGGGATTAGTGATAAATGTGCAAACCTCTTGGGGTTTCAGTGCACAGGTGTGTGTATGTGTTGCAATGTACTTCTTACATTGAAAGGCAGCCTGTCTTCCAGGGAAGCTGCTCTCTCTTGCACTTAGAAAACAAAACGTACAGGTTAGGGCAGGTGACCTATTTCCATTACAAAAGAGCAAATACTCAGAGCAACAGTGATAGCAAAATGGCTTGAGACAACTAGTCTAAAGTGGGTTTGTGTAAGCAGTTTGACTAGCAAACACATCAGAGAAGTTCATTTTGTTGGTAAATAATTGGGGGATATCAGAAGAGGAGCATGGGTGGAGTGCAGGCCAGCCTTCTGTGCAGGGTAGAGGTGGTTGGGTTGTCATGTACAGCTGTGTGTCTGTTTATGAGGGGTCGTGGTTTCCATCTATGTGGTTTAAGATACTTTATTCCTTTGTGAAAGGGGAACCACTGAAGAGATTGACCAGCTCAGATACGAGTGTGGATCAGTTCTATGAAAGATCTTTCCTTTCTTTTCATCCTGACTCATTTCTGCTTTGTTGGCAGTCCCCTCCTGTTAATTACCAGGATTCACTCTTTCGGCATATGCTTCAGTTATGTTTGGTAATTTTTTATTGCTCTGCTCTTGAAGCATCCAAGATTGCACAGCCAGTGAGTCTTGCTAATACAATTGTAAAGGTATTTCTTTCTTGGCTTGCTGCAGCATGCATGCACTTGTTCAATTTTCTTTTCATTGGCTTGTATGACATATTTTTGGTATTAGAATCAGGACTACATGGACTTTATTTGTTAAAGTGGAATAACTGCAGTTTATTATTCTGCCCCTTTTAAAGTCAGTGTCCAACTTTATACATCTGGTGGGGTTTTGCATTTGTTTCTTATGGCCCCTTACACCTGTCTGTTGTTGCCAGTTGTTCTCTGTGCTGCAGTTTTTAAGTTCACTGGTGGGTTCTCTATGTTGTCTGCCTGGGTGATACAAATATTGCAGAGCTCTGTACCTCTCTCCACTTCTTTTTTTTCTGTTTTTGTCACAGTTCCATGTTACATGCTTCCAATTCCATTATACAGGCTTCCAAAAGAAATTTGGTTCAAGCAACAGTTACAGGCTTGATGGAGAACTTCCTAAGGTTAGTTTGAAAAACTAAGGTGCTCAGAACAAACTCTCTTTTTGACACTTTAACTTCAGTGTTTAGGAGTGTTTTAGTTGTGTGTGGTGGGGGGTGGTATTTTTTTAAGAGAAAATACACGGGATTCGGAAAATTCAGTTGCATTGTGATGGAGCTACTGAAGGTTGAGTTATTAAAAATGAAACAGTGCTTTAAAATATCCATGGAGCATTGGGAATTCATAACTGGTGGCAATGCAGGCTGCGAGTCCCAGTAAAAGTGTATGAGAGAGATGTAAATTTAGCAAATTGGGCATCGTTTAGGTTTCATTATTTTTATATTTAGTCTGGTTAAGCAGATGGAGAAAAAATATAAACAAGAAGGAATTGGGTTCGTTTTAATTATGTAACTTTCCTGAAAAGGGTTTTTTTTCCTTTTTTCCCAGGCAGCTGTCTGATCAATGGCAAAATTCATAACAGCTCCCCAAGTATTTAAGATCCCTATTAATTGGAGTTCCTTCTCTCTATAAAAAATTGTTCTCTCTTTAGCTGTTTTGCATATGAAAGATGAAGACGACGATTTTTCTCATGAGATTAAGAAAATAAATAAAACAATTAATTGGAATGAAATAATTTTCTAAACTTAAGGGAATCAATAACAAACAAAGCTTCTGGAGTAGCCAGCTTTTATTTTGCAGCTTGCAAGTATAATATAATGTAAAAGGAAGGCTTTATGCAAACAAATTTATTCCACGATAGTTTAATAGCCACAGTCAGCAGTACTGCTAAAGCGATGTAGGTCTTTTGATTGTTAAGGATATTTTGCTGCCTTTGCCTCTTTCACCCTCAGATATAGAAATAGGCTTGCTCAGATTTGGGGGGAAGGAGAGACTGGAAATTTCCCCAGAAAGTGTTGGAGCTGATCTTTTCTGTCACCCTGGGGATATTACTGTCAAAACTCTGCTTTGAAAACAGGGGGCAAGTTGTATTGGTGAGCTCTGTATTTTGTAATTATATGGAACAAGAATTTCGGAAGTTCGGTTTGTGTTGAGTGGCACTCCCCAAAAGAAAAAAAAAACACCAAAAAACTAAACAAGGTAACTTTTTTTGCTATTTCCTTGCCTATTTGTCATCCTTGGTTCACTGCCTTGGCTATGAGATGCCCTGAGAAGAGTGGCCAGCACTTTGTGGGTGGCTCTCTAAAGCACTACAGTTAAAAACCCCACTAACAGTTGCTGCCTGGTCAGTGGAAACTTTTCACAAGCTCTTTGGAGTTGCCACCGAGTTTGCCCTTTGGCTAGTCTAAGACAGCAAAAGGCTGTGACAGTGGTGTGCAGACTGGTGCTCAAACAGCTGCCTGAGGGCCCTCAGAGCAGGATCATCTGATTGCTCAGCAGAGGGTTGCTTTTGGGCTTTGATTTGGAGGGTTTGTTGGGGTTTTTTGGTGTGGTTTCTTTGTTTTGCCTTTGCAGAGTCATTTTAAGATGCTCTTGCTGCCCTTGTACAATAGCAAACTGTCCTCTTAGTTGTACTGGTGAAGTCACTTGTATAGTTGCACTGTAAATGTGATCTGGTGATTCGGTGTGGGGTTTTTTAAGGTATTAGAGCTTGTCAAGAATGAGGTTTTAAAGCATTCCTACCAGTGAAGGTACTCTGACCTGGGGAGAGGGGACTGGCAATAGGAAGTGATCTTCACTTGCTCTCTTCTGATTAGCAGTTTTCAAATTGCAAGGTAGAAAGGAGAGGTTACTTTGATGCCATAAATAAGTTAACAATATCTCTCTGTGGACACAGGGGCTCGATTTTCATGGCATTGTCTCTCTGCTTCTGTTCTTTTGCTGCTGTGGACAGACTTTGACATTTGGATGGAAAACTTGTGATTTTAGTAGCATGTGAGGAGGAAACAAGTACACAGACCCTGGCTTATCTTTCCTTGGTCACTGACCAGGCGCAAATAAGGAACTTATTAGATGGAATTAATCTTTTAAAGGAAATGGTCTGACATCCATCTGGTAGAGGGCTGAAAAGCAGACTCAATAAAATCCTAGAAAATTGGCTGTAGGAAAGATTTTTCTGTTGACAGAAAGCTGAATTGGATTACCTGAGGAGAGTCCCATGTCTGAAATTTGTGACACAAAGGCAAACAGAAGTAAGTGATGGATTCTGAGCACATTTGCAGGATGTGTTTTCAAGAGATGGAGAATTTAAATGTATTTGTTCCAGCTGATCTTCTGTAACATGAATCCCACAGCAAGGTGTTGCATCATGCATGGCTTTAGAGTAGTGGGGGAACCTCGTGTGCAGGGGACTGTAATGTGTGCAGAATTAAGCATGATTATTGCCCATCTTAACCCAAAAGCCACTGAGAGACCGACTGCCTGATCTCAAGCTCTGGCGCAAACAAACTAAATATAGTCAGTAATTTCAGGTCTGTGTTCATACTTTCTATCAATTTCTGTGACTGGAGATAATGACAAGTTCTTACTGAGTGACAGTTGTGTCCCCACACCGTTTCTAAGAGGTACTTGGAGTAACAGACTGCTTTTTTCCTCCAGTGACATGCTAGCTGAGCGTGCCTTTTTACACAGATCTCTTTGGTGCTGCCTCTTTGCAGTAGCAGTAGATTCCTAAATCTAGTGAGGAACTTGGGCATCTTGCGTGCTGGCTTCTGCAGGAGTCTTGGCATCTGGCAATTTGTCTCTTATTGATGCTCCACAAGAAGGGTTGATCTTTCAGGAGAGTGAGGCAAGTTGCATCATTTTCCTTTTTTGATGCTAACGTATTTTTCATAGCTGGCTTGTGGATGCCTACAGGTGTACAGTGTGGATGTGTCACAATTGCGTTTGATTCCAAAGCACTCCTTGGGGTCATGATGGAAGCCATGTATATCTCAGATGGAGTTTCTTGTGTTGCCCTTCAGCTTCAGGACAGTAGAAGGCACTGTACAATATCTAAGTGTCAAAACTAAATGTGTACACTTGGTGATGCAGTCCTACCAGTTTGAAAGACTTCTGATGCTTTTGGCTTATTTTGCCTGAATCAAAGCTCAAGGTTAACCTTAGGTTTGCTGGAGTGAACATCCATCAGAAACAGCTTTTTTATGGTTTTATGTTAATGCACTCCCAGGATTGGAGTTTCCAAATACAGAAAAACTAATTCTGCTTCCAAGTCTGAGAAACTCAGAAAATGAGAAATGGTCAACACTGCTATTCCCTTGGTAAGAGAAATCATTGTTCCTTTTTGGCACTGTCTGCAAATACAGTCATTGGCTGAGAAGTAGCAGGCTTTCTTAAATCTCCTCTTTGCCCTTTATTCTTTGGGGAATTGTATTCTGGAGTATTTATTAAAAGGCTGTCCTTTCACCACACCAGCTCAGTCCCATCATGTCAATGTGCTCCTTGGCAGCTGCCGTAGGTGAGGCGTTCAGGATGCTCCTCGTTCTCCTCCTTCCTGCTGTTGGTGGAGCTCTGGAGAGGCTGGCACTGCTTGTGCCACCCTGTGTGCCTGCTGGGGCCTCGGCCCGGGCACACAGCCCTGCACACTGCCCAGCCCTCCTGCCTGCACATCACCCAAAAACTTGTGGAGCTTCTTGAACAACAGTGAGGCAATTCTCTGCCTCTGCGGAGTTGTGCTGCTCATGCTGTGCAAGTTACAGACAAACTTCCTGCTAATTATTAACAGTTACTCTGTAGGAACAAACTCATTATATAGGGGTGCTTAACCCTGGCCTGCCGTCCTTTTCGGCACCCGAACAATGTGGTAGGGAGGGGAAAGAAATGGTGAGAGAAACTGGAGTGCTGGCACCAATTAGTCCCAAGATTAGTCCTGAAAGAGGATTGCAATTTCAAGGCCAAAAAGAGTAGGGAGTGGGTAAAAGGATTTGAAATGAGATTATAGGAACTAAAAGCGTCTTTCTTTTGTTAGGGAAATAATTCAGCAGTTTCGCCCAAGCCAGTGAGACAATCCGGTTTAGTGGCTGAAGCAGGAGATGTGTGTCCTGTTGCTTTTTAAGGTTCTTTAACTAAGTTGATCCCCGGTTGCATTTGTTAGTGCTTCCTGTGAAATCAAAGTGTTTTCAACAAACAAACAAAAACATGGAGGAAAACTACTGCCTCATCAAAAGGCCTCTTGTTTTTCAGGAAGCTTATTTGTATTCTTTGAAAGGGAAGCCAAGGAAAGGAGGGGGATTGAACTCCCTTTTTTCCTTTGGGGAAACTTTTCTCCTGGTGGTTACTATGAAACAGACTCTGGAGTCGCCCTTTCACAGCCCATCCTACAGATGAGTTTCAGTGCCGGTTTTTGTTTGTTGGCCTGCTCAGAAATGCAGATCAGGCAGTTCCTACTTCAGCTAAAAGCACTGTCTCCGGTCAGTGCCACAGTGGTGAACATCATTCTCTTCCTCGGGGAGGGAAGTGGGCACTGAGCCTCTTGAAGAGACCACAATACACACTCATGTAACACTGCAAAGGTCTGGGACTGAAGACTGGAGCTTGCCTGGAGACAGCAGAAAGACAGGTCTTCCTCCTTCTTCTCCTTCCAGAAGGAGAATTACAAAAGGAAGAATAACTGAAAAGAATTACAGACATTGTGGATTTAATAGGAAATGTTATAATTTAGTCTATTCATGCAAAACTGCTTGAAATAGTGACACTTTTTCTGCCCTTCCCAAGAGGAAAGGTGTTTTTCTTGGAGTGCCTTGGAGTCCAAACCTGTGAAGGGATCATGACTGTATCTGTTATCAGGTTTTTTCTTTCTGTACTTTTTCAGTGGAACTTCTCGTATGAAACACTGATACAGGCAGGCTTGGAACCTTTGCTTTTGTTTGCTGGGCCCACAAGTTGAGGGAAGTTTCTCGTCATGGAGGAGCAATGAGTTCTGCCATATTCAATTTTGACTTTATTCTGCATTTCACTTGAGCCCTTGTTAAAACTGCTTTCACAGGCAAATAGTAGAATCATTAAGGTTAGAGAAGACCTCTTGGTTTCAGTGGTTAAAGCTGTTTTCCAGTGTGGCACTGAGAGATCAGCAGGCACGGTCTTGCCACTTGGGCTAGTGCAGCCTGAATAATGGGCAGAGAATAACCTCTCCTTTCATAGAGAGGACCCTTTAACTCTAGACAAAGCTATTAAAATAGTACATTCTGCATACTGTTCATGGAGATGAGTTGTAATCTTTGGACTTGTTTATAACCAAGTATCTTAATTCCCCATCCAAAGCACTTGTTTATAACCAAGTATCTTAATTCCCATCCAAAGCACTTTTTAAATGCTAAATATTTGTCCATTTTGGTTTTATTCCATTATATTACTCTCACATAATCTAGTGAATCTGATTTGTGGCTTTCTAGCCTTCATGACCTATTCTACAGGCCTCCAAGAGAAGAGGAAGAGACTGAGAGACAAGCCTGTCAAGCAGAGTTTCCACACAAGGTGATGAAGAAACACAGGCCCTGTCTGTGGGATTTGTGTAAATGGGTTTATTAAGGCTTCAGTTGTGAAGTTGTCTCCCTGCTGCAGGCTGTACAAATTACCCATAAACTTTCTGAATAGAATAAAGACAATAGTAAGAGTCAAAAAGAGGTTCAGCAGAGGAGGTAATGTGGAGCAGGAGATGGTTTATAAGAAGGAATTAGTAATGACAACAGAGTGACAGGTCCTCTTAGGAGTGGCACACAAAAATGGTTTGAAAAGGGTTAATAGTGCAATGAGATGACAATTTCTACTGATAGCATCCAAGTCTGGTTTGCTTCGAGTCGTGTTTCTCTGTGGTCTGAAATTTAGGTGAAGGGATTTCTAAACTGAAGTTGTTGGTTGAGCATGTTCAGTTGAACTGGGAACCATGGGTGTTATTGGCCTCCCCAGGCAGAGGCAGCTCTCTGGATGGTTCAGTGCTGCAAATGGCTGAGCCTGCTGCTTTGCAGTTTATGTGTATTTACTATTACCCTTCTGTGTGTTGGCTGGAAAATTCAGTGATGCTCTGTACATGACATTATAAAACAGAGACTTGACTATCGATGAAACCACCAACATGAGAATTAACTGTAGTAGTTTGTGAAAGTTGTTTGTTCCAATTTTTCCTTCCCTGATTTGTCAGGAGTTACATTGCCATGTGAAGAAAATATTTCTGCTTGATTGGTTGTAGTAAACGGATGCTATAAATTAATTGCCTTTTCAATGTTTGAAAGGTTATGTGCTGTTCATTTTATGACTGATTAGTATCATTTCACTGGAATGAACAAGCTTGAGGTCATCTGATGTCTGAAAAGTGGAGTTTGTTACTTTCTGTGATTTGGTGCTGTAGAGGGCTCAAATGCCTCTCTGGGGATGTCAGGGTGTCCGTGTTGCTTTCTAAACAGCAGTGAACCATAATTAATTGTTTCCTGTAATCTAACTCACTGATTTTCTGTATTTGAGGTGATCCAAGGAACAACTTTGCTCCAGGGATTAATTACACAATGAGAGTGCATATACACTCATGAACATATTTTTACTAGTTAATACTAATAGGGATATTTTGCAACCACATGGCAGATACTGGTTCAACTGGAAGTAAAATTGTACAGTATTGGATAGATAACCATGCCCATCCTCAGCAGCTCCTTTTGGTGCATGCAAAGATTGTTCTCTTCATTACTGAAACACCTCCAGTTTTGGGATTGCCCATCAGCATGGACCTCCCAGAGCCTCTTGGTTTGTCAGTGAGAGAGAACATGTGGTCTCCTCCACTGTCTGCTAAACCAGAGCTGTTCAGTAAGGGGCACAGAGGATTGATGCATTGCCATATTTGGTTTTATTCTGTAACTCTTTTTGGCTTTGTCAAGGAAGAGTGGGTGGTCCGGGCTCTCTGTCTTTGGCTTTGTGTTTTTGCACAAGGTTCCTACCACTCTGCTCTTTAAATATACCATGACGAGAAAATAAACTTAATTATTTGTGACTTTTGGTGACTTTTTTCCATGGTGAAAACGATTTTTTTCAAGCTTCACCACACTGAGTCACAGCAGGTTAAGCAGAGATGCAGAAACCAGTATCTCATTGTAAAAGCAATTGCAAAGCTTGACCTTCCTTCATACTCTTGTTTCTACCCCTCAGCTTTCTGCTGTGAATCCCAAAGTGAAGAGCAGAGTGTTTAAGACTTGTCTTATTGAGTTTACCCAACTTCTGCACAAACAGCTGAGGAGAAGCAGCAAACAGAGGGAAACTTAGACCACATCATGGATTCTGCTAGCTAAGCTGAGATTTTTTGAAATTACAATGTGGTAAGACAGTTTTGGGAAGAGTAATCTCCTTGTTAGACATACAGCTCTATTGCTTATAGGAGAAATTACTGGTAGAAGGGTGACTTTGTGCAATAAATTATGTGAAGGTCACCTTTTCTTTTCCTCACTGAGTTCCTTGATTCATGTAGATAATATTGTAACTTGAGAGAATTACTAGAATATTATTAAGTACAATGTTAGTATTCTCAGTAGGCTGAACAGCTGTTTGGAGAGGTAAGGATTAGAGGATAAAGATGCTCACTGAATTTTATTTCCCATTACAGGTGTGAGGTTTATTTGTCTGTAAAGATGAAAGTGGCTAAAATGAGTTAAAATTAAGTCCTCCGAATATTTGTTTACAGTTAGTTTTGCATATTATAATTCTGCTTTCAGTCTTCTCACCATCCAACCTGAGTCATTTGGAGTACATTTAGGAGAAAAGCGGAGCTATTGTAGGTAAAACTAATGTCAGTCAGTGATGAGGAGCCCCTAATCCAACAGCAGTGTGGATTGTCAGCAGCTGCCTGGAGCTGGGAGGAGACATGTCTGGGAGCTGGTCCTGCTCCACTACAGTTTCCTGGGTCTTTGGAGGTACGTTGTTACCTCTGTGTGTACATTTTTTTTTCTCTGAATGAAAATGGTATCTGTGTAGCTCTGTGATTAAGAGAATTGATCTAGGTGATGTCACTGTGGTGTTTCTGAATGCAGAAAATACTGTGTTCTCTTCGTCTTTTGTTGCATCTGTAGACCCAGAATACGAGGTGAAACAGTCTGTTGTTAGGTGCTGTAAAGTTCTTTTGTGTGTGTGTTGGTCTGTGTCTCCCCATCCCTAAAAATACAGCTCTGAGTGCTTCTAAAGGAGTAACCTTGGGAATATGAGTGAGTGAAAACTGACACATTTTGATGCTAAATTTTTTTGGCTTAGCAGTTTATTTCTAAAAATGTATCTTTAAGGATAACATGTTATCTATGCATTAAGCTTTTGTGTTAGTCATAGAAGCACCTACAACTGTCTGTCATTCATTTTTTGGGCACCTTTGCACACTGTGCAGAATGATCCTCAGGCTCTGATCTTATGGGGAATAAGAGTGCAGCCACTGAATGCAGGACTCATGCAGTAGATATGCATGAAGAGGTAGAACTGAGATAATAAAAGATGTAATTGGGGCTGTTCAAATGCATGAGTACTTGACTTCTGTTCTTATTGTTACTGTTATTATCATCATCATCATCATATATGCTGCTTTACGTAACTTTGTGACGTGTGCATGGAGCACTTTGGTGTACGGCCCAGTGACTGCAAATCTCTGCAGGCTCCTCTGCAGCAGCACAGCAGATCCTGTAAGCACATTAAGCTTCCCAGGGAAAATACCCTCAGCATCTGGGAGAGGTTAAATGTTCCAGGGGAGAGGTTAAACATTCGTTTGTCCTCTGCTGCTGTAATTCCAGAAGCCAGATTACTTCTGAATCATCTGAAGCACATTCATTCAAGATTAATGAGAAAGACCAAGTATGGAAAATTTCAGCTGGTAAGCGCCTTGGCTTTGAGCAGGTGGTGGAGGGGAGTTCATATTGGCAGCAGCCTCCGGGTCCTGCTTAGTTTTAAGTTTCCTTAGTACTTAAATTGGTGAAATGGGGAATCACACCATTCTAGATAAACAAGAATTTCAGCAAGCAGCAGGAATTACACACACAATTCAAAGACCTCACCTTCCTTTTTCCCCGTGATTAGAGATGTGAGTGGGAGCCTCAGTTACAAAATCCAGGCAGGTCTACCAGAAAAGCTGTTTGCAGTTCTGTAAAAATAATAAATGGAGAATTCAGGCCTAGAATAAGAGGTCAATTGTGTGACCTTGGGCTTTTTAAAGAGTTAATCAGTTTCAGTTTGGGTGGGTCCTTCTTTTAGAAGAGCTTCATTTCACTGCAGTTCAGTTGCTCAGGTGGTCAGTGTGGAAGTTCTCTAGGGCCTTGTCTGTGCTGTAGCATTAAGTATCAGAAGAGACTCTTTATGTTAAGTTGAAAATGAAGGTGGGCCCTAACTATAGGCAATTTCTATGACTTACGTATTTTCCAGAACCTGAGATTAAAGACTTTTTCCTTCCAGTGCAATTCTAGTCAAGTAAAACCAAAACAAAAATTAACCTCTTCTTCCTCTTCACTTGTTTTACAGCAAATGAAGGCTATTGTGTGGAGTGCTCCATTTCTGATTCTGTAGAATAGAAGGGACTCAGGCTTCTCCCCGCTGGCCAGGTCAGCACTGGGTGCTGCTGCAGCCCAAAGGAGGCCACAGTCCCCTCTGATCTCAGAGTTCAGTGGCTGCCTGGAAACAAAATCTTCTATTCATCTGGGCTTTAGGGCACTGACTTGTGGTCCTGCATGAGCTGACACAGGTGCGCTTCGTAGCACAGGAGCAAGTTTAGGTAACTCTGAAGTTTCCCCAGCCTGATGAATACCAGTTTTTCATCCAGTGATAGATAGTTTGGGAAGCATTTAATAGCAGTTGTGAAATAAGGAGAAACACAGCACGTCAGCATGTGAAGTAACCTTCAGTATTTTTCCTTACTTCAAAGTAAGGAGAAAGCAGGAACAAATAACAACGGATGCTACAGAAGTGAGCTGTGTTGGTCCTTCTTTAACTACATGCACTTCAAAAGACTATTCCCTCACCTATTGTGTTGTTACTTAACGATTCTTTATTCCTCCCAGAGATAGGTAGTCTGTGTCAGTAAGAACTTATTCCTGGTTTTAGTACAGAAAAACAAAAATAAAACTGAGACAGAAAGGATGAAATTACTTGCCTGGAGTCACTGTGTGATTCAGTGGCAGAGGCAGAATTAGAACTGGAGGCTGATAACGAGCATCCTCCAATTCCCAGGGGAAACAAATCTTTTTTAATTAAAAGTAACATGGGACGGTTGTCTCACCATGAATTTTCAAATATACTGGACTTCCTACTGTTTCACTATTCAGCCTGGAATTATAATGTGTTCACAAAATACATGTTAAAATACTTCATGAGAAATTTTCATTTTGTAATACAGCTGGCATGTCTCAAATTGTCATCTCTCTTAAAACAACAGCTCTCTAGAAATCATCATCTTTTCATTTATTTAAACAAATCCTCCATTGTTGTATATAAATGTATAATATTTAGATCAACATTCTGGCTGAAGGCTGCAGAGTCTCACCAAGGAGACAGTGAGGGGATCTTTTGAGCACCACAGCAGAGTCATTCATGGACTCCAAAAGACACATGACCATGTTTTTCTTGAAATTAGGAATTAACATTTTCATCCCTAGTTCTGGAAACTTGAAAGGCTTCTTTTAACCTATTTTTTTCTTTCCCTTTCTTTCTCTCTCTCTATCTCTCTCGATTTTTCTTTCTCTCTCTATTTTTTTCTCTCTCTCCCTCTGTGTTCTTGCTTAATTACTTACTTTAGGCAGGGACTGTGGCAGGAGAATGGCTTTGGCTATTTGAAAAATGTAAAGATTTGGTCAACATTTCACTTCATCCTTCAGAAGGCAACACTAATTTTTTTTTTCAGGCATTTTGTTCATGAATGGTGTTCCTGAGCAACTTTGCTTTTGTCTTTAATAAAAATTTAGATGTAATCCCTCTGGCAGTTGTGTCATACAGAAAGCTCATTTAGAGGGCACAAGAGGTCAAAATTTTATTGTTCACTTGAAAATGTGTTAAACACCCTAGAGAAAACAGGAGAGACTCCATCCAGGAGCTTAAAGTCTCGATCTCTCATGTCGCAGTAAGTGAGAGATACCAAGAGACAATAAAGGAGGGAATTGCAGAGAAAGAGAAGCATTGCGAGAATATTAGATTAGCCATCATAAATTAAAAATCAGTATTGTGAATCCACAAATCTCTCTAAGAGTGCTGTTTTGTCAGCCATGGAAAATTCGAGAAGATGGACTAATGGGTTCATGTATTTAAAATCTCAAAAGTAACCAGTTTTCATTGAAATCAGGAAATACCTTGACATGAACCTTCCAGATACTTTTTTGTGTATTGTCATTGGCCCAAGTTAGTAGAGGTTTTTTTGCTTTGCTTGGAGAGGAAGCTTGCTTGCTTTGTTGCTGGGTGATTGCCAATTGTGATACTGCCAGCAAGCTGCTGGCAAGCATTGGGCTTTTTTTTTCCTCTTTAACAAAACCTGTGTTAGAGGTGCAGCAGTATCTAAATGCCTCTGTATTGCTCAAAATGTATAATTGCAGTGATAAAGTCTTTTAAACAACTATGGCTTATATACCCAGATGTAGAGAACTGGCCTCTCTTTGCAATGATCTTGTTGGCCCCTGTCCAGTAGTGGTATTAAAGTTGTTTGTAGAAAAGGGAGCTGATACAACAGTAGAGGGGTCTGAGCTCTCTGGTGCAAGCAGTGAAGAGCTGACAAGTGTTTGAGGAGTCCTCAACCAGAAAGAGCTGCTGTCCCTCTCAAGTTCTCTCTGCAAGCTTGTGGTGGTGTTGTTTGGACTAAGTGACCTCCTCCCGTGCCACCTGACAGGCACTCAGCAGACCAGGGTTGTACAGCACAGAGGCCAAGAAGGGGCACTGCTGTAGTTGTGTTTCTCATGCCTTATGCAGAGTGACTGTTCTAAGGAAGTGCTGCTCATCTTCCAGGCTCAAGGAATGCTGTATTCCCACAAAAATAAACTTGAGCTTTTTTAGGACACCATCCTAAATTTACTTTCTCAATGAATGATAAAAATTGCAATCTTCCAGCTTAGTTGGATAACCATTTATATACTTCATAGTAACAGTCTGAGTCCTGCTGGCATTGGGACCTGACTGTGCATGTCAGGAGCATCATTCCCTGCTGCCACTGGATCCAAGGTCCAATGAGCCACACCTAGATAGGGCACCTACAACTACTGTTATCTCAGCAACTTAAACATAAGAAAAATTGTAATTTACTTGCTTCTAGAAACTTCGGGAAGTGCATTTCTATACCTGCAAGATGCTTCATTGATTACCCTTCAAAAAATGATTTGTTGCTTCTAGGTTTGGTCACCTCGACATTTCCTTCAGTTCACTCTTTGTCAGAGGTGTAGGTGAGACTTGCAGAGAACCGTTTTGCACGGTGGATGGCTGGTAATGGAGTACTTAGAGCACCGGTACAGCAATGCCTTTTTTCCCTTTTATCTGGCAGGGACAGCTCCTGTTCCCAGGAATTTTTAATTATATAGCTACCCTGATAGGTCATGTTGCCCCCAGGGCAAAGGGTGGTGGTCACAGTGAATTGGGTGCTCTGCCATCTACTTGTTCTGCATTACTGGGAACTTACTGCCCTTGTCAGGAGGGAAAGAGTTGTATTTCCTTCTGTCACACCATTTTGCAAAATCCATGGGCTGAGCTGGATGTAGAGGCATTTCTGTCAATCATGTTTTCTTGTGCCCATCATTTTTCCCACGGGTAAGGGCTGGAGAGGAGATCCTCTGTGTCACTGCCACCTGTTTTGTGGTGTAGCAGCTGTTTGCTTACTGCAAACCCTGTGTTGGGTGTTTTGTGTGCAACAGCTTGTTAGCTTACAGCTGACACTGTTCATCTTTCTACCCTTTACTGAGCTGTCTTGCCCCATACTCCAAGCTTTTCTGGGAGCCAGGATGTGCTTTGGCACAAGCCGTGCCCCAGTAGCTGATCCTACCTCCTCTTGGCCATGGTGGGCTGAGATGTGTGTGTGCAGCACCTTCCCTGCCTCTCCACTGAGCCGTCCTTCCTCAGGCTCATAGCTCTCAGAGCCCCTTGAAATGCGATTTGGGGGTTGCTGTTGGCTTGTTTGTTTGCTTTCCCCTCTTTCTGCATCCTCCTGCTTTACTGTCACTCTCTGGACATGTTTGGTAACACAGTCTTTGGCCTGTGTTTATTGCCTTGCTTCTGTGTTTTCATAATCCCTTAATTGTGGTGTGTAGTCTCACACAATTGAATTTGGTTTGAATTTTTAGTTGTTTGGGTTTTTTAAATCTATTAATCAGGCCTCTCTGACAAAGAGGCCTGTGAGAGCTTTTGGCATAGTTGTGAAATACTGCAACTGTGAGAGAGAATTCATACCCTGGCTTTTTTTAGTGCTTGGCTTTAAGACTGCAGTCTCCTTGCTCTGATGTGAATTCCAGAAGACAAAGGATTTATGTTCCCTTTTTTAAGTCTTTGGAAGCCTATGCACCTCTTAAAGATTTTTATAAAAGTGTGGCATACATTTTGGTAGAAATAATTAATCAGGGGGGCTCACACACATTATTGCCTCTGTATGCCCTGGGAGCTCCTGGTTGGGCTGGCTGGCTGCCATGAACCCTCACTGCCTGGCCAGCCAGCCTTCACATCCGCCTGGTTTCCAGCACAAACAGCATCCAAATCAACACATTCCCCTAAGAATGTCTTAGTTTTCAGTAAAGCAACATTTTCCTATGGAAAAGCCTTTCCTCAGAAAAATCTAGCCCTCCATCAAGAAGCTTCCCATGCCTGGGGCCCTGGGGCACAGTGAAGTTTCCTACTGGTTGTTTTTTTTCATCAGTTCATCACTTGCCTTGGGCAGAAATCACGTCTCACTTGCCATTAAAAATCGCTGGCCTTCCATGGGAAAGACGGGCTTTGATCAGAGGTGGCTCCTCAGGGGTTAATCATCATCGTTCATCAGCTCTCTCAGATACAGGTTTCCAGCAGGCTGTGAGTACTTCATTTGCTCCCTGTGGTGGTGCACAGATGCTGCAGTGCCAGTGACTTCAGAGAGAGGTGGATGGGGCACTGGATCATTGTGAACTTGTACCCCTGGATCCTGTTCTATGCATTTGCTACAAATACAATTGAGGCCTGGATATCTATCCCTTTGGCTGAGGGTATGCTTGAAATGATAGTCTTTCCTGCAAATCAAACCAATGTTCCCTGACAGGTAACTGATGGTGTTTCACAAGTTGTCTAATTCATAAACTGTATGAATTGTTCTTTTAAGTTTGAAATCTCAGCTCTTTATGGTTGATCAAAGTCCATCTTCCACCCACCCCTGCAAGTGCCCTGTTTTCATCTGCTTCTGGGAGTTATGCCAGTCCAAACCTGTGCATAACAAAAATGTATTAGGCACCAGGTTTCTTCAAATTGACATAAAAGTTCAGACTAGTTACTGCTTTTCTTTTAGTAGCCATGTAGGGAATTATTAGGAATAAAATATAACTTTAGTTAGTATGTTTAGTTGGTAAGTTTTGGGAAAAACTTGGTCATCAGTAATGCTAATTGCATAAGTATAAATCTTAACAGCATGTATTGATTACGAGAGAAAATTGTAACCCCAGGTTTTGCATTTTTATTTTGTCTAAATACAGAATATGTGTAGTATGTGTAGGAGAACCAGCCAGTCTTCTCTTGTAGCTTACAGGCTACACTCAAGAAACCATTTGTTTGAAACATGCCTGGGACGGAAACAATTTGTGTGATCTTTAGAAGAATGAACTTCTTCAAATTGTTTCTTAATCTGGAACAGGGAGGAAGCAGCTTTTGAACACTTTAAAGTGAGAGATAGTTCAACTCTGTAATTTGTCAACTTGAAATATGTTTTAATAATTAATACCTTCAGAGACTTCACATGCTGAAGTTTGAGAACAGGTAGAGAATTTATCCAACACAGATCAGGCATAGCTAAACTTCAGCCAAGCCCTGCAAGCACAAAAGTTTGTTGTTTTGAGAGGTTTGATGGTCACTGCAGAACATTATTTACATGCTTGAATTCTTTAACTTCCTTCTCTGCAAAGACATAGTTAGTTTTTTTAGTTCATGTGGGTTTGTGCTGAATCAGATGGAGATTTTTATGAGAGCCTTGGGCTTTTTTTCAAGTTGGAACATAAAATAAATCACTATTGCTTTGTTTCTCTAGTGGAGACATTTTGTCTATCAAATATATACGCTTTTCCCTCTCCTTTTTTTAGCCCTCTTTCCCCCCCACTTACAGGCATACAACAGCCTGGCAATGAATTTTTTCTACCACTTCATTTCAGAATTTCATCTTTTTTTTTCTTGGGGCTTTTGAAAAGCATGTAGTTGCCGTATGGTGATTTCTGGTTGGCAGATCTGCACAATATCATACTATGCTATAGTATGCTATTTGTAGCTTGATGGGTCCTGTTCCAGAGATTATCTGGAACTCTGATGCACTGTAAGACTGTGAATCCTACAGAGTGTGAATGTCCTCAACAGCTCTTGACTTTTATGTGAGTTGAGGAGCTACACTGAAGAGCTGGCACTTACTATAAGGAATACAAACAACTGGTTGCATTAAGCCCTATAAAGTGGGCATGTGTATTCAGTGTGTGCCCGACACACTCCAGCACTTAGAATGAACCCTTCCTTAAACTTCTTTTTTGTCATTTTGCTCATGCTCTCTCTCCCTCTCTCTCTCAACTCCTTTCTTTGTTCAGGAGTATTGAAGGTGTTGTATTGTACTCATATAATGTCTTTGGATCTATTTACTGTCCTTATTTAACATGGTGAATTTTTTATATATTAGCACAAGAGTATCTGCAGAATAATTGTGAAAAAGCAGTGTGGTTTTTACATATGGTATTTTATCAGAACTTTGCTAATGCTGTCAATGTAGTAGATAACACCTGTTTTGCATTTCGTTACATTTTGTGTAGCAATGGTCAGCTCAAGAGGGCACAAAAGTAACTGTGACCAGAAACGGAGTGTGGAACTTTGCACCCAAAGAGGCAGGTGGATTATCTCAAAAAGGCAGAGTGCCTTACAGCAATCTTACTGAAGAATATTTAGTCCCTTACTTTTAAATTGTGCTTGGATTTGGGTGTAGGACAACTATTTACATGTTGATAGCATAGTTTCATGATGCTGATTTCAATAAGAGCTTAGTATATAAGAACACCTATGATTGTCTTCAAGCTGTAAGGATTTTGTAACCTGTTTCCCAACTACAGGAAAGACTCCCTGGCAGTCTGTCTCTTCCACCTGCCTTGACAAGGCTGCAACAAGTCTTCTCTATGTTTTTAGTTATTTCTTCAGGGACAGTGGCTTTAAAATGCTTGCTGCCCCTGAGCCATCTGATGCCGTGAGTGAGCTGCTCTTGCAGGTAGTGCCTCTCTCTGTGAGGACTGTGCACACAGCAGGAGCGGTGGGGGCACTCCTGCTCTGGGCAGCACTGCCTGTGGATGGCCATGGGGAGGGTGAGCTGTGCCACAGCGACAGTGGTCAGCAGCACTATTAGGAGAAGAGAAGGTTGCCTTCTATGTCCGAGTCCTTCAGTCCTTCCACTGAGAGATTTGGCTGTGGGTGGGTGCTGAGGAGAGGTTTCCTCACAGCCTCCCTTCTCCAACTCGCTGGCACCGCAGGTCGTCACAGTGGATGCTCCACAGTCTGTTGCCCACAGCACTGTGGGGCTGCTCTGAGGCAATGAAGGAAACAAGGTTTAGATGATCATACCAGTGTTCCCTCTTGCCCCCACCATGTTTGAAATGCTGTTGTCTTCAGCTGCAGTTGTCACAGGAGACGCCTCGGAGGCTGTCGCCTTTGGGCAGCCTCTGTATGAGCAGGAGGCGAAGCAGAAGAGGGACCTGGCGGTGTCCAAATTCAGGGCAGGGCTTCAGCTCAGGGAGGTGCCCGAGGGGTCCCCGTGGCCACCGCCCTGCCAGGGGCTTGCGGGAGGCGCCGTGGTCACCAAGCACATGGTGAAGGCCAAGCTCTCTCAGTGCTGGTGCTGGCAGAGAGTGTGCTGAGCCCCGGGTTGTCTGGTGCCAGGAGTGCACAGTTCGTGGGCAAAGCGCTCCAGTGGATCATGGGAACTGCCCCGTGTCCGGCCAAGGCTGTCCCAGGCAGATGCATTAGCTGGGACAGCGTTGTTGTCATGGCTGAGGGAAAGCCATAAAGCATTTGGGTCTTGAGCAGATGGCTTTGGGAAGAGGTGTGTATATTGCTGTACTGAGAATTCAGTAAATATTTTTGACGTTGATTTGGGGTTTTTTATTATTTATTCCAAATTGCTTTCTTCTCTCCAAGAGAGTGTGGGTGTGTGCTTTGCTGAGGAGCTTTTTCCTTGTGAAGAGAATGTGAATCTTGAATCAAATTAATCTATTTTTAACATGAAATTTTAGACCCTTGCTTCAAGGCAAAAGTGCCATGATGTTACATTAGCTTTAAAAACAAAACAGAATTTCTTCAAATAGGAACTTAAAATTGTTTAATGCAAATGTGATTTTCTTTACACTTATTTCTTATTCCCTTTAGCACATCAGGTCCACCCATTTGGCCAGGAAGCACCTTTTTCAAGAGAAATGGAGCCCTTCTACAAGGTAGGTGATAGATACTATCTTGGAGTAACTGTTCTACTTAAGAAATGCCTTTTCCAAATTGCACAGCTTTTTTAATATTCTCCTGGAAAGAAATAACCAAATGTTTTTTTGTTTCCTTTACCCTGTCTCCTTTATTGCGCATCTGGTGCCTTGAAAATGACGATTTACCACGTACAGTGAGTGTAGTCTGTGCAAGTTGCTGCTTTTTTTCTTTCCTCAGATCATTAAATTGCTTGCTCTAATATATGGTGAAGGGTGGTTTTTTTGTTTTTTCCCTTTGTGTGGATAAAAAGTGCCCAGAAGGAAATGTTCCAGGAACACCACTTTTAGCTCTGTGGATGAAACAAGGTTGTTCTTTGAGAGAGATTCTTCTGTACTCCTTAACTATAGTGATAGCAAAATGTACCAGAAGGTAGATAGAAAGGGGGGGAAACAGTGGCAGTTTTTGTCTGAAGAAACTTACCATGTTTGATAGTGCTTGTATTCATAGAACTGCGTTAAATATCTTATTTCCATTGGACAGACAATATAAACTGAAGCTATATGATTGCAGTTTTGATAGGTCAAAATTTTCAGTCTATCTCACCAGAATTGATAAGACCATTATTCACTACTCTGTATGTTTATATTTCTACCATTAAGTACATAGAATTGCCATCACTTTTAATGAAGGTGTCTTGGGAACACAGGAATCTGTCCCCAGACTGCAACTGTTTCTCTGTGGTGCAAAATTAACTTCCACCATTTAGGATTGTTTTATGGTCTTTGTAAGTATTTACCCATGAAGTGTCTCAGTTTTGTGTTCATTTTCATGATGCCAAGACTTACCTGGCCTCCTTGCCGACAGAAAAGGCTGTATAATATTCTCAGGAACATTTATCCAAATCACCTAGGATGGAGCTTTACTGATGATGAGGCTCACAAGCAAATAATTAATTGTCAGGCAGTACTGCTCTCACCGTCCACACATCAGCATCTCAAGTTTATATCAGAACATTTTTCAACTGATTTCCTTGCACATATCTAAGAATTTGCATAATTCTGTTTTGCATCATCTCTATGATGTGATCTGTTCAAACAAAGTCTAAATACATTAAAGCATTTAGATAATTTTTTAACACTGGGAGATGGTATAAATTGTAGAGTTTGCCAGCTGTTGCCTTAGTCTCAGTCAGATAGATCTGCTACCTTTGCAATCCTTCCTAATGAAAAGAATTAAATTCTCTATTTTTTTTAAGAACTATTGTGAAATATCTTGTTTTCAACATTTTAACAATTCTGGTTTTAAATGGGTATCTGCACGTACACAGTCTTTGTAGTTTGAGTTTATAAAGTGTAAACTGCTCTGTTAACTCTGTTTGGCACAAATGTTTTACCTTTTCCTAAGATGCAAGATACCAGGAATAAATAACAGCTATTTTTGTAGTCATTCCTGTCTCAGTTGTTATTTAAAGCCTTCTCCCAATAAAGAAGGATACACTGTTCTCTACCCTTTTCTTCTCTGCACACTTCGGCCTTCCAAACTGGGGGCAAAAAGCTAAAAGCCAAAAACTTTTCAACATATTAAAGAAACAGAAAACAATAGAGATGACTGCCTTTTCAAGCAACTAGTAAAGCCTAACAGACCTTTAACTGAGTTGGCATTCTGTGTTGCCATTTCAAGTGGAAAATGCAGCAAATTTGGACTGTAATATGCATGATACAACTGAGGTTCAAAGGATGAGAGAGTATGAAGAAAAACCTCATTAACTTAATCTCTTAACACTTCCTGGTTACAATTTTGGAACAAGAAGACAAATCAACTAAGCCTTTCTTTCTGTCTTTTTGTCTTCCTTTCTGTTTTGGTTTTTTTTTTCATTTTTCACTACAGTGAGCTGGTTCATGTGCAGGCTTCTTCAGCAGGTTGCATGGAAATAGTGCATCCACCTCTTTGCTGCTTCTGTCTTTTTCCACAAGACCTGTGTAGAGGAGTGGTACCAGGGCAGGGAGCTGTGAGATGGGGTATAGATGTTTGTAATTACCTACATTACATGACCCTCTTAAGCCTCTTTTTTCCAGTGCTTATATCCTGCTTAGTGCAAACAGAAGAATGAAAAATTGACTCAACTATCAGTTTCAAGTTACAGTATTGCCTTTTGATTGGCAAAAGTTTAGGTGGCAAAGGGGTTTGAAACTATTTTTAGTTGATAAATGTTTTGCTGTGTTCAAAAAGAATGTTCAGTGCGTGTTATTGGCAATAATGTGGAATAATTCTGTTATTTTAGTAAATGTGATATTCATGTGCACTTGTCACACCTCATTTCTTCTAAGTTCTTTAGAAAAACGCTCTTTTTCTGGTCTGGGGAATGAAGAGAAAATAATTTCACAATGTAAGTAATAGTGCATTTGTTTAGCCTGGAAGGACAAGTAGATGCTCCTGGTTTCCATTCATTTTATATTGGACCTATTTGGCAAAGTAATCTTAACCATTGTAAAGAGTTTAACATATCTCTCCTGAGGAAGTGACTGAGGAATCTGTGTCTCAAAATAGCAAAGGAAGAGAAAAGGAAGCTAAAATTCATTTTAGCTATTCTGTGTCTTTAGTGTTTTCGAAATGATCAGGATTAACTCTCTTTCCTTTTCTGGCTTTGTATGTTTTTGAAGAATATTGAACAAAATATAAATATGCTGCTCTGGTTTTGCCCGCGATTTTATTAAATACAAAATGGCTGCCTCCGTTTCTTTTGTGAGGACCGTGGTAGTGTTGCTGTCAGCATTAACTCTCTCATCAGTTACTGAGTTGAGTAAGTCACCTGTTCAGGTTCCTTTTGAAGTCTTGAGCTTCTTCTGCTGGGTGAGGATTGCTCCCTATATTTGCACTTTGGTCCTCTCATGAAGTCCCATGCAAAGCTTAATTCAGGTGGAACCTTCACCCTTACCAGACTGATGTCTTCTCTCAAAATTTATCTGTGCATCCATGGAACATTGCTGTGTTCTAACCTCAAGGATTCCTACATAAAACAGGTTTTTGTTCTTGTTGCTTTCCTTTTTCTATTGTGTTTTAGTAGCTTGTTATTGTACATCTTGCATGTTTGTTTAAAACCATGGCTTAATATTTTTAAAGCTACTGTATGGAGAGCCTTTGTTCCTGCTGTTTTTTCTGTTCTCATCTGTCATAACACCTCCATTTTTGTTTAGTAAAATGTATTGCAGGAAAAAAGTGCTTATGGTGGAAGAGATTTAGACATGTTCTAAACTCTTCAGGAACCTACAGTGGGTGAGGTAGGTGGGGACATAGTCACATTAACTTCAAGACCTTAAAACTAATGTATCATGTTCAGAAAAGGGCAGTTTTGTTGCCTCTGCTCCGATCTTGGGTATTAAGCTCATGTTATAGACTTGAGGATGCAGTTGCTCACAGATCAGTGGTAATAATAAAACATTTTTCTCTCAATATATCTAACATTCTTCTTGAATAAACTAAAAATACATCTTCAAGTTAACTTTTAGCAGCATTCATTTAAGTTCCACTGGCTGAGTGCCACCTGTAAGATGTAAATGGACTGTGGAGAGGCTTGATTTAGTTTCTCAAAGATACAGCTTCCATTTTGAGGGGGAAAAAAACCAATAAAGTTACCGCTCTCCTTTTATCACATTTGTCCTCACACTTTAATAAACTGAGTGTGGCATATTACCATGTCTTTTCGTATCAAATTTGGTCTGTCATGAGTTGCAAGGAGGCATTTACATAGAAGGCATTTGTGGGTATAATTACAGCTGGCACAGAAATGTGTGCCATGCGGTGAAAACAGTGATTTGCATCTGCTGTTGCTGCTGCAGTGAGGATTTGAACGAGAGCACAAGAGCTGTGTGGGTTGCCCCAGAAGATGCAAGAGCCCCATGACTGGGCCGTGGCTGACAGAAAGCAATGCCACCTCTCTGGGTTATGGCAAACATGCATCTGCCAGGCTTAACAGTTCTTGGGTAAGTTTCCTGAGTTTCTAGCTGAAGCCTGGCAGCAGGAAGGCCTCAGGATACCACAGTCAGTGATTCTTCATCATCCAGGGAAGGAAAGTGAACCTGAGTATCCAGACCTCATGGCTGTTGGAGCCAAAAATGTAGGTGGACTTCATCACTGTGACTAAATGGTCCACATTCCAGTTGTTACTGAACTGCTGGAGGTACAGCCGTGATTCTTGCCATGCTGTCTGCTTTGGTGTATGAACAAGGTCCTCCACTTCCTCTGCTGACAATCAGTACAATTTAAATCTGCTGCTTGTGGATGTTACGTCAAAGATACGAGCTCTTTTTCCAGAGACCCTGCAGCCCTGGGCTGACCCTTGTGATCTGGATTGCAGCAGTCAGTGAACTGAATTCAGACTGCATGGCTTCCTTTGAAGCCATGATTTTCTTTTAATGAGAATGGAAAGAAAGATTGGAAAAACACTTTCCCCCCAGGACACAGAAGGGAAGGAGTGAGGAGTTGCTTGTGGCCTCTGGTTCCACTTGGCTGAGGGAGCTTGGGAAAGGAGGGATTGCCCTCCCCAGACCTCAGGGCTGCTTTGTTCCCTCTCTGCCATCAACTACATAGAAGAGGCATCCTCATGCTCTAGAAGAGAGCAAAGGATAGGATGGTTACAGGGGAATGATTTGTTTTCTTCTGCTCTGGGAAAGCCCTACATGAGAGAGACATTTTCTGTCACTGATGGTTCCCGCACTCCAGGTGTGATCTGTGTTGGTCCAGCTGCCATGGCTGTGGCTGACACCACCTGTGAGAAGCTCTGACAGGAAAGAATTGGAAGACACCATCTTCACAGGGTCAGGTGTCACTAAAACCAGTGTGAGACAGTGAATCCACAGTTCATTGCAGAGTAGAAGTGAAAACTCTGGGCACTGATGCTGCATCAACCCTCAATCCACGATGGTGGCTTTCCCATTTTAGTGTGCTGACATTGATACCTAACCATAAGGTGAGACTTTGACACATGGAAGATGCCAAAGCACACGGATCACGTTATTCTTGGTTGATTAAGGTGACTTATTTGAGCAAGAAAATTGCATCCTTAATAAGAAAGTTTATTTTGTATGAAATGTGGACAGACCAGACATGAGATGTCCTACACATAAAAAGATGAGGAACCGGCTCGTTTGGAACACATGCACACATTTGTACAGAGATCTCTTTCGTATTTAACAAGCTTGAAAATCCTTGAAATGACCAAATAGGCCATTTAATCTCTTGCCTATTGAGTAGTTTTTAAGAAATGAGAGAGGAGATTTGGGACTTCCAGCTATTAATAGAAGCACTTGCTGAGGTGGAAATAAACCAGCAGAGAGGAGGCAGAAGGGGGGCAATTGTTGTGGGTTTCCCTTGAGAATGCTAAATTAGAAACGTTCAGTCTTATAAATGAAGATATCCAGCCTGATTTTTATGTTAATAGTGACATTAGGATAAAAATGTAACAACAGCAAGGACCAGTTTCATTGGATGAGCATTGCCCACACCAGCTACTCAGTCTTTTCTCTGAAGAAGTTTGGGAGGACTTGTTCCCACTACCTTCAAGAGGGAAGTTGACAACAAGTTCACTAAGAGAAGGTGCCTGTGTGCATGCAGCCACATGCATTTTCTCTGTAATAATATGAAAATTTGGAATGTGTTTGTCAACACCCACCAACAAATACCCAGGGGCTCCTGCAGGCACAGTGGGCCTCTTTCTCCTGGTGTAAATTCAGTTCATGTGCTCTTTTCACTGCACGAGCAGAACGCTGCAAGTCCTGAGCATGCAGGGGAAAGGTATAACCCATCCTAGAACACAAGGTATCTGTTCCTGCTGGTGCTAATAGGGTTGAGGAGAAGGAGAAACAAGGGAGAGCTGAAAGACAAGAGGCTTCAGCAAGTTTCACATGCATTTAACCTTCAGAATTGTATGTCACACCTCAAAAGAAAACCAGCCTTGAAGAGAAATGCTCTCTTTTCTTCTACTGCCTAGTGATGCAAACAGAAAGAACATGGCAAGGTAATGTATGTATTACAGATAATGTAAGATTATATAGTACTTTAATGTCATGAGGACCATAAGAAAAAAGGCCAAAAGCAATTCAAGGTAGTCCAGCCTTAGGATTGGTGGTGACTCAGGTGCTGTGATCTGTAACACAATCTTGGACAAAGCTCTTGTGTCCAAATCCAGCTAAACATTAATTTCTTAACGCATATTTGGGCATCTCATGTTCCCAAGAATCTAAATATGTTTTTCCCTTTGGGGTTATAATTCCTTGGGTTTGTGCTTTGTGAGATAATAGAGTGCTTTTCACTGCCCAGAGGTGTCCGTTTACAGAGTATTGGCACTGCATCGTATTTTGATGCTCCACTGATGGAAGAACCTTAAACGGGGTTGTAAAAGCAGAGCTGTTGATTAGCTTTTGCAGGGACATGTATTCTGGTTTTGGTTTGGTTTTTTCCCTATCGAACTCCTTACTCTGCGAGATACTCTTGGAAAATTACAGTTTTGGGTAGAGATGTGGGGTTTTGAGTGTCTAGTTCCAATGAACTTGCTCTCATCAGCAGAGCACCAAGACTTTTGACTTCACCGTATTTTCTCTTCAACGTCTGCTTCTGTGAAGCTTCCATTCCACCGTTTTTGAAATGATGGTGACAGTCATGCTCTGTTTGCTGATTACTTGATTTTGGTCAACTTACTGAATTAAAGCTACTATCTCTCCTTGTTAAAATAAATCACTTTTCATTCACATGGCATAATTATTTAAATCATCTTCTTTCCTCTCCTCTTTTGTTATTGTTGTTTGGTGTTTTTTGTGGAGTTTTTTATTTGTTTGTCTTGTTTGGGAGGGTTTTGTTGCCTTTTGTTTTTAATTTCTCCTGACATGAAAGGTACCTGCCAATCTTTTCAGGAGTTTGTTTTCAGGAAGATGATTCATGTGGTACGTGTGTAGAGACTGAATATTTGAATAATTTATTTATTATTAGCATTCAGTGTGTTTGTAGTAGTATTATTGAAGAAGTAGAATTAAGTCAGAGGGGTTGTGCAGTGTGTCCCTAAGGGAGTAATTTGAACAGCAGAGCTCTCCTTTGTTTGGGAAAGTAGGTAAAATCCTAGTGGGGCTGCTGGGGTCCTGAGGGTGCTGGTAAGGGCTTGTGTTTGTGAGAGGATTTTGTAATGGCCTTAACACTGTGCAGTCAATAAAACATTCCAGTGAGAGACTGAATTTTGCAGTGGTGAATGTAGGGAAGGTCACTTTGGGGTGACATTTTTAGCTCTGCGTTCTATGTAGGACATATATATAGAGTGCTATGGATTCGTTGTGCATGTGTATGTAGGTTTTTTATTCCCATTTTTCTAGTGGAGTGTGTAAGACAATAGCAAAAGCTGTAATTTTTTAAGTGCCTGAAGTGTAGTCCTGTTAACCTTGATGTTAAAGCCATTAGTAAGGAAATGTGACTGCTGGCTGTTTATATTCCCCGTGACCGAAACATCTGAGCTACCTTTGGCCTCTGAAGTTCAGAAGGAAGAAAACTGAACTACGGCAGACAGGTCTGGGTAGTGGTAGATCATGTTGCAGAGTACATGAAGATAAGTTCCTAACGTGTTTGAACTCAGTAACTTATGTTTTAGATCTGCATAGGTGTCTCTGCTGTCGTTACAGATAACTCTGCTTGTTTTGTAACAGTCCTGCATAGTGACTTTTGAAATTCTTACTTCTGAGTGACTCAAGATGAAGTTTACGGACTTTGTTTACTTCCCTTGACAACTGGAGAGTGTGGGTGAGTGCTGCAAGGCAGGTCCTACCATGGGGCTAACCTTCAGCAGAGGTTCTGGGCACAAGTGTGCCTGCCTGAGTGTGCCTGGCTGTTCTACCCTCAGTGTCAACTGCTGTGTTAGCAGCGCCAGTAAACAGCACTTGGCAATACACACCAGAGAGAGAAGTAACTGCTGCTGCTACGAGTCCCCACAGTGCTGGCCTGGCTGCCTCAGTAACTATTGTAGTGTATGAAAGAAAAGGTCAGGAAAGTCGCCCAAAAGATGGAGGAGGTGAGAAGTTGGGTAGTCCTTGCCCAGACAGAGCTCAGTGCTGAGGTGTAAGCTACAGGTTGTGTTACTCCAAGGATGCTGCTGAATGGCTTCAGATATGTTCTTAGTTTCTTTTCAGGGTGGTCCTGGAGGTGATGTGGCTGTGACTGCAATTTGAACACTGGAATCTTACTTTAAATTGCCAGTACTCAACCTCAGCTTTTTTAGGCAAAGTATTTTCTGTAACTGGCCCTTCTGTAGGCATCAGCAGAGCTGGTTTCATCCAGAGACACATCCCACATCCCTCACCTAATATATATGAGACTTACTTAAAAATGGAAAACTGAGTGTGGGGCTCTTGGGTTTCAGTTGAGTGAAGGAAGGTGGAGACAAGATAGAGCAAGAGAAATGACAAGTTCCCATTCAGTGACTTTCTCCTTTACTAGGACTGCCATAGATCCTGCTGTGTTTACCTTTCCCTGCCAAGAGCTGTGGTCTGCTCAGAGAGCGAGTGTTGTTTGCCTGTTGTGGTTGGTTGTGCCCAGGGTTGCTGAATGCCTGGCGGCACAGTGAGAGCATCACCTAAGGGGCTGTCATGTAGCTGGGAAGTACTGGATGTAATCACTGCAGAGACAGAGATGAGTCTGGCAGCAGTTGGTATCAAACCTTTTCTGCAAGAGGGATTTGGGGCCAGGCTACCTTTGGCTAAGCTGGGTCTTTAGAGTAGGAAGTTTCGGTGGTCTGTGACAGGGATGTAGCATACCACCAGTTAGATCACATTGTAGAAGAGCAGCTCTCTAAACAAGTCACAGTTAGAAATTAGTGGTAAAATTTGTGTAGTAACTTGGAAAATGGTAGAGTATGGAAAGATTTATTTTCTGTAACTGTGAAATTATTGTGATTATTGCCATGTAAATCTCTGGGCTGATGAGCTGGAGCATATGCTTCATGCTGAGAGCCTGTGAATGTTTGGCATTCCTAAAATGTGAAGGTGGCTGATATTAGAAGCAATCTTGGCTTTCATAAGTCTAGAGTCTGTTTGAGAGCACAGCTACAAGGGAGGCGTAAGCCTGTGCTTTACATGGAGATGACTAAAATAGGAATAATACTGCAGTTGTGTTGCTATGAGCAGTTTTGGTGGTGTGCAGATTGCTGTGAGCAAGGGAAAGCTGTTGTCAAGTTGGGCTGTTCCTTGACTACGTGTCAGGTTTCTTGTGCCAGACCTATACTGAGAGAATTAAAACAGAAGGTTTGGGAATTTTTAAGATGCTCTTTTGCTATGACCTGCTTGTCTGATGGGCAGTTACATATTTTTGCATCCCTGGGGAAGCCAAAGCTTCATAACTAGTAAACAGAAGAAAATTATGGGAAAACCAGTGATGGTGATGAAGTCCAAGCAATATTTGTGTCTTATGGGTTTTTTGCATGCTGTCTATGTTAATGTTGTTCATAGTTAACACTGGCAATAATTTTCCTTCTCTAATGTGCTAAGAATTTCTTTATGCTGGTCAGAGCAGATCTCTGTGCTGCTGGTTAAAGATTGGTAAGTTGCTGATTTTTTAAAAGGCATTTCTTAAACATCTAGAAAAAATGGCAAATTAATGGAAGTGGAATACAGCTTAATTTTATTTGAACTCTTGAGAAAAATAGAGGCCATCTTGAAATGAAGTAGTGGTCAGTGGCTTGCTCATACTGCTGTGAGTTATTTAAGCCAAATGTGGAAAAAGTCCTTTGATTTCAGATACTGAAATAAATCTCGCCACTAGAAGTTCTTCAGTTGTACAGTTGAGAGTATGCAGAGCTCTGGGATGGCCACGTTTGTTCTTACAGCTGTGAATTCATAATTTGATTTTTCTGAAATTTTTAACCAAAAATTAATTGGGAATACGAGAGGGAAGGAGGTAGAATTTTTTTTTTCTTTTTCAGTAGAAGTACAGTGTGTTCAGAAACCCCCAAACCAAAGCTAGAGCATCTTTTGGGGTAAGTAGTGCTTTCAAACTACTTGAAGTACACCTGCCAAGGCAGTGGACTGTGAACATGAACTTAGTGTATAAAGCACTTCTTCCTCACATCCCTCACTCTTCGTGAAAGAAGGATTGAGTCGAACTTGGATTTTGAAAGATTTTTACAAAAAGTCCTCTCTAATCAACAGAGACGGATAAACTCATTTTCTTACAAAGGTAACAGTCCATAAGACTTTTAGACCAGTAAAAGAACTTAACCTCTCTTTAATGCATTTAATACCCATCACAAGTTCATCAAAAAACCCATAACTGTTCTTTAAATTATTTTAGTAAATTATTTGGAAATAGGATTATAGGATCCTTGGCTTCATCTTACATGTAATTTCTCTTAGTTTGCTTTCTCTTTATAGGTCAGAGTGTTACAGTGCTTGCAATTGCATACAATAAAGGTAATAAATTCTCTTTCTCTCTGACAGTATTTATTTCTGTATCTAACCTGTCATTCTGCTTTCTTGTACACAAGAAGGATAAAGTGAAATTGAAAGTAAAATTGTTCATACAGTGATGGGAAATTCCAGTCCTGGTTTTCACATCCATGCATATTTTGAATCAGGGAACTAGGAACACTTTCTGCATATCTTCCATTTTTATATTTCTACAGTACATCCTCGCTTTGCATCTTTTAAACACGATTTATTTTGTATAAGTATTTACTTTGTTTTTCATTATAGTAGGAAATACTGTGTTGTGAACCACAGATTGAGTTTCAGCACTGTTTCTGCTATTAATATATTAAGTAAGTTGTTTCTCCTCAGAAACAAGAACAATAAGTGATTTCTCCTGGACATGAAAAAATAAAATAGCTAAGGCCAGACCCGCTTGATCAGCTGTGCATGTGCAAACATTTCTATGCTAGTGTGTATATTTAAAATTGTTTAAATATATGTGGTTATCTTATATATTGAACATGTGCAAAGAAATACACAGTTATGCAGAAAAGTTTCCCTTTTTGTGCTAAATATTTGGTGCCTCATTGTCACGAATTAGTGGTCTGGCTGCTTAAAGAAGCACCGTCAAAGGCACTGGCAAAAGTGGGATTTAATATCAATTTGGGAAAAGGTGACTTTTCAGAGTTCAGTGTCAAGGTTCACTCTATTGCTTATTACAAAGCAAATCAAATTAGAAGCAACTTGGAATGATATACATGGAAGCGAAGAATGCAGAAGGGACTATTGATGCAAAGATGAGGGGTCAAAAGGGTTTAGGACATTTACAAAGTGATTTGATAGGGTTCACTGCAATTATAACAATGACTTAACTATAGGTTTGGAATGGTAACATCCATACCATCATCAGTTCACATGCACACAGGTAAAACAATGTGTACACCTATTTCTGTGTGTGTAAAGGTACCTCGCAAGAATAGGTACCTCTCAGGTTCAGTGAAGTACTCGTATCAAATCCCTGTGCGTTTCCCAGCAGGCGAGGAGGGTTGCACCTTGAGGAGCAGGAGCATGGAGGTGCTGGGGAGCAGGATGTCAGCCTAGGCCTCATCATCTGCAGGAGCGCTTCAAGCATCTCAAGCTTCAGGGGTTGGGAGCTCTATAAACCCTTTTTTTCCTCTCTAGTATTTTGTGGTTTTGTCAGTTCTCCCTTTTGGTCCTCTAGAGCAAAACTGAAGTTGTTCCCGTAATAATTTTCCTCCCCACTCTCCTTCAAGCAGTTCAGGTTTTGATTGCTGTAGTTGACATTGCTAACGCTTGAGACAAATTGGAGCTAAATAAACTAGATGTATTGTAAACTTGTTTTGTTACTAAAGGAATTTATTTTCCTCTTAAGACAGTGCCATGAATTTGTGTAGACAATATGTCCATATAGACTTACTCTATTGCCAAAGATAGGTTTCTAGCCATGTCCTAGGTAGGAGACAGCTTATTTGCTGTATGAGGTGTAGAGAGGTCAAGGTGTACTTCAGGATCTGTCTCTTGCAGATTTTGCTCATGAGAGAGGAGTGTTATTTTATTGGGGGTTTTTTAAATAATATCACAACTTGCCTTGGTCACACTGATAAGCCACAAAAATAACTACGTCTGCATATTCAAACTTCTTGTAGAAATGAGTTAGTGGTTTGAAAGCACAGAATAGTAAATGCTGGTCCAGATGCATGATCGATTAAGAAATTGGAGAATTTATGTATTTTATTGGTTTGTTGTCAGTCTGGGAGCTGTTATGGCATGGTAGGCCTAGATATACAACATATGGCTATTTGGTTTTGCTTTTTGGCTTTTTTAGGTAGTTCCTTTTTCTGTGTCTGTAACTTGGCTGCTGCTTTAATGGATTACAGTGTCTTGCACACATACAGCTCTTTCTACCCTTCCTATGCAAATGAAGCCACCCTATCATTTGTAAGAATATGAAGCCTGAAACATGTGAATTGATGTCTGAGTAAGGGTCTGACATGACTGGTACAGAGTACAGCACTGGCACTTGTTTGTGGTGATACTGACAGTATTAATCACTGATGAGGCAACCTGTGTACAAACAGGAGTGCTCAGCATGTAGTTTCGTACAGAAAGGCACTTCTATTCAAATTGATGCTCAAAATACCCAGCAAACCCGTAATACCCCACACCTTCTGTTGAACAACTTTATGTTGGAAGGCAGAAATGAGACAGGGCAGAACTGGATGGGGACAGAAACTAAGGGGCACGCGGTACTGCAAGGTCACGGCTCCCTGGCTTTTCAGTTCAGTCACGATGGGGCTAGCGTGGCTCCAATTACTTCTGAAGGACATGATCCAAATTTACTGGAAGATTTCTGAAATTAATCCTTCTGAAATTTTGTTCCTGGGATCAGCAGTTACTCTTTTGACAGACTTGCAAGTGAACATAGGTCCGTGACATCATGATTTATTTTGTAAACATTCCATGATTTGACTGCTATCTTTAGAGATGTCCCCTCTGTCTACATGAGGATGTTTTTCTTGAAGAGTGACACACATTAAACTCTTCTGGGTAGCTCTTAGTTTCCACTCTTGGGAGGTGAGCCAACAAATATTATAAAACAAACATTGCTGAGTTTTTCACTGATACTTTACTTTCTCTGCAACTAACTGCAACAAAAAATCTCAAATATGTTTTTTACTAGTGAGAAAAATGAAATATAGAGGTCAAGAATGAGATTTGCTAGTACATAAGGCCACTGAACAGCTGTTTAGCAATCTACAGATTGAGTAAAATAGCTCAAGATGATGCTGGTGAACTACTAGTCTAACTAAAGGCATATCTCTTTTTTTGTAGGTTTGGTTTGCTTGGTTGATTGGGGATTTTTGTGTGAGTTTTTTTGTAGTTTTTCTGAACAAATAAGAGAGGTATGCAGTACTTTGAGTGGAATAATAACCTTTTCCACTGAAGATAGAGTTTAAAGCAATAATAATGAAAACAATGTAACTTAGAATGGATCCTCACAGTTACATGACAACAGGTCCTAAAGTACAGAGTTCCTCTAAATGTTTTATTCAGCTGGTAAACCTGTTTTATAAGCTGAAATTCTTTTCTGGGTAACATAGGGGAGTGTGAGTGTAAGTCTAACAGGAGGAGGGACAGCTTTATAGACCCAAGACAATATGCAAAGAATCTTAAAAGTGCTTTTTAGAGCAGCCCATAACCTGCAGTTTGGGGCACACCCAAGTGTTGTAGAGGCTGGCCAAGAGTTTTGAGAGCTGAGTGGGGCTTCAGCAGTTCATGCTACCTTAGAAAAGTTGGGTTTGAAATGACTTGCTGTGGTATAATGCTGAACTCTGAACTCAGCCTGGGCAGCTGTGTCTGTAAATGTGCAATCCCTCCACCACACTTCTTTCCACACATTTCAGGTTATTGTACATATATACATGGATAATCTGTTGAAGTTTGGAATATTCTTATCGAAGGACATGAAGTGTGTGAATCCCTGTGTGGCAGCTGCAACTGGCACTGTGAGAATCCACGTGTGTGGCTGTGCTGGCTATTACAGCACTGCTGTAATGGGCTGCCTGGTGAGTTCAAGTGCAGCACCCAACAGACTCGAGGCACTGGCTTAGTACAGGTCTCCTTTTCAACTTGGCTTTCCTGGATTCTTCATGTCGGTTGTTTCTTCAGTATTTATTAACAAAAAATCAGGAAGGGAAGTGCTGCTGACTTTACATAGGAGAACAACAAGCTGAAGCCTGTAGAAGTGCTGCCCTGCAGGCATGACATTTGGTCATTCAGAAGCAAAAAAAGACTGTACGGTAAGTACCTTCAGGTATGCATGGATGGAAAATCATAATAAACAAGAGTTTCCTGTTGTCCTCACTGGTTAGAAAGCAGCAATTGCCTTTGGCCAGGAGACCAACTGCTTAGGGAAGTCACTCCTTGGGCACAGTGGTGATTCTCAGCTGGCTGATGCCAGGAGGCCCCTGCAAAGGGGCAGTGAGGTGGCCACTGTAAAAGGAAACAGTCTGTCAGTTTGATCCCACAGTTCCTGTGAGCAGCTACTGTTTTGGAAAGAGGCAATTTGAAAAGCAATGTTTGTTGAGATCTGTGAAAGGAGAAACCAGCTGATAGGGACTAATTGGAGTAAACCATGGTTAATATTAAAGATGTCTTTAGAAATGTCACATTGCATCTGAGTTGCCTTTCTGAGCATTTGGGTGTAATTTTTTTCTCTTCTTGGATTCCCTGAGCTGACAAGGAACAGTTTTACATCAAGCACTAAGTTTCCTTAATGACTCAAGATTTAGCTAATTCTCAGGAATTTAGAACAAATGCTGAAGTTTGAGAAGTTTGACATGCTGTTCTTGTTATATACCAACACAAAGATTCATCCCAGCTTTCACTGCACGGCTTCGTGGTGGTGGTTTCACAAGTCATATTTCTTCCACAGTGGCTGAACCCCACCAGTCTGCTCTTCTGCCATAATGTGTTCTACTGACAAAGCTGACTGTCAGTTACATTAATTAGCTATTGGTAGTGATTTGTCTCCTACAAGACAAATATAGGCTGGAAGAAATAAGCTTATATCTTTCCACATGATTTTAATTCAGCTCTCCTGTTATGTGTACTTTAGGATACATATCCCCTTATTATATAATTGCTTAACCTGTTTGGATTTTTTTTTCTATTATTCTCTTGATTTATTCAGTGCTCTAAATGTGGAAACTGAGATTCAGAGGACTACTGTAAATCTACTGAAATGTAGCATTTCCTGGCTTTTAATTGTCCCCACCTTTTGGTGGGTTTCGTTGAATTTTGGGTTTTTTTGGTTCTGCTACCTTCATGATTTGTTATTTGTATATGTAAGAAAATGTAGACTCCGTTCTGTCATGGTTTTACATCCTACTTGCCAATTCTGTATGATGAGATGGAATGAGTTTGTATATTGCATTATCTGAGGTGCTCAAAAAATAATGAAAAAGGAACTCTAGAGCACCCATTCTAAAAGTTTGAATCTGCTCTGATAGAGACTGATGTATCCATTTAACATAAAAGATTATTCTGTTACTTCATTGTTTAGTTGGAGATTGTTCCCCTTGCCTATCCCTATTACCGTTGCTGGTGTCATTATTTGTAATTTCATTTGCTGAAATTGAAACTCAGTGTCAGTTTCTGTTATCAAGGAAATCCGTTTCCATTTTTTAGGACTTTATAAGCTTGTTACTCTAATAGAAGTAGAGTACATAGTACCTAAGTTTATTGAGGCAGTGCTTTTCTGTAGGTAATATGGCACTTGGCAGAAAATCAAAATGAGAGACCTTGGCCCTGTGGTATCCAGTCTCTAAATGTAACATGTCTAAATAGGACCCCTTAAATTCTTTTTACTATTCTCAAAAACCATGAAATGTTTTCAAGAATGATAGATTACTTTAGATCATGATAATATCAACTCTGAGCAGTTGCCACATATGGTGCTTCTCACTCTCAAAATACTATAAAGTACTGTCTAATCAAATCACAAAGCACCCCTTTTAGTAGGTTTGGGTGAGCACCAGCACCCCTGGCTTCAATGGATAGTTAGAGCAGCTTCTTCAGAGCAAGCCAGTGCCTATCAGATGTGGCAGGAGCCACAGGATCCCTGATGCCTCCCTAATTCCTGCATACTTCTTTAAAATACACCTTGAGAGAGATTCCCATCATCATCCAGAAGCACACCCCAAAATCGTCAAGTATCTGCCTGTACATTTTGGACACAGAGTTTCCAATGAATGAAAAATTGCATGGTCTCTCTTTTTGGTAGGAAATTTGCCATAGGTTTTCTTTGTTGGTAAAGGACATTTACTATGAGATTGCTTCACAGGAGGCCAGAAATAGGCAGGTGTTGCAACGGATGAAAGACCTGCACTTGGGCAAATGAGAAGGTGCACATCATGACCAAGGAGTGGGTAAAGGAATCGGGGAATAATGGATTATCTGAGAGTAGTTATAAATTCCATTTATACTTCCATGACTACAGAAGGGTATCTTTTTCTCTCCAATAATCTATATGACTCTTTATTCAGGCGTGACTGCTGTGTAAGAGCCGGGCTAGCTTTCATGTTTCAAGCCCCAGTGACACCTTATGTTGTGAGTTCCCAAACTTTGGCATATGAACCCTCTGAAATTTCTTTCAGGAGACTAAGGGTCTCTCAGGTGTTGTCCCTGGCAGTTGGGGCTGCACATAGGTGTGTGCCTCACTCTGTCCAAACAGCTGTTGGAGCAATCTCTAAGAAGTATGAGCTCTGTCATTTCCCACAGTATTTTCTCTATTTAAAGCAGTCACATCACAGAGCACTCAAATTAAGTAGTTCATGCACTTTGGAATTGAAGAGACTGCCTTGGAGAAACTCTCCAACTGCAGCTGAATTAATGCTAAACAGGGCCTGAGGATCGCTAGAAATAAATAATGAGTGGATAAGGGGCTGAGAATTCTGGCAGAGTTTCAGAATGCAGAGGTGGGGTGGCTGGGGAGCATTATCTTATCTAAATGGTAATTTCTATTCTGTACGTTAATTAAAACACATAGTGTACAAACTCGCATTTAGCAAATCTTCCAGAGGATCTTTTCCTAAGGGGATGTTTTGGAAGTAAATTGTGAGTTCTACATGCCTGCTCAGCCTGTAAGAACTGTACTAAAGCAAACACTCCAAATTATGTGCCCTCTTTAAACAATGGGATTTTATAGATGTTGATAGTTTTTGGAGAACTGTTTTTATTTTGTTCATAATAATGCGGTTTTTTGAATATCATTTTGTCAGAGAAGGAACAAAGCCATGTTTGCCAACCAGCAGAGATGAACAATTTGAGATGAAGAAATCTGGCTCACAAATACAGAAAGGAGTCAACAGTTTAAAAGAAAATTTTCAATGGGAATTCAGAAGTTTGACTTATTTCTTAATGATTCTTCTTCATGAAGACTTAAGAACAAACTTACCCATGAACCAATTTGGATGAGTTAAACCTGTTATAGGTGGGTCTGATTGTCTGTCTGTTGTAGATGTAGAAACAAGGTTTCCATTTAGTAATCAGAAAATATTTAAATGGCAGGCGTGTTTTTCATCATCTTGTCAGTTGTGATTTCTTTGCATTCATGACTCTGATTTGTCGGCATCCTTATTTCTTCTTATCATCCCATATTCTGCATCTTAGGTGGAATGATCTGATGCACAGGAAGAAATGGGCACTGCTGGTATTTTATTTACTACTGTGCCTTTTGATGGAACATGGGCACATACCACCTCAAAAAAATCCCCCTGCAAAATACTTCTCACTTGAAAAAAAGTGTAATTTCTTGGCTTTGTAGTAATTGCAATGACCCCAAAGCGCAGCAAATGAATAACAATGAGAGCCAAAGAACAGTCTTCCACTAGGCTTAGAGGCAGGGATTTTGATCTTTGTTTTTTAGAGTTTTGCAGAAGGACAAATATTTCCTGCCATGGGAAAAAGAAGTTACAAATGCCTGTGTGGAATTAAAAGGCATTTCGAAATGAAATGCAACCCTGTGCCCCAAATAGGAAATTGTGTGTGTTTTGCCTGGGCATTTCAGGGAAATCCACTGATCCACTGTCCTAATCTAATCCAAATAATTAGGTTTTGGATTAAGGTAGGCTATGTCATCAAAACCTTAACAGGTAGGGATAATTTTTTTCCAGTTTGAACCCTCTCTTATTATGCCTAGGGTTTTTTTCCTATTTATAAACCTCTCAATCTTTCACTTCCATGATTAATCTACAGGCAGAGAGCAAAAGTTATTAAGGGTAGAAACAGACAAAAAGATAAATGCTGACCTTTCTAATTGACTCTTGAAACCTGAAATATTTACTGCTCAGAGGATTTATAATGTTTGTGTAATGATTTGTCATCCAAACTAAGTATTTCTTGCTCCTTCATGAAGCCATGCTAACCCCAGATGAATAAATATCTGTTGGTGCCTCCACGTAATGGATTTTTGACATAGTAGAAAGAAATCTTATTTCCAAGCAATTCACAATAAAACTTCAGTAGCCAAGTGTACATGACTGTTGGTTCCCTCACTTGCTTTACTAAGTGTGATCATGGTTGGAAATGAGTGGTTTGCTTTTCTGTCTGAAGTCTTTGGCACCAGGAATGAAGACTTAACCATTCTCTGCACTGATGGGTAGCAGAGCAGAACGGTCTCTCACCGCGGACAGGGTGGTGGTTTGCTCTTTGCGCATGTTCTCTCGAGTTAGTGGAAAGGGCTGTGAAACCTGTGATTCTTTGCTCCACTGTGCATGTGAGGTTTGGAAGACTAACTTAAAGAAGTTTTTTTTCTCTGTTAGTACTGAAGCTGAGATGTCTGATAGTACTCTAGGAGGCATGATGATGTCACCACAGAGAACGAGCTTGTTTTAGCTGCGTTCTGCAAACTGGCTGGGATTAACTATTTGCATTGCACTGTAATACAGCAGGTTTTAGTCACAGACAATAGTAACTTCAGCATCTCACTGACAAATCTATAGTCTCTCCTCACAATAAGAGTTTGGTAAATGTGATGAAGTGGATTGCCTTTGTTGCAGTGTCGATCTGTGAAAAGTGGCTGTGAAAAGAATGCCAGAAAGTACTGTACGTTTACAAAGAGGGTGGAAAAAAGGCAAGCTTAAAAAAATCAAAAAGACCTTTCCCGTGGCTTTGTTTCTGTGATAAATGCAGTGCTTTCCAGGGACTTCTGAAAGTGAGTCTTTGAAACTGGCCTGACACATAAAAGTGCAAATGTACTGAGCTAATCTTGAAGAGTAAGTAAAATCACATTGTGTTTGACTTTAAAAGGAGTGGTAAGCTATCCTACTGGGCGGGCCCCTGATGGATAAATGAACACTGATGTTTTGGAATCAAATTGTCCCGTGTCAGTTCACTCTTAAGTGTTATGTAATGGCTGAGGATTCTAGGAGAATTATGACGTAAAAGCCTGATGCTTATTTAATAAACTGATCATTAATTACAGTTAAACAATTTATTTCTGGGATGAAATTAAGAGTAGCTTTGCAGCTCTTTTCATTCTACTTGCAGCATTGGTTGCAAGCAAGTTTCTCTTTTGATGCTGTATGCATATTTTTGACAGTGCTTTAGCAGAGATTGTTTATTTTGGAAGGGTGATATATGCCCACTGCATGAGACACTGATGACTGGTTTGCTCAGGACAAAGAACAGAAGCAAATTGTTGAGCCACTGTAACTGGTTTTATCATGGTTTCTTAGCTGTGCTTTCCCATTTTTTCCCCCCCTATCTCTTCTATCACTTCCAATGAAATCATGCAGGGGAAGGCACCTGTCATTGTACCAGTCTTACAAAAAGATCAGTTTGTAGGTAATCTCTGGTTAAATTTGCTCAGAACCTCTGCTGTGGCTGGACGAGGGATCCATCAGTATCATCTAGCAAGATCTCCAGAAACTTCAAATAATGTGCCAGCTAATTAAGGTTTAGGACCACCTGTCAGTTGTGCATCTGAATCTGCCATGTACTGTGGCAGGCACTTCCAGCTTCAGACTTGTTGCTCTGAAGTGAGAGGCAGGCTCATGCTCAAAATACTTGAACTTTGGAATTGCCTCTATTTCTGCATTTCTTGATTCTAATGTCTGAATCAAGAAAGAAGAATGAGCTTTTCATAGTTACACTTTCCAAGGCATGGATATCCTGACATAGAACAGTGTGGAAATAGATGCAAGTGTTGTAGAGAAGGAAGTTAGTACCTGACCAGCAATGACCCAAAGCAGTACATGAGGTCAGCTACAAAGGAAAGAAAGTCAGTATTTTCCTGTTGAACGAAAACCAAAACATCTTGCAAACCCAAACTTGGCAGTGAAAACCTGAGCTGCTTGTTAGCCATAGGTAAGTATAAAATTTACACTTCCTGAGAGGGTAAATAGTTTCAAAATAATGATGCTCCAGTTTGATGATAATTCCTGCAGTCATCTTCTCCTGTGGCCATTCATTGAACAAAAGCAAACATGTTGCTCCTACTTCAGCCTGTGATATGAGGCAGAGTACACAGCAAGCACTGCTGGATGTTGGTAAGAGCAGTTTGGGGGAAATACTGACCAGTTCTTTTTAGGTGGAAAATACTGTATTTCCCTCCCCCAGTGTTTTGACAGTGTAGATTTGCTTAGTTTTTTGGGAAGTCCTAATTTCATACAAACACATCAATTAAAAAAAATGTGGGCACAAGTTTTGCACTTTGTTTACTGGTGATGCAGAGAACAGTGTTCTCATGTTGCCTTGTCCTAATTACAGGTTTTAATTGTTTTCCTCCATTTACAAAAGAGCTTCAGGGAGCGATATACCAGCTGATAGAGCAGAATGAGAGCTTCACGTATGAATACAAATACCAAAGCCTTTTGTTACCCACGTGTTGAGTCCTGGTACCAACCTGCATGTCTGGTACACACAGTGCAGTGGGATCTCTGGTGGGCTGATCCGTAGGTGGTGAAGACACCAGTGGTGATGCTCAGCTGTGTCACATGGAGAACTAACTGTTCAGCCCATGGAAGTCTGTGGAATTCCAGAAGCTTTCACCAAAGGATTGGAGACTGTGCACGTTCTCAGTGTGAAGAAAGTTTGAAGAAAACTTTTTCATAAAGACTGAGAGTTTGCTGTGATAGTGCTGACAAATTCCTTTCCATGTAGCTGTAGTTTGAATAGGCAAAAAAGAGCTTATTTCAAAATGCTGGCAGAAACTGGGGGCTTTAAGCTTAATTAGGGCATGTATGTTGTAAAATGAATTGTGGGAGGAGGAAAGTTTCTACCTCATATTTAATTGTATTTGTACAACTTTTTATACAATAATTATGTGTTTTACTCTGAACATCAAGTTATATTAGAAAGTAAATGGTATAGGCTGAGTCTGAATGTTAAGTGTGAGCAATGTTTAAAAAGCAATTAACTCAGAGAGGTGTACTGAGTGATAAATGGGGGAGGAGGCAAGCAACTGAAAATTAAATGATCTTGCTGTAACAGTTTAATGTTCAAGAGATGTGATAGGGAAGCAACTCATGCATTGCCAGAATTTCTGCTGGGCTTTTGCACGAGGCAAATCCTGGGGAAGCACAACCTTGGCATGCAAGTCTTCAGCTGGCAGTTTTGATTTTCCCAGTGGCTTTCCTTTGCCTACAGTACTGACGAGCGTTTAATTACATAAGCATCAGTTACTGAATGTAACATAACTAATTATAAGAAGTTTAGGTTTTATTGTGGTTTTGGAAGATATAAAAGAACTGAGATTTTATCAGTCTAACTTTTCCCCCCCAGTAACTCATGGATGACCTGTATGCACCACTCTGACAGTTGTATGATTTACAGCTGGGACAGGTTTACAGCAGGTTTGAAACTAAACAGGGTGAAACTGAAGAGGTTGCAGCAGTACTATCAGGTTATCTAAAGGGCCTTCTGACTACTAATCAACTTAAATATTTGGTTTGTATGCAGTTCTCTCACCCGTGCAGGTGTGTCTGACTGCCAGTCACGTTACACGTGTACAGGAGCTGAACAGCCCTCCTGTGGCTTTTATTTGGTTGAGTCTTTCAATCAAGCATTTCCCTTCCCTGCAGAAGTGACAGAGACTGAAGTAATAGAATTTGTGAAATAAATTTAGAGAGATGCAATGGGTGATGAGTCACTACTTCAGCTAAAGTTTCTGTATTTTAAAATGCTTATTTTGTCTGTAACCTAAAACTCTTCCCAAATGTTGCGCTGATTTTAATCCTTTTTGATATTCAGGGAAGAAAGTGATTTACTGAGTAGCAAGAATAAATTCTGACAAGGATTCAATTTGCCGAAAGAAAGAAACAAAGTTTCATTTTGGTATTGTATTGAAAGCTGATTTCTTTAAAGACCTTCCAGATTCTTAGCTTCTAATTCTTGCAAGTGGAGTAGAAATTATTTAATATGCAAAGCAGCAATATTTTGAAATATTAGTAACTTTTAAAAGCCTTGCTGCAATTACTATCTTTAAAAGTACTTATTTTGAAATAGAGCTTTTTTTTTTTTTGTCTTTATGAGTTGTGCTATATTTTTTCAACAAGAAATGCAGAACTGTAGCTGTACTTCCTGAGCACTTGGCTTGGGCAAATTCTGTGTTGGTGAATGTTTGTTAATGCAGTTTTACAGGTAAATTCTCCTTGCAGGTACACTGTACCACCAAAAAGCATTTTTGGTGGCACAACTGCATTTACTAAGTTGAGTAGCTCACTTCAGAGACATCATCAAATACAAATTGGCACGTGACTCTCTCTGTTGTACTGTCCCTCACTCAGCTTGGGTACCTGCTGAGAACTGGCTGTGATGTGGTTCCTCAGGAGCATGAGGCCGTGCATGCCAGGATCATGCCCCAGCCTTGCTGCACTCTGCTCGCCCCTGGCTTCATCCGAAGGTGACGTGGACGTGTCCTTGGCCCTGGCCCTGGCCCTGGCCCTGGCCCTGGCCTTAGCCCTGGCCCTGGCTGGCTGTGGGGCAGGATCTCGCTGCACTGGGGAGTTCATCAGCAATATGCCAGCTCTGACTGGGGAAGTTGGAATTGGAGAGTATGTTAGGGTATTACTTACTAAAAATGGAAAATAGTGTTGTTACTGATGAACAGTTTCTTGGTTGTGCAGGTAAGACTGCCTTTTGGTGAGGAATTGCCACTACTAAAGCATTTGAGAGCGCAGTGATAAGTATCAGCAATAAGCAAAACTCCGTAGCTGTAGATTAGATCATACCTGTGAGGAAAAGATATTACCAGGAAGGACTGTGTTTTCTGGCACAGTGCTGCACACCTTGCCTGTGTTTGTGTGGTTTGTTGGCTCTCTGCTGTCTTGCAACTAAAGGCCACTGTTGCTATTGCTGAAAATGGAGCATGGCTTTGAATTCAAAGGCTTTCTGAACTTGAAGTTCCAGCAGTCACCAAGGAGGGCAGAAAATCAGTGCTGCCTGTGACAGTGTACTAAGAAATGGGGTAAAAATGAGACTCAAAAACATAGGAGGAGGTTACAAGGATTGTGTATGCCAGGAATTATGGTGGGGGTTTTTTAGGAACAAAGACTCCATATACATTTTTAATCCGTTGCTTATACTGTTGGCCACTTCTATTTTCAGTGGTATTTAGAAGTACATTGTAAGTTGTGTCTTTGCAATAATTATTTTAAAATGCAGGTATAAAGGAATAGGGCTTAGATGATTTTTTCCAATCTTTGTTTCTTAATGTGTTTTAAATGTTTTGTTTTATGTTGCCAGTCTGAAGTGCAGATCAAGTTAGCATTGCAGCAGCCACTGTATGTAGATGTATAAAAACATCGTTTTGCAAGTATCAGTCGATGCATCTTTGAGTGTCTTATGGAACATAACATAAAATGCACGTTCCTTGCCAAAATTTCCGTTGTGCTGGCTTCTCTCTAATGTAATTTCCATCAGTAAAAGAATAAAGAGAGCATGGTTTTGGGCCCATTTTACTTGGCTGTGCACAAAGGAAAAGAAGGTTGGGGGCTGGGGGGTGTTGAGAGTATTATTTCTCAGCTACTTCACACAAAGGGATACTGTACTGCTCTCAGAAATCTCTTGGTACAAATGCCTCCTGTCACAGGCGATCAGTGTTACGCCATTCTGACACAGCTGTACGGAACACTGCAGTGTGTTGTAACATTGTTGCCCTGGATTCGGTACAGGAGGGCTGGAAATGGGCAAGGGACATAGGTTTGATTTTCCACACTCAGGTGCTTGCTGATTGTGAGCAAGAATCATTTCAGTGAGCAGCTCTTTGGAAATGGCATTTTCTAACACAAGGCACTTAAAGGATGAGGCTCAGCTGGTGCAGAGCTGCTTGGAGAGAGGCTGACTTGGGCTGAGGGTGTCCGTCTGCCTTTGGATCATGTGCAGTCATGCACTGTCATACAGGAAGGGGTAAGAGACAACCTGCACCGCTTGCACAGCACTCAGGTTGACTTGGCCTTCTGATGTTGTCGGTATGTCTGTATCCACAGCCCTGATAGTTTAAAATTCAGTTGGTTGGTCTTTCCCTAGTTTGAATTTAAACACAACAACTTGGTCGAATGCTCCATCTTAAAAGGAATCCAAAGGGTGTGGGAGGGCTGGACCTTTTGTGGATTTGTTATTTATTTCAAGGCTTTGTATCCATAGCAGCAGATGTACTACCAGTGTGTTAGCCCAACCTGGTAAGTTCTGTAGAGCAGAGAGTGCATGGCTCTGTGTGCTCCTGGCAGAAGTGTTTTCTACCAACTCTCTTAGCAGGAGCCAAGGTTTGACTGTGTAAAAGAGCCGACCCCTCACTTCAGAGGGGTGGGGAGGGGAGAAGCCAGAGAGGCACAAGCTCTGCTTAGACAGGCAGTGCTGCATCCAAAGAGAGAACAGCTGTGACCGCCAGCAGTTATCCTGGTTCAGCAGCTGCCTAAAGAGGTCGGGAGGAGAGACTGTGCTGTGTGCTTGGCATGCACTGAGGTTGTTCTTCTGTCACAGCCCTGCACAGGGAAAAGGCAGAAGGTAAAGAGCTGGAGTTCCTCATGGTTGTTGGCATAAATATATGCACACTGACATGCTTCATGCTTGGTAACTTGTATCCCTGTTATCATCTTTCAAATGGTCTGTGTAATACTGAAAATGAGGTTAACAGTAAATAAAATGCTCAGCCTACTTTGCAATGGTCAATAAACAAATTCTCCATTTTATGTTAAGTGCACACATTCGGTTGTCAGATGTTTCCTGCAGTCCTGCTGCTTAATGCTCGTCATACGTCTCTCTCCTTTTGGGATGAGCATATGAATTTTCTCTCCAATACAAACTTGCACTGCTTAAACTAGTTTAGTAATGATGAGAGTGGCCATTACTTCATTAATGGGTGAAAGGAATGAAAGATTCAACTCACTTGATTTTTGCTGGTCACTAGAACTTTGAAGGCAGATGACTTTATTCCCACACTTAAAATTTGAATATACCATCTTTTTTAATGCTCGAAACATGAAACTTCCTCATTGGTTGACTTAGTGTGAGAACAACCTCTAAATTTGGCTCTCTGACATAAAACAGAAACTGAAAATTTTATCTGACTTGTTTGGGTTATATTGAATTCCATCAGATTTCTTGGTGTTCTTTCATTTTTCAGTTTTCATGAAAGTGCTTCATTTAAGATTTAGTTTTAAGATACGGTTTCTTCATGTTGGTTCATTATTGTAACCTTGTCTATTTGTAGTATGTCTCCAGTACATGGCCCAATGCAGCAAGCTGTTGTACTGGGGTAAGGATGTTTGGACATTAAAGAGGAGGCACAGACCTGTCTGTTTGTCTTCATGTTTGTTTGGGCTTTTGTTTATACCAGCCATTGAATTTCCAATGCAATTTTTGGACTTTTTCGGTTCTTGAAGTTGAGGAAACACATCAATATTTGTGATACTAGCACATTTTGAAACAGAATTGGCACTTTTTTTTGCTAATATGTTCCAGCAAAATTGCATAGGCATTGCACGATGAAAACAACTGATTTTGCCTCTGGATAACATGGTTTATTCACAGCAAGAAGAGCAATTGTGATGTGCAAATGAAGGGCACTCTGTATTGGTATAAACTGTTTCCTGTTTTAGTCTTTCAGTCTGGTGTTTCCCCTCTTTTTTATTTCTCTCAGGCATTTACATATGGTTAGTTGAACATTTTCCTTCAGTAGTGTCTGAGGTTTTGTAGGTTCTTTTGAGTGCTTACTCTTGTATTTCCCTTTAAAAGAATCTTCTGCCCCTCTATAGACAGTTTTGCAGCTTTGCTCAAACCGCCAGGTCACAAATCCTGTACCTTCAGGTGAACTGTAACTTTGTGTTTAACATGGGTCAGGTTTTAACTTTGTTTGCTTTTAACCATGGTTTCATCCTTTACTTTCAAACTAAAGGCTCACTGCCTGTTTCTGTGCAAGTACACAGTGTTCCTTAGTATTTGCTGTTGGTGTGGGTGTAGGCTACAACTAACACAGTAAGAAGAAAGGTTTTCTATCAATGTTTATATAAGGTGTGTGGTTTATTTTTCCGCACTGGATGTGTTGTTAAATAATAACAGCTGTAGGACAGTATTATTTCTAGGTAAATTTATAAAAGAATACACATCAGGCAAAGGACTAGTATTGGGTTTTTCCCCCTGAACTGTTGCATGGAGAGTACTGTTCAGTCTATAATGTATTAGACTGCAGCATGTTCCCTAGGTGGAAAGAGAGGTATGTATGATACTCTGGTGACATGTATATAATTAGTTCTGGGGAAACGAGAGTGAGTTATGGCTTGTGGTCATCTATGTTTTAAAATAGGTTTGTGTTATTTTCTTAAACAGATACAGAATGCTTCAGCCAAATTGAAGTAGTTCTGGTAGTGCATTTTTCCTTCCCTTGGGTAGAACAGCCAGTACTTGGAGGGCAGAAGGGGATGGGTGTTAGCATGGCACAAGAAACATTAATTCCTTCTGCATATCATCTATAGCTTTGGTTTTGTTCTGCCTACTTGGCTTGATATGGGGGGCTTTGGGGCTATCTTCTTTTTGTGGTGGCCAGCTCCTCCACACATCAGGCTTTGCCACCTGCTGGAGGCTCTGTGAGGAGGAGGGACGTGCATTTCCAAGTTGATTGGTGACTGCTTAAAAGGAGAGGTAAATGCTGAAAAAAACTAGGCTGACTCTTGTCTGCCTGACTGAAATGAGGCCAGATGGGTATTTCAGCCAAACAGAATACCTCCCTCATGGTCTGAAGCTGGGTGTGCGGGGTGAGGGAGAGGTTTGCGATGAGCAGATCATTTCATTCGGCATCTGGCAGAGTCAGGATCTCGCACTCTCCTCTGTGTTGTTTTGTTTTTTCTTTAAGGAAGGTGGCTTAAGTATGGCACTGCATTTCCTGTCCTGCCTGGGTGACGGCTGCGGTCCTCTCTGGTGGTGGACTGCAGCCGGTTGCCATGGCAATAAAAAGCCTCCCCAGCCAAAGAAGGCAATGCTCCATCCCTGTGTCTTCCCTGGGAATTGAGTACCGTGGCAGAGATAGCTTTCCCTGCTGGGGAGCTGAGCTGCCTTTGAGTATCTCGTGGGTGATTGAAATGTACTGACCCTACCTGATGCAATTTGGAATCATAGCATGAGTTGTTTATTTTTAGCCTAAAAGGGTATCCTGGTGTATTGAAATAGATCTTTGCTCTTGTGTGAAAAACATACATTTCTGGAGTACTGTGTTTCTTCTGCCTAGCAGGGATGCGTTCCCCTCACCTGCACCCACACGAGAGCACAAGAACCACATCCGACTTCCCTGGTTGCATCAATCAAATCCTGTATTTAGTCACCATTCTCTTGCTTTGAAAGTTACATTTCAGTACACTATGAGGGTGTATAAAGACAAGTCTTACATAAGCCACTTTAATTGAGTTTGTTGACTTTAATACTCCATTCTGAACTCATTTGCTGCCCTTCAGCTCCAGTGACTTCAGCAGCATTTCTCATGCACAGGATGTAAGGGAGGTTCACATCTGAAATGCCCAGGTACTGCAGCGAGGGGAGGCAACCAGGAGCATTCCCTTGCATGGTGCTGTTTCCCTGATACGACCTTTCCATCAGAGGATAATGCTGGTCCTCATGTGATCCAAATATCTATAGGTGAGAAGGGAAACTGAGAGCTGTTTTTATATACAGACAAAACATGCACTGAGTTTCAAAGCTGTTGTTTTCCCTCACTCTCTGCACACACAGGAATTTCATATTATCAAGCCTGTAAGCCGTGCCCTGTACTTTCATAACCCCTTTCTACCCCATTTTGCCTGCTGTGGTTGCTGCCACATAAAGCAAGCAATGAAGGGAATCTTCAGTAGGATTTGTTTGAAAAGCTTTTTTCGTCATCATCATCATGGCTAGGCTTTGTGAACGAAGATTTGGGAAGGGCTCTCCCCACACTTGCTGCAAGCGTGCTGGTGGCTGAAAAGGCCAATGAGGGATAGGCAAGTCCGGTAGCAAAAGGCACAGCGGAACGTCTTTCCTTAGGGCTCCTCGAGACTGATTCTGTGTGTGCTCTCAAAGGAAGCAGCAGAGTTGTGAATGGTGTGTTTCCATGTCTCCCAGCTGGAGGCCAGAGTGGGCCATTGATGGCAGTCAGTATAACCAAGGCTGAGATGTTGTTTCAGGGAGTCCTTGTATCTCCTTTTCAGGGCTCCTCTCTTGCAGCAGCCGGTGGTGAGTTCACCGTAGAGCACAACCTTCAGGAGGCTGTGGGTGATCCTCCATCCTGGAGACGTGCCCTGCCCAGCACAGCTGTGCTCTCATCAGCATGGCCCCGATACTGGTGAGCCCTGCCTGTTGACATTGGTCACGTAAATCAGACCAGTGGATGTTTGAGATTGAATGGAGGCAGCGCTGATGGAAGTGACCCGTGATTCAGACCCATATAAAAGAGCAGACAGTACAATGGCTTTGTAGACACTAAGGAAAAGCTTTTATAATAGTTTATAAATAAGTTTATTTTAAACCCTTGCCTCTGTGTGGGTAAAATGTAAAGCAAGAGATGCGTTGTAAGTGATGCTAATTCAGAAAATACATTAAGTATATATCATCAAAGTTTTTATTTCTGAAAGTTCTAATTTTGTAAAAATACTGGAAAGCAATGGAAATAGAAGCCTCGTTGCATTATAAATAGGGCTGAAGTATTTTAGTAACTGCAATACTAATGAGCCTAGCATTTTTTATTTCCTTTAATTTTTTTCAAATGGCATTAGTATTCCAAGCAGCAAAATCCCTGGCTGGAGAATTGTAGAAATGATGATTGCTCATTAGCAAATAGAATACAGATGTTCTGTTCAGTTTGCCTGAGTGCTTCACATAAACACCTTGGGGAGTGACTGGCACAGAGTACAAAACTTGTGATAGCATAACAGTGTGCTAAACACTTTGAGGCTGGCAACAGGAGCAGAAGCATACCATGTAATTTTGTAAAACTCCATGTAATTCTTAATCATTTGTAGTGTTTGTGTAACATGACAACCTTCGTGTGGGAAGTGAGGGGAGGGAGGAAAGTGTCTCTATAGGGCTGTAGACTTGGGTCAACTTTGTGGAGGTCTGTTCATGTCTTCTTGGTTGACTCTACCAGCAGCTTACAAAAGAGCAAATTTCTGTCCACCCTCATGGTCTCTATCAATTATGTTTTTGTATTTGCCTGACCAGTTGCTCAGAATTCCTTGGGCCTCTGAGCCGGCATCTTTTTAGTTCTTTTCTCATACCTCTTCAGGTAAGAAATTTGTTGTTCCTTCCCTTTCTTTCATTCCTCCATCCTGCCCTCCCCAGCAATAATCTCAACAACAATAATCCCAGCAATTTAAGGAATTTTTAGTCATATATGTGCAGTGACTGTTTTTGAGGATATATTGAGTAAGGACTGGATTAGTAAGGCACCATTAGGAACTTTCTGACAGTTAGGTGTTAGTGGCTGTGGGGTTTTACGTGCCAGCATGATGTTGCTAAATTCGTAGTTTTCTGCCAATGCCAGCAGTACTTAGTGAGCAGCTGAAAGGGGAGATGCCCCATCTCAGCTGAAAGACCCAAGAGAATTAGGCCTCTGTGTGTCCCTCTCTCTTGGACTCTGCTCCTTGCAGGATTTTGTGAGAGTTCCTGTTCAGTGAAGATACAGGAATTGTTTGGCTTTTAAAGCCCATTTACCAAATGATGAATTTTATTCGTGCACTTGGGTTGACTTCTAAAGAAAAGGGATTCCTCGCTGTGATACTACTCTGGCTTCTTGCCAGGGCCAGGCTGGGAAGAAGCTGAATGAACTTTGAAAGTTTCAAAATGAATTTATTTTACTAAAGAATGTGTTGATGCCAGTGGGTTCTTTGGGGTAATTTGGTTGGTTGGTTTGGGGATGGAATGTTCTGCTGTTTTGTTGAGGGGTTTGTTTTGTTAGTTTCGTTTGACTTTTTTACATTGGGTAAGAAGTCTTCAAATTGCTGCCATAAAAGCATGGGGCAGTAAACTGTGCTTCAGAACAGCACCTATTTCAAACTGCAGCTGAACTACCATATGCCAGATCTGTTTGCCTGCTGCAGCTACTCTGCAAAATTATTCTGCAGTGGTACATCCTTGGCCAGCAGGTATTAAAAAATGATTTTGTGGGATATTATTAAACTGTTTAAAGTAGCTTTTCCACCTTCAAGGAAAAGTCTTAAAAGTATTAATGTCAGCACTGGGAATTGGTCAGGTGATAAAAGAGAACATGGCATTGGGCAGTCAGAGAGCTGGTTACAGCCTTGAGGTTTGTTGCTTGTGAGCTCCCAACCCCATTTTAAGAAAATACTCAAAACTAAATGGAACTTATTAATGTTAGTTTGCCCTGCTGAGTTGAAAACAATCTCCCTAAATGTGAAAAACCTTAGTAGGTATCAAAGTTAAACCACTTCTAGACATGGAATCAAATTGAAGTGAATTGAAGCAAGTTGGATCAGCATGAAGTGGCTCTGTTTGCATTACTGAATCTTTTCACAGCCATAATCGAGAGAAGAATATCGGGCAACTTGACTTAGAAAGCTGCTGTTTGCTTCCTCCTCTTACCCTAAAGCAAACAAAATAGGCAGGCTCCCAATTTGGAATCTGTTGAATAAACCCAAATCACTTATGTTCTGTTTAGCTATGGCAACAAGGCAGATAGATTTGAAAAGATTAGCTAGCAAAAAGGCAAAAACGTTGGACCAGTTGTAAGGATTTGGAAACCCTGTTAGTAGTTCACCAGTTTTTGGGGCTGCAGGATAAAGGCATGTAGGTAGAAGCAAGCTGAAAGTAAAAAGTCCCATCTATGAGATGTGTAGGAATAGTTGTGATAAAGATTTCAGTTTTAGTGTCATCTCTTCCTTTCCTTTCCTGTTTCCTGTCATTACACCTTCAATAAGTATTGGAAATCACATTAACAAATAGCAAGGGTGTGAAGGAAAGCACGTTAAAGAAGAAAATGAATGATTATGTTAGTTTAATGACCAGGACACTCTCCTGTGTTGCAAAGAAGATCTCTCCGAGACAGGTGTTAGTGAGGACATAAGGTTTCTTACTCAATCATATTTTAAAAAATCTGAGAAATTGTAGACTTCAGGGCAACTACAGCAATTAGCAACTAGCAGTTGGACCAAATGGACTGGAGTTGGACCAAGGGTTGGACTTGATGATCTCGGAGGTCTTTTCCAACCCAATCTGATTCTATGATTCTATGAGTCACTGTCAGCCAGGACACATGTAGTAAGAGGCAGTCTTTACCTCAAAAAGCTTGTAGAGTGAGTACACTGCCCAGGCAGCCCATGCAAGAAAGAAAACTTAAGCTTCATTGATTTGAAAGAGAGGATGAAAGACATTACCCGAAATCACAGTGTCTGCTTGGAAATAGAGTGTGAATTTGAGGCTGTGCTACTCCCAAGGTTTGGCTGGCACAGGTTTACTAGACGTAGGTATAGCTGAAATAGTATTGTTCCCATGTATCTTACTGTAGCATCCATCCTTAAATAGGAGCCCAGAGTTTAACAGAGGGTATCCAGTGGATTGAGCCTTCCCATCACTGCCTTGAGGTCTGATGTACTTTACTTGGAAATTGATAAATGGAGTGGTAGAGAATTGTTGCTGTGATATGAATTATTCCCACTGTTATTAAATAATAAACATGACCACAGCGACCTGCTCACTCTGTAAACTGGATTCCTTCTGTGGCTTAATCTTGGTAATGGCTTCATATTTGAACTACAAAATGTCATGGGTGAGCTGTGAGCTTCTGAAGAAGGGGCAGCAGAAGGAAGTTGGTAGATTGATACCATATCATGTATCATAAAGTACGGTAGTAAAAAGCCCCAGGAAATTATATTTCTTAAGTAATGCAATCAGAGTTGCACTTAGACAGAGAAGATTGCTTTGTATTTACTAGCTGTGTTTACTGCTTTTTCTAATGTGCCTAAGGAAACTTCAGGAAGTGGAAAATGGAGTTCTAGACCTGAATCTGTACAGTTACTTTTGGGAATAACACAACAAAATGAGTGATCTTGATTTGCTACACAGCAGATGCCAGGATTATATGATGTGGAAGGAATTTTTTACTTTTAAACCCTTTCAGTGTGATGAGATGCAGGGGAGAGGAAGGAAGGGCTGACGTAAGTGCCTTCATGTTTTTTTAACCTCTTCAATGCTCTGAATCCAGAAATACCAGTTGATTCATGCAAGCACAGCCTGTCTGTGTAGGTGGACGCTACCAAAACAGTAATTAAATGTGGTGTATGTTTCTGGACTAGAGCTAAAAGGCAATAGAAAATAGTACTATTTATTCTGTGGTTTATAACTGTGCTGCTATAAACAGAAAATGTAGCAAACAGAGAGAATGGAGTTTGCATGAAAATTGATGAAGAGTATAGTGTGTCTTTTTTGGTATTAATGCATTATTTAAAACAAGTTCAGCAGGCTATGAAGCTTTTGATTATACTCAGCTTGTACGTGTGCTCTGCTACATTGTGCAGCATCTCAAAATAAAATGGACCAGCAGTTGTTTACAAAAGCTAAAGTCTTTCAAGACCAGCTCATGAGAGGAGCAGATGGTTTTTGGTCATTGTATTGTGGTCTTGCAGTCCACGAGGTGCCATGTTGGGCTGATTCATGGACCTCCATTTGCAGAGGCATCTTAGTGAGCTCCTGCACTGAGAGGAGAGGAAACATCAGAATGAACTTTCTTGTGTTTTGTGCTGTCTTTAGTAAATGTCATTGACTGCTGCTGTACTTAAGGAAAGTGACAAGAGTATATCAAAGCCTTTATTAAAATAAATTAATGTCCTTTGCAAGTGATGATCCCTCCATTCAGGATAGCTTTCTGTGCTGGCTGTGATAAGGGGAAAGAGCCAAGCAGGTTCAGCCCCCGGTGTTTGGGATGGGATCACACAGGGCTGTGGAGTGCCTGCTGAGCCAGCAGCCCCAGTGTGCTGCTGTGGTGCAAAGGGCCAGCCCACTGCTCTGGCACGACGTTTCACTCCCGTATCTGCTCCATTGTGCAACTCAAAACTCCTGCAAACGGAGAGCTGCTCCCACCGCCCTGCAGGCAAGGTGCTTCCCCCACCACCTCCCCTTCCCACACAGTGTGCTGGGGTGCTTGAGTGTTTTAGTTGGACGGGAAGGAATGTTTTCTTCACTAATGTACAGAGGGTGAAAATACTTTCTTGCCAAAGGGAGATAAAGGGGAGGAGGGGGTGGGCTGCTCTAAAGCAGGGACAATGTGAAACCTCAGATGCCAAAGTCTTATGATGTTTCCCTTTTAGGCACTAATAAAGCTCAGGGTGACTTAATATTCAAAACCTGTTGAACCTGTTGGCAGGAACAGAGCCCTAGATCCTCATTGCAGAGGGTTTGTTTGTTGCTACCAACTGCATTTCAATTGCCTAGTGATAGTGTTTGTTTTCTTGGAATTTGCTTTCTGATGCAATGTTCCAGCAGTCCTGACTGCAGCCCTGCAGAGGTGGAGTTACTGTGGGCCAAGGTACGGTGGGGCTGTGGGCACCCCACAAGCCCAGCCCTGCTGTGGGGAGGGTGACAGCAGAGGAGGGAGGAGTGCTGTGGCTTCAGAAGGGCTGCATGTGGGAAACCAGGGAAAACTGTAGTTGCTTCCTACTCCCACTGGCAGGCACGGTCAGCATTAAACTAGTGGCTTTTATAGGAACAGTCTGACCTACTTATTATTAAGGCATTGTATTTCAGTGTTCAGCTATGGCTGTCTGCCCCAGAGACGTTGTGTTTCCAGCCCTGCCAAAGCTCAGGTCCCAGCCTTCTGGGGAGTCTTGGGCAGGGCATGTTGATGTGCCTGTCTGGTGTGGAGAGCTCCAGTACCACAGCGTTGGGCACCACACACTTACCCTGTGGGAAAAGGGAAAAGGCCTGCTGAAAGAACTGACATATGCCCCAAAGGAACAGGAAAATAGAAAGAAAACTGGAGAGGAATGATGTTTATATGTTATGAAAGGTTTTGACCAAAAACTTGGTTTTGATTGCACTCTGTGGCATAGAAGGACAAGCCACTAATGGCAGTAGCTGTGGGTAGACTTGGGGTATCTGAGAGGAACACTGTTTTGCCAGCTTGTGAAATGCAGAGTTGGTTGTAGTCAGCTGCCCTTCCCTAGCCACATTCCTGAAGCACAGGAAAGGGTTGGTTTGAGAAGAACACATGCAAATGAGCAAGTTTGGAGAAGACCAAACATTTGTGTGGGGTCAGGAAGGAGCTTCCTCTATTTTTGGTCAGCTGGTGGCTCTGTGTTGATGAGAGATTTGTGCATCTCATGTCATGGGGATGGCATCAGCCATTTGCGGGGGGGAGGGGGGGGGAGGAATCCTGCAGCTCTTCCTTACCAGGGCTTTGGACTATTATAGCAAATCCAGATTTCTGTGAGCAGGTTTCAAAAATGTGGTGGTGGATAATATGGGACAGCATTAAGAAATGCCCTTTCTGTGTCAGATCATTGCTTCTGCCTCTGCTTTGGGGGCCTTTCAGTTTTTCAGAGCTGTTGGATGTCATTGTGCTATGCCATCAAGAAGTATCTGCTCCATCGATCTGTAACAGTGAACTCAGACTCTCTGCTGCTCTGAATGAAATATAAACACTTATATGACTTTATAGTAAAAATGGATTTGCTGTTTTGACATGACCCCCCAGCTGATTTAAAAGAAAATGTTCTGCTATGTTTTGCAGTGGCTCTTAGGAATATATCTATGCAATTTACATCCCAGAAAGCCAACACAGTTGTCCTAATAGTCAAAGTTTTCCAAAATATTTTCTGTGGTTTTGCCCCCTGAAAAACTGTGACATCTTTGGTAGTTGCTGTGCAGCCTTGGCTTTATGAACCATGGAAGGGAGAGTTCATGTAGACGCGCGCAGACAGAGCGTTATCACAAGGTTTGCAGAATTCACTTTTTTACCTTTTGCCCCTTTTCTCCAGTACCTTGTACTCACATGCATGTCTCTATTTCTTTGATGGACACATATACCCTTGCCACACTACTTAGTCTAAAAGTTTTGAAAGAAAAGAGAGTATTTCTGTGTTTAAATTCTTGAGAGACAGTCTGCTATCATAATGATAGTGCTATAGGATTATTATCCAGAGATCCAGAACGACAGACATCATAGTTAATAGTCATCAGCATCCTTGCTAGCAATCTCAAAGCAGTCCCATCAAAAAGCCTAAGCAAGCTGTGCTACATTATCATGATTGAGGGCCAGATCAGATTTCATGCTGCTGGCTGGCAGGAGTAGCAAACAAAGTTTTCCCACTTCTAAAACTAACTCTATAAATAAGCATTTTGTTGCATTTCAAATACATCCTCACACTTCTGTTAAAATACCCAGTAGTGACATGAAAACCAACCTCAAACGTGTTTCCAGATACTTTGCCTTGAAACTAAAAGCAAGGGAGCTGCTTACATTCATCTCTGATAAAGAAAGACATAGTTCAGTGCATACTCAGCACTAAGAGTTTGGGGATTTATGAATTCCAGGCCCTTTTCAGCCAGTATCAGGTCTAGCAACATGGATTTTTAATCAGATGTAATTACCACTGTTAGTCTGCTCTGCAACAAGTGAGAGACAACTTCTCCCCAGCCATTTTAAGGCTTTACACTGGTTTCCATAACTGTGTTATAGTCCTGTAAATGTGAGGTCTCTAACTGCTGGAATTTCACTGACAGTGTTGCATAAAATAGAAACATTTTCACTGATGTATTCCCAAAGAAAGAATCTTTGTGGCTTTTTTAACAAAAGCCTTACAATTCTATAGCACATGCCATTAGCATGTTTGTTGTACTGGATGAAATGTTGCACCAGATTTATGAATAATTGTTTCCAAATTGAGGCATCAGGTATTTTTTAGGGAAGGGGAATGGATCCCTTGTAAGGTTTTCAGTTCTGTTGCTGACTGCATGTGCAAGACAGCTGCTTGCCTGTAAATGATGGCATTAGAATGAAAAGTAAGTAGAAGCTTTTTGGTTTTGCATTTGATTTTCTGGATGTTCGCCACCACTATCCTTTGAGATTTCCCTACCCCCTGGTGGAGACAGGAAGGAGAGAAGCAGAGAGATGTGCAGAGAGAGCAGTGAAGTGCAGCAGTCTGGGGAGCTTAGAAACTCCTCATCTTCTGGCCATGCAGGGTGGTGAGATGCATTGGGAGGACCTCCACATGGAGGGGGTATCAGGGCAGTGGGTCTGTTTGGCGCTGCCATGAGAGGGCAGGGGCTCATTAAAGACGAGTGCACAGAGATGGGGAAGAGGGGAAGGCAAATACGTTCTCTCTGGTTTGTTTTGGCATAATCAATCTGATTACCAACATCATTAATATTTGTTTCCCTAGACAGCCCATGTTTTACTCTCACAGACACTCAGATCTGATGATGATCATGTAAGTAAATTGAATTTGTGCTGGCAGAGTTCATATGAACTCTATGCTGTGTGTATGTGAAGCAGAACTTTCTGAAAGGCCAGAGAGGTGCCCATGTGCTGCACTGACAAGGATTGCAGAAACTGCGCTTAAAATCAGTAAACCAGCTCTCACTAGAGTTTGTTGAAATTTTGGAGTACAAACAGAAATGTGGGGCTTTTTCTCTGTTTGGTTGTAAACACAAAGTTGGTAAGATGACTAAATACTTTCTAAAAGCAAGCTCTCTGTTCATGGCAGCTTTTGCCATGCCATCCACTTGCTGGGAGCAATGTCTGTTCCTCCCCAGCAGAAGCACAGCTGCCTGGTTTGGGGAGCTGCATTTGGGGGGCTGCAGGGAAACAAGATCTAGCACCATTTAAAAGGTGGCTTCTCCTCTGGTTTTGCTGTATCCACATGAGAATTGTACAGAATGTTCTTATGATTCTTCTAATGAAAGCACTAGTTTTTTACAAAACTGTCTTGAGCTATAGTTAAGCTGCCCAGCTGTTCAGTCCGGGGCTGAGCCCTTCTGGATGCTGGTATTCTGATCCTCTTCCATGGGCACTACTTGTTCTCTGACTTGTATACACAGACAAGTGTTTTTCTGGATTACAGAGAAAGCTTTCACTGCTTTCTGGATAAAGCTTTATTTCTCTTTTTTTGTTTGTTTTAATGTCCAGCAACTTACTTTAGGCGCAGTGTGTGCACATGGTCAGTTGAATCCCTGTTCAGTGCTTGAAGAGGAGGGGATGAGAGCCGCTTAACTTACCCACTCTATTTTGTGAAGTAACCACACTCTATACCTTTCAGCTAAGGAGCTGAAAGTGTCTGCAAAGGAGTTCTGGTTATGTTCTGCCCATTCCTTACTCCTTTGGTAACCTCACCTGTCAGCTTAGTGGCCATTCGGAGTCCAAGGAATTTGAACAGGATCATTCATAGCAAATCAGAGGTTGGCAGAAGTGGAATCCTGTGTCTCTTTCATTTTAATTAAAATGTAACAGATAATAGTAAGTAAAAAGTTATTTCAACCATTTTGGGTGAAAAGAAGCTACATGATAGCAGTTTGGCAAGTTAGAAGCATCCAGAGGGCCTGTAAATGCGACTGCAGCAAAGTCTTGCCTTAGTACTTGCTCTTTAGACACTCAGGTGAATTCCTCTCTCACTACATTTCAGTTCATGGCATTTCATATTTCATCTGCTTTTGAAACGGTCAAGTAAAAGTTCCAGCGATGACAATGTTGAACTTACACATTACTATATAGCATAGAGGGTACTAAATTAACATTAGTGAAGTGTTTACTGGAAGATCTGAGATGCATATGCAACTGAATTCAAGAAAATGTAAGTGAAAACAAGTTTGATAGGTTTTTTCAGATTTGCAGCATATCTGCTACAACGTCTCTTCTGTGAACAATGTAAGAAACAAAAAACTCCTGATAATTAGGATACAATGTTTAGTCTTAACATACGGTGTTGCAGTTGTTTTAAATAAATTCTATTATTATGTATCCTATTTAAGCTTAGTTAAAGCCCCACCCTAAGGCTGAATAATTTCACTGTTAAAGTCTCTTCAGTCTTCATGCAGCCTGTGTTCACTATCTTGCTTTCAGCAGAAGCTTTCACCAAAAAAGGCCAGTGTGGTCTCAGAATATTGACTGCTGTAATTTGAGAGTAATTCTTCTACACCATGGGTTATCTTGTAGACATCTGCAGTGAGAATGCCAAGATCTTCAAAGCCTACTTTGTTTTCATATTGCATGATAATAATCCTTAAAAAAAGTTGTTGTTATTTCCTGCACTGCCTTGCCATTGGCCTGTTTCTCATCCCTCAGCCCCCTTTGGAAGCTCTCCAGCCAAAGGCCCTAAATGCTGGATTCCCACTCTTCTGTCATTTCCTTCAGTTGAAGTCAAAGCAGCTTAGGAGGAGTATTGCAGGAAGAGTGGAACCAGTTTTGTCAGATGATGTCAGTGTTGGTGGGGTGTCTTCCTCCATTGCTTTCCTTCAGAGAGACAGAAGAGCAGCTTGTTCCCAGCCATGCTGTACATCACTCTGTGTGCAGAGTGCTCAGCCATTGTCCACAGACATGAGCAAGTCCTTGGCATCTCCATGTGCAGGCTGGGCCTGGCTCAGAAATAACAGGTGTCAAGTGCCCTGATGGAAAATAGGCTTTAGTCTGCTTCGGTTTGGGTAAGTCTGTGCCTAGTGCTGTTGGGCTTTGAGGGGGATACACTTGTAAAAGCTTGGCAAGGGAGAGACAGTTGCCCCAGTAGGGTTTTCCAATGTTTTTAATAATAGGTTTTCAAAACTAGTGATTTGTTTGGTTTATTGATTGATTCAGTCTGGTGACTGTTAGTTGGTCTCCATCTTAGGAAGAAGGGAAGTAGGTGATGTGGACTTAGATTATTTTTCATTTATAATATGCCTGCCTGACTTGTACATAACTCTACAAAAAAAAGTGATCTCTTCTCTCAGGTGCAACTTTACTTGATAATTAGCACTAACATACCTTCATTTATCCCCTGTCTCTCCTGGGGGAAAAACACCTAATCTAGAACTGGAGAGCTCACCTGGGCTGTCATGACTGTATGGAGTTCACCCCAACCAGACTGCATGCCTGCCTGTCTGTGCACCTGCTAGTTGTTCATGCTTATACTGGCTTTTTAAACATTCTTCTGGTGACAATTCTAGCTGTCCTGCCTACATCCACACCTTGAAAGCCAGGATTGCCCAGCATACAGAGTGGGAACTGTTGGGCTTGGTGCTGATTCTCCCAGCCTTTCCTACATTCACAAGGAAGCCCCTGTGCACAGACCTCCCTGAGCTTTGGGCCAGCATCCTGGACCTCTGATTCTCCCAGTCCCCAATGTACAAGGTTCCTGTTGGCACTTCTGCACCTTCCTGCCTGGACCTGCTTCACTGTCCTGCAGAGGGAAGCAGAAGAGGGAAGGCAAGAGTTTGAACAGGAGTTTAAATGCAGGCATGGGGGTGCATTCAGAGAGGTGACAGCACTTCCAAACCAGGTCTCACATCACTTTGCCCATTGACTTTTCTTCTTGAGTGCCTTGGTTCCAGTGCTGCTGGAGTATGTTCTGGCCAACTCTTCTTCATTGCACCAAGAGTCTTCCTTACACGCTTAAGGCAGCCACCACAGGGCTCACGCTGGCTCTGCCATCGTCTCCTGCCACTGATCTTCAGACATCCTGCCTGAGTTTAGCAGCTCAGGACACAGAACATGCTGGAAGCTGATACTCATAGTCCTGTGTGTCTGTACCACAGCCCCTAAGCTTGTTGCAAGTCACCTTTGACATAAAGTGGTATGAGGTCTGGCCTTGGAGAGTCAGACTTCATCCTAGTGCTTCTGCAGGCTTATGTATATAAGCCTTGGTACAACTCAGCTTCACTGGCGTAGTTGCTTGATGACTGGTTTTGTGCTCTTTGCCATTCTGTCAGTTTTACAAAGAGCTTACCTGCCCTAGAGAAGCAGTTTGGAAGGCATCCTCTGGAGAGTCACTTCCCCTGGGTCACACTGCGAGCAGCAACACTCTGTAAATATTTCTGAAAACTCACATTCAAACTTTTTGCTTTATTTCAGCTTCTGATAGAAGAATTTTACCAAAATACTGTTCCAATTAGTGAAGGCACAGTCATGTCTTCAACCAGCATTGCTTTACTGAAATTGTCTTTTAAACTTAATAGTTCTTCTTCTACCTTGCTTTTCACCCCTGCATCCCATGATTACCTCTTAGTGATAATCTTCTTCTCTGCCTTTGTTTTGTTTAACTGAGCAGGCCACGCTTTCTGTTCTCTGTCCAGCTTGTGTTTTTAAGCTTTTCTGTTCTTATTTTCAAGGAGTGCACCTTTCTTGTTTTTCTCTGGACACAAGTTTGAGCTATGTCTTGGAGCAGTGACTTGCAGGAGCTGCAGCCTCCCACATACTGAGGTCAAGAGTTTCTCAGCCCAGTCGGTTTCCCAGAGGTTCCACAGGAACCATTTAGTTCATCTGAACATGCTCTTTGGAAATAATAGGTCTTAAACAAAATTAGGCCTGCTGTTATCCTTCCCAGTTAATCTAAACTAAATCACTTCATGGTGCCCTGTTCCAAAGTCATCCTCATTATCTAAGATAAAGAGCAGAATAGAATCTATTTTTACTCATTCAGCAACATGGATAAAGAAACTTGTCAGCTGTCACATACAGGAATAACTGGTCTTACCGTGGTTAATAGCATTTGTTCTCCAATCTATACTGCAAAGTTAGTGTCCCTTGTTGATGTAATTCCCATTTCAGTAATGATGTAGAGCTCTATCTAGATCCATATCTGGTGTGAGAAGTCAAGAGCAGACCCAGTGTCTCTCTCTTAGTAGTCTTGTTTGACCATCTCTCCACACCATTTCCAAACATTTTCATTTTATTGTTTCCAAAGTCTGCTGCTTCATTATTGCGTGACAGTATCCTACCCTATAAAACCCGTATTTCTTTTCTTTGAAGAGCACAGACCTTTTGACACTTGTTTCAATAGTAATTGCTGTTCCACCCTGTTTGTGAATTTTCCTGTAATAACAGTAATGCCTTGAGTTCCCCTTCCATTATGTCAGTCTGCCTTTGTTAATAGCACACAGCTATTTTAGCTGCTGGATTTTTTGTTCACCTTTTCTGCTCTTATTTTGGTTTTAGACTGCATTTGGCTCCCTAGTTATACTATATACAGTGCTTTTACTGGCAGTGTCACATGCCTGACCTTCTCATCATTAGTAGCTTTTTTTTTGCTTTAAATCCCCCAAATCCCCTTCTCGCTGTTGTTTGAATGTTTATCCGTCATTTTCCCCCCTTGCTTTCTGGACCCCGAAATTTGTGTTCACATCCCCAGGTTTATCCCTGCTGTGTTCATGATGTGGTTCTAGCAGTTGAATATTTGGGTGAAGCCCCCCTGTGGACTCCTCTTGCAGTGAAAGTACACAGAAGCCACCATGTGTGCTGAGCTCGTGGCTGAGAGAGACAGGGGGACTGTACACATTTCCTCAATGGTCACTCAGGCAGTGTGAAATCCAAAAGTTCTTTTCCAGCTGGCATGTCCTGCACTTGCTGGACTGAAAGACATACTCGGTTCTGAAGGTCTGATGGGCACGAGTGGATTTTGAAATAGCAGCGAGAAGGAAGTGAGTACTTCCAACTGGTATGGGGCAGTAAGGTGTGGTTTATTTGGTCTTGTATGGTCAGAGTTTTGTGGAGGGCGTCCTTCTGCCAGCCCTCCTACTTTGCTGGAAGAAAAACCCACTGTTAGCAGCAGGGGCAAAGCTTGAGCAATGATGACCTCAGTGTCCCAGAGATAACACACATCTGCATAACTGGGTACAAAGAACATGTGTGTTCATGTGTAAGTGTACTCTTCAGTCAAAAAAGTATGTGTGCAACCTGTAAGGCTGCAAGGAGTTACAGCCCTCATAATCCCATCTTCCACTGTAGAAGCTGAGGCTGCAGCAGTCAGTTAAGAAGATGGTTGTTGAAATTCCTGATCACAAATTAGGTAAGTACATGATGGAACAGCAAATTGTTTCTCTCTTCTGTGCTAGCTCACTGGTTAGTGTTTTCTTTAAGTGATATTTTCTGGTCAGCACTACAAGCTGCACAGGCTGAATGGAGTCAAAAAAGACTTTACTGTTTCCTTTGCAATGGGTAAATTTTATTTGCATATCCTTTGGCACTGAAAATTAAGCTTGTCAGTAATGTGCATCAAAATGAAAAGAATACTTTTAAGTTAAAGTAACAAAACCACAGCAAACATCTCCACCCTGTTTTTAAGCAGAGTATGTATTGTAATACGTCATTTTTATGTGTAAGATGTATATCTCATCTCTCTTTAGTCAGCTGTCTCTTAAAATATTTTTGTCTTGCACCAGTAAAATACGTTTCAGTGTTGAATCAGTCTTTTAACAATTAAATGATCTTAATCTTTACTCCTGAGATGAAAAGTTAGCTTTCTGAATGGTAAATGAGCCTCTTTGAGTTTGTGAATGTGTAAGACCTTCTGTAACTCTTTCTACTACCATTCTTTTTATTAAAGTTAATATTCTTAACAAGAGTATGTTGTAATTGTTTGTTTGACAGTTTTTCAGCTAATAAAATTGTATTGTTAGAGAATGGAAATCATATGTGTAGCTTTATGACAATACAAATGTAACAAAATAGAGGAGCAGGAAGAAGGTTTCTGTTACAAATGTTTTGTCTTTTTGAAAATTAGACCTCTCAGAATAATTTGTGCCACAGCTTATTTGGCAGTGCCAGAAGTGAACTTAAATAGGAAAAATTATTAATTCATTCAGACCCATACCTTTCTTTGTCTGTGTCTCATACTAGATCCTTTCAAAGGAGTGGGAGAACCACTGGGACTGCCAGAGCAGTTGTGTATTGCTAGTGAGAATACTTCCTCCTGGCCTCTATTGTATCGCTTCCAGAATTCTCATTCTTGGTCTTTCATGCACTTTTTTGAGATCTGAATATGATTTCTTGTTTCTTCCCAAGATCTTGGTTCTGAATCCTAGTGGTTTACCTTATGCTTCCACAAGTATTCTGTTTATTTTAAGAGCTTTTCTCAACCTTATTTAAATATTTCAGAAGTGGACTCAGTGGCATCCTACACCAAGGAGTTTGACAGTTACAGTTCTTGCAATTCTCTTCAGGTATTTCTTTCTATCTTGCACATTGTAATTTTATTTCAACAGCTGTGTTCTTACTCTGTCATTAGGCAAAATAAATCAAAAATATAAAAGGGTAAAAAATGAATGGGGAAAAAGCCTCCTCTCTGTTCATTATTCTCTGTGTCTTTGACCTAACATGACTCATACCAAGGTTAACTATCGTGATGTGGGAAGGAAAAAGACACATCTATTAACAGACAAATTAAATAGGGGCAAGCTGCTATTTGCTCTGTTGCAGTTTAATAAGCCTGAAGGTAAAAGCTGGAAGACAGAATGTTGCTTTGCAACATTTTCTAGCTAGTGAAAATTGAAAAAACCTAATAATCAAATCCTAAAAATGTGTAGGAATGGTCTGTGCTAGAAAGTGAGTCGGGGGTAAAAAGACCAATCTTGGAGATGAGGAATAAACTGGACTTCTGCCTCCTGAGTACAGTGACAGTGAGTTTTAGGCATTCCACCTAGAGCAGAGCATTTAAATGGAAAAAAGCAGTGGAGGATGCTGAGACACAGTAGAATGGGCCAAGAACTAGCACACTCATTAGTGAAGTTCTTTACAAAAATAGTTCTATTTTAGATGTAGTAACTTAAAATAAGATCTTATAAATTCCTTCCTGATGGGATAACACAGCTATGGTTGCAGTGTACAGATGGTGTGATTTATTTACTAACCACATTTTTTTCATCACTTGACAGTAGCATTTTAGTAATACCTAAATATGCATCTTAAATGCCTCTCTCTGGGCATCTGTACTGGAAAATTCAGGCCATGGTTGCTTTGAACTGCTTCAGCTGCTATTTGCTTTAAAACCTTATAGTGTGGTTGTAAAGATAAATACCCTTAAGCAAAATCAAGAGGGGACTGGTATACTAATTTTTATTTAGTTAGGCAGGAATGGATTTGAGGCATTTGATGAAACCAGATCAAAGTTTGAAGTAATATCAAAATAATATGAATTATTATAAACCACTTTCTATGAAATGAACTGGGATCAGAGATCACAACATAATAAAACAACTGTCACATTCAGCTTTCTCATGTGCCTATTTTTAATTATTTTTTGTCAGTTCTAGAAAAAAGAATCTGCTACCTGAGCATTATCCTCTGCATTGCTTGTATGTAATCTCATGCCAGAATATTTCATGCCTTCCATTTTGCCACTTCACATCTGTGCAAGGCGGAGTCTGATCTGTACAGGTAACGTGCAAAGTGAAGTTTGGCTCAAAGCACGTCTTGACAATATGCATAGATGTAATTCCACAGAGTGATAAACTGTGGGGTTACTTCCTCAGTGAAAGAATTTGGTGCTGTTTACAGATTTGGTGTTCACTTTTGAACACTCTGCTGACAAGGGGCATGAATCTAAAATGCAGCAAACAGCCCTGCCATGAGATTTGTGCCACCACTGGTATCATCTCCATGACAAGTTTTGTTTTTGAAAGCAATGCTGACAAAAAGACTAGTAGGTTCACACTGCAAGGGGAGGTACTGCAGCTGTAGTGGAGTTCCTGCCCCTTTGTGGCTTTCATTCCTTATGAGTTTGTGTAAGTACTTCAGGTTTCTTCCGTGTCCTTTCTGGTACCTTGTGGAGGACTAATCGGTGTATGAGGGACCACACATGGAAACTTCAGGTTGTAACATGAAGCAGCAAGTGTAGAGATAGACAGCAGTTGTTTGTTAGGAAGAACTGTGTCTGCTGGAAATTCTTGTCATTACTTTTTTGCCACTCTCCAATGTTATCTGTTTGAAACTTTGACATACTCTTACTTCTTTTTACAACACCCACAGTCCTTCCTTTTCTTTGTTGTTTCTTACTTGCCTCTTTCACAGGGAAGGCTGGAGGACATCTACTTTTCTCTGGCAAGACATTAACTGTTTGTGTATGCAGTCAGTTCACTACTTAGTTGAATTAGCAAAGGAAGAAACCAGAATGGATTCATTTAAATACTTAATTTTCTATATTCCAAAAACATTGTATGTAGTTATTTTTAATCTGGTTTCCCAGGGAAAACTGTTCCTGCAATCATTTTTCACTAACCACCCACTGCTAATAACTTCAGGAGCCTTTGTGTTGATCACAGACTTCAGGTAGGGCAGAGATCTCAGTTATGAAATCCACAGTCTCACAAACGCAGCCAGGGAGAGGTAGAAGGGAGAGGAGAAGCAGTTACCAGGCTGGTGGGGCTGCCATGTGAGGTCAGCCCTTTACTGCCAGAAGTGAGAGGAGCCTCAGGGAGGAGCCTTCACAAGGGTGGCTGCTGTGGGGAAAGGGCCATCAGCGTGGAGCACTGCTGAGTACCAGAAGCTAAAGCAGGAAGGGCCAGTCCCAGCAAAGGTGCCCCTCCTTCACCTGCCTTCAGTGCTGCTCCTCATGAGTGCTTCTTGGCTCTTCTTGACATGCTGCTCAGGAGAAATCATGAACATAAATGCTGCACAAGAATGTACCAGCCTTTCAGTTGCCCTTGGACATTGCTTCTGCACCTCTTTGTGTGGTCTCAGAGAGCTGGCCCTCAGCCCTTTGTCTCCCTTCTGCACCAGTCTCTCCTTTTCTTGTCTCTTTGCAGTAGGACAATCCAAAACACATTGTTGTGATCCTACTGACACCATCCTTGGTGCTTGTCTCCAAGCCCTCTTACCTCTGCCAAGGCATTATGGCATAGCTGTCTGGTTTCTTCAGGAATATACCAATAGAAACAGAGCTAGGCACCGTAGCAGGTGTGGGTGGGCTTGAAACGTGGCTGTGCTTTGGGAAACAGCTGCTGCAGATGCAGACCTGTGTTGTGAGCAACTCCTGTTCGTGTCCTGACGTCATTACAGAAACATGGTGGTGCCGTTAGTGGTCCAAAGGCTGAGTGTGCACCTTTCAAGATAAACTCATTGCATCAATTTTATCTCAAATCACAGGGTTTATTACACAAACAAAACCCAAAGTCATCAGAAACCATGTTTTTTCTGGTAGTGCCCTTTTATTCTTTCAACAGCAAGATTAACATTATACTGCAATGTTACCCAGTGGAGGGACCATATTTGAAGTAAAACAATAAACCAAAATTTAGAAACAGCCAATAAACAAGTGCTGAAGTTGGCTGTATGAATTATGATACAGTGAATTCAGCTTCTAACAGTCTTCTGATTTTATGCTATGAAAGAGGTGTAAGAATTCTGGTTTGGTTTGTCTTTTATTTTTCAAGTTTCTTCACTGTTTTGTCTTGCTTTTTAACATCAGATAGATTATCCTTCTTCACTTTGACACCCCACGCTTGCTGTGTGGTTTGTGGACCCAGCCCTGCAACATGGCACATGTTTGGGAGTGAAGCTGTTTGGAAATGGCACTTTGAGCATAGATAATTGCAGCAGGAATGCTGCTTTTGAGGTATCTTCAGACTTGAAGATGAACATAAGCTGGTAAAGCTGCTTTTCTCAGTAGTGTGCTGGTGACTGTTGGAAAAGAGTATGGTAACCTGTCCAGAAGACACAGGCACCTTTATACTGAGGTGTGGGCACCTTTTATACCAAGTCTGCTGCTGCTTCAGCTTCAGTTTTACACCTGCTCCACTGTTTCTCTGTTTACTGTTTCAGCAATTAAATAATATAGTAGCCTTTAGAAGTATGTTTGCAACTATTCATAGAAAAGTAGTGCATACTTAAACTAATTTTAAAAATCCCTTTTTTTAATTCACCGGTCAAGTGAGTTTCTGTTTGGCTTAAGCAGATTTTGAAATCCTGTCTACGTCATTTGTCTTGTTAATAAATTACAGGGCTCTTTATTGCACATCACATTATTGGGAATAGATTTGAAATATATAAAGATCAAAAATACCTGTATTTTTAACAGTGATAAATAATTTTCTGTCATAATAGCCAGAATAAAGTGCCATGAAGCTATTACTAGTAAATTAAATTTTTTGGTATGTAATTTGGTATAAATACTGACAAGCTGAAAAAAACCCCCTAACCTGAAACAACAAATGCATACTCATTAGTCATTCAGTTTAGCAGCACAGAGGCAGCAGTCAGCCAGGGTGTGCGTTTTTATGTCTGCTTCAATTGCACACTTCATTTATTTGGACATGGCAGAGGCGGCTTTCTCTGTCACACGGCATCACTACACGATTAGCAAGTTGCGCCCCGGGGCAGCTGGGACGCTTTGCTGGGGCAGATGTTCTTTTCAGCTTATTCAGTGGCCGTTGTGAGGTTGTTTACTGTTGTCATAGCTACCTGCATTTCCATAGCAGCCGAGCTGTTCTGTGTGAAACGAGTGAATATAGTTATAAAAGGATCATATTTTGTTCTGTCTCTGTAACTTACCATCTGTCAGCTGACTGTTCATGATGGATTCGGAAACCGATTTAAGAATAGCAGCATCCAGCTGATGATTTTTGCTTATATTAAAGTGACAGTGGATGAGGATGCCAGTAAGTTGGTGCTTCAGTTCAAATGCTAGTTTCTTTTTTTTTGCCTTAACTGTAGCAGTTTGACTTCCAACATTTTCTGAAACTTCGCTGAAATCTTTCTTGACACATCAAAATGACTGAGTGTCATCTTCTGTAGTTGCTCAGGTGTAGGCATTCCTTACACTTTTCCACTCTACTGTCGGCTTATCCCTCTCTGTTGCTTCCAAATTGTGACGTTGCACCTGCTTTCACAGATCTTCTCTAATGGAATCTAATGCTCTCCATAGAATTAAACAGCAAATTGATGAGGCTGCCTGCAAAGTTATCATGCACACATGAGCACAAGTATGGTTTGGTGACACAGGTCACTGTGCTCTACTTGGTAGTAGCTGTGGGATCACATCCAAGTTTGTGGGTAAATTCAGTGTGTGATCAACAAGCCCTCTGAATAATAAACTCTCATACCTTTTCACTGCAGAGATTTGGTTGAACCTATAGTTTAGCAACGGGGGCAAGAAGATTAGCCCAGTTTTAAATAATGTATTTATTGGTTGATTTTTCCAGATCCTGACATTGATGCTGCCACTGCCATGATGCTTTTGAATACTCCCCCTGAGATACAAGCAGGTTGTGAGTAGATATTTCTATAGCATATAGCAACATAGATGTGTAAAGTTAATATTCTCTTTTATAAGTGTACAGCATACCAGATAAAAAGGATTTAATAAAGAAATATAACTTCCCTTGTAGACCCTTACACTTCCTTGACCCTTACATGAGTATAATTTTTTGGTTCATATTACATTCTTTGTTACATGAATAATATTAATCCGTGATCTCCAATGTAAAAGAGGGGTTATTGTTATTCATGACATACACTTAAATGAGTAGCATACTATTATCCATACTGATAGAAAGACCTGGGGCAACAGCCAGGAGAAAGGCAGGGAGAGAAAGAGAGCAGGAGAGTGAAGGGTACATGGCATATGGTTTTATTTTCATTTTGTTTTGATTTGACTCCCATCGTGTGAGTTACCACAGCCATCTGGATACTTCCATTCACTTGGGCACTGTTTCAGCTCCTTCCTTGCACACATCCTGCCCGTTTTGCCTTTTTTTTTTGCTCTGACTGATGCAAGGCGGTAGGCAGGCTACAGGGAGCAAAGAGAGGTCTCATTTCCCACCTATACTGTCCTCCCTCTTCTGTGACCAGACCTAAGGTTTTGATGCTGTGTATGAACAGAGCACTGAAGAGGTCTTGGCCCCCCTGTACTGAGCAAATACTGCAGGAATTGTTCTGCCCCACAGAGCTTGCAGTGAAGGTATTAAAGGAATCCATGGTGGAATACAGCTGCACAAAAACAGGGAATACAAGAAAACAAGCATTGCTGGTCAGCAAGCGCAGTAGTAGTGCCAGGTGACAGGCAGCTGTAAAAAATAAAGGCAGAAGTTAAAATAGAAGCCATTATCAAGCCTATCGAGCATCACTGCTATTGTTCTAGCCTGGGCAACCAAATCTAAATTCCAGGGGAAGCCTTGATTTGCACTTTGATACTCTGCCTGGGGAAGAGAGTCAATTGCCATCAAAGCATTTCCCATGCAGCCAAGGAAAGGTATCATCAGCCTACACAGTGACCCTGCCAGGGGAATGCCTCTTGCAAAGCTTCTCTTGGTAGTGCTTGATATACCAAAAACTGTCAGTTCTGGAAAGAGAAGAGTGGTCCTTGTCCTCTCCTAAACAGCCTTCAGGGACTGTATGTGGTAAAAGGATCACCAATCCCCTCTTTATGTAGGTAGGAAAAAAGAAAGATTTTATTGGGAAGAGGAGGTTGTCCTTGGGCTTAGTGGGAAGAATAAAATGAAGCATCTTCCAAAGAATCCCATATTTAAAGAAGCCAGATTTGTGGGACAGAGAAAAGATGAAAAGCAGCTGGTGTAGGTTGAAAGTGCAGGGGTAAAAGGGTATATGAAAGAGGAAAGGGGGCATAAAGCAGTATGTGCATAGAAAAGGATGGGGAAAACAGAATAATATGAACTGGAAGAGCAGGAGATGATTTCAGACAAGAATATGAGGAGATCCATAGTATTAAACATCTCCTAAACACATTGCAGACTTTTATCACGTGCCCATTTGCCAGCATTGCAGTGGAAGTGATTTGGAGATTTCTACACTTGTTTCACAGATGTCATAGTTTGAAGGTTGGCAAATCTTTTACCCCCATGTCACCTTCCCAGTGGGATCTTATGTAAGGATGTAGAAAGTGAGTGGGAGATGAAAGCAGAAAGATGGCTCCTCATTCACATTTCTCCCTCCTTGATGTCTGCAAGAATTGAGGCCTTTGGCTGTGCCTTTAAACTCAAATGCAGGGTCTGCTCAAAAGTTCATGAATCCTTCCAAACAGTGGTAGAATTGCCAGAAGGACAGGGCAGAAGTTTTCATAACCTCAGAGATCCTCTAAATTACAAAGGAGAAATATTTTGTGGGGTATGTGAGTGGATAACTTGAGGAAGTAAATCAGCTTGTCCTGTGAATTGCAGTTGAGTCTCACTTAAGTACCATATTAGGAAAATCTTATGCAACTCTATTAACTGTTACTGCAAATTAAGAAACAATTGCATGACAAAAATCACATCTAAAATGAATTTTGGAATAAAGGACAATTGAAATATAAAGGTTTCCCTGCAATATTGAGCATCACCCATAAGGTCATAGCTCCTTCTCTGCTCTGTCAGTGGCTGCAGTGGTCGCGAATCAGGCTGTGAATGATCAGGGCAGTCAGTGCACAGAGACTGTTTGACCCCTTGAAGACTGAGAGTTCTGTTCCTGGTATCAGACTGTGGTGTCAAGTATTTTCATAAGGGCTGCAAGATGCTCCATCTTCTGAAGAAAAGATTTGAAGAGGGAAGGACACAGTTTGCCATTTGGCCACAGGTGTTAATACCTGACTGAAAACTCTCTTGGTCTGAAAGTCTGAGTCCAAACATATCACTTTACTGACGTAACAGAGTAATTTCACCTTACAACAACTCTACAACTCAGAGAGTTTAAAACTTTGGTCCATTAAGACCTTTGCCTATCCTACAAACATTCAACTGTTGTTTTGCCAAGTAGATATCTCCAAAGCAGATTGTGACAGAGTCTGGATTCATTTTCTCTGGATGGTTACATGTGTTGGCTTTTGACTTTGAGGACATCTTGGATTAAAAGCTGCCTTTTGAGCGGCATAAACATCCATGTTCATCTCAGCAATGTGGATGCTAAAAGCATCTTGAGGTTGAAGTTGGCTGCAGCAATTGCTTGAAGTCTTATTGAAATTTATTCTTCTAATTGAGTCTGTCAGAAAGGAATACCATCTCAGAGGCATTAGAAAATCAAGAGTAAACTATTCCTGCTTTGTAAGAGATTGTTTAATTAGCTTTACAGTTCTAAATGACCATTTAAAATTCCACATCCCTGTGTGAAACACCGCTGACAACAAATGAATTCTAAAATCATCTTTTGCTTTTATATGAAATCTTGAAATGGTGTCTAATAAACATTGCTTACCATTTACCCTAGTTCTACAATGCTTAGTTTTCATTAAAAAATCCAAAAAGGCAGAATAAAAGAGTAAATCACTGTTATTGGGATTATTTTGTGTTTATGTGGGTTTTACTTTATAGATTCATGAAATTGATTGTTCACATTGCTGCTAAAGGTTAGGAATAATGCAATTAGAGTGTTAACATTAGAAATCAATTTCTAAATTATTAACATTTTGCTGTATATTCACAACCAAATGCTTCTAGATTGTAACTGAAGGCAGAAGTTCAAAGCTGCCAGCTGTGTGCAAGTTTCTAGTGAAACATGCAATCCAGCTGGCACCAAGAGTTAAATTGTGAAAGGTACTGTGATATGCTAAGGAAGGGCATGTAGGAACACAGATTTAATACTTCTTTTGCCTCTGTTTATTGAAGTCCTTGTGTTTCATCAGGTTTTGTATTGTTTGTTTATGTTTAAAAAGAAACAGCAACTGGTACACCTGCTTTCTTCAGTAGCAGCTATCACAAGTTACAAATACTTTGTATTTTTATTAGTAGCCAGTTCATGAATATTAATTCCAAAATATGTGATTTGCATTAAAAGCTGTCTTTTGACCTTCAAGGGGACTGGGTACTGTCTAGGCCATCTTGGGAAAGTTCTGTCCAATTTCTGGTCCAGGAATCTAATTTGCAGAGAGGACAGAGGAAAAAGGGATAGGGAACAAATGGCAGGGCTCCATTTAGAGGTCATGGGTAGTAAGTCAGTGAAGTCCATAGGTTAGTTTTTTACAGTTGTTTTTTTGTATGAAAGATTTTCAACACTTAAATTCTTACCACTGTCTTGAAGGTAACTGTTAGGAGCTGTCACTCCAGCACAGCATCCCCAGCTCTTGAGTGTAGCATCCTGAGCATGTCCTACAGTCTTACCAAACACTGTCCTTTGCCATGATTAAAAGGGGGATTGGTTTTGGTGATTTTGCAGTGTGTTTGAATTCCTGAGATTCAGGTCACTGAAATCATGTGAGCAGCAACCCCTTCTTTATGGTTGAGGTCATTCTGAATGTGCTCTTCAGGCAGGACCAGTGGGAGGCGAGTGTGGGTTTGCTGCTACTGCTGGTGAACAGTGCTGTGGTCAGAGGGATTATCCTGGAAATACTGATTTAATTCAAGGAGCTTCTCACTCAGTGCTATTACACATAGCTTCGAGTTCATGCATAATCCTTTGCCCGTTGCTGTGTCATTTGTGAATTGCACATAAATATAAGTATATTGCTCAAACTAAAGTTTAATACTGCAAACAGCTATAAAACAGTGCTCATAGAAAGAGTTTGGGTAAGTAAGTAAGTAATGGCCCAATCTTTGCAAACGAAGATTTGGGAAGGGCTCTCCCCACTGGGTGTGCCCTTCGAGCCTGCGCAGTGGATTTTTTAGGTGAGGC
>JAWWEV010000167.1:46584307-46614168 GCA_035583235.1 Hafferia zeledoni | reverse complement strand
CTGCCGCGGCGGTCCCCTACTGAGACTCGAACTCGTGACCTTGGGAGTCAGAGACCGGAGTGCTCTCCATTACGCCATGGGAAAGAGTTTGGGTAGAAACCAGGAAATGGAGTCCTCTCCCTGCTGAACATCCATCTTCTGTTTTCAGTACTGCTCATCACTAATTCAGCTTGGCTGCAAAGGGGTGGCCTTCAGAAGACTTTGCAACACTGGTTTAGTGGGTGGTTCCTTACAGCAAATGGAAGTGCTGTGCTAGAGGTGTTTGGGATACGAGCATGGAGTTTTGCTGGGTGCTGCTAAAAAACAGGTTTTCCAAGGTGAAACCAGTGTTTCTCTGGTTTGGAAATCTTTATTAATCTTTGTCTGAAAGCATGTAAACCCCAGACTAGATATGTATATTTTAAATTTGGTGGGAGGAGACTTAATTCCCTAAAGAGATCTACTAATACTGTACTTTTGTGCTTCTAAAATTGTACCCCAATGAAATTTGCTTTTTACACTAATGCAAGTGGATTGCATATGTGAGAGATATATAGATATATATATACACAAGAATCAAGGCCAAAAAAAATGCCTTAATGACAGTTAGAAATTCTCCAAATAGGATAAAATAGAACATGCAGTTTCCTTGAGAGATTTCTGTGTGAAACTTGATAACTAATGTTGTTTATAATGCATGCGGACAAGTCACTTATTATAACTTAGTAGGCAGCTTCCAGCCTAACTTTTAATATCAGAAAGGATAAGTCATTGATAGTAAAATGTCTCATAAAGCTGTTTTTGCTGACAGTTTTGCGGGGGCTTGTGGTTTGGTTTTTTTGTTGTTGTTGTTGTTGTTGTTTGGTTTTGATTTTTTTATTTTAACTTTGGTGTTTATGTATTAAGTCATTAAAGTGATGGAATAGAATTGTAAAGAAAACTTATATTTATTAAATACTTTCTACTTCCTTCCCCCTACTCCTCATAATACTCTGAGGCAAGGTATGAGTGTGATAGGATTATCAGGATACATTTCTTTCCCCCACCTCAAAGTTTTGTTCAGAGTCAGTGATTTGTTGGATGCATTCTAGAGTCACAGTTCGTAAGGAATTTAAGAGCTGTAAAATTGTCCTTGAGCAGTAAAATGGAAGTTCGGCAGATGGCATCAAATTTATGCCTGGGATAAGATAGTTCAAGTGAATAAAGTTACACATTTGGCAGATAACATTTGCTTTTGGCAACTTGTAATGTCCCATCAATTACACATCATCATCAGTTTCCTATTTTCAGTTCTTGTAGCCTGAGACAAAGTACTCTGCTAAACTCTACTGGAGGAAAGCTTGGCAGAAGAGCCGAAGCTGACAGATAATAGCAGAAACTCCGTACCTCTTGTCTATTATGATTTCCTCTGTGCTCCAGGAGATGGGTCAGGGAAGAGAGCCCTGACATAAATGCATATGCCATATGATGACAAAAGAAGCAGTCTATCCCTGCAAGATACTTTCACACTCTAATATTCCACTTTTTTAAAGTTCATTTTCAATAAATACTATTCAGTCTTCATTACTGTCTTCATTGGCTACCTTGAGCTAGACAGTTTGATGAAGTGTGTGCTTGTTTCTCAGATGACACAAAGAACATGTTATGTTTGTTACCCCTTTTTCATTTTCTTCATTGACAACAAATCTCACTCAGTGCTGATATTTCATTTAACTTCCATGTGCCAACATTTAACCAAGAAGGTAGTTTCCTTTTTTACTGAGCTGTTGGGGTGTCAGTGAGTCTGGTGACTTGTCCATTGTGTATTTCCTCTTTGTTTTCCATTTCAATTTTGCCACATTGCTACATTTTGTTTGACAATCAAATCTTCAGGGAAGGACACGGTCTGACATGGTGCTCATTGTTCTGAAGGTCTTGGAAGGGATGGTTGTCTCAGCTGGAGGGGGGGTGCTTGTTTCACCTGCACACACAGTTGCAAGGAAGAGATTATGCATGCAGTCTGTTGAGAAATGGGATGAAATAAGTCCATAGTTTGGGATATTCCACTCAGCTAATGTGCACTCAGGACCATGCTCTGGACTAAAATAGTCCTGCACTGGCTATGGAGCAATCATGTGGCCATCTACTATTTTGCACGTACAAAGCCTGAGTACAGGCTACAAAACAACGCTGGATTTTTGAAGGGCTTCTGTTGGATGTTTTTAACACTATCTGAACAGAGTATCTTGATGGATTGATATTATGGTATGTTCTCCTACACATCATTCACTCTATTTTCTGTTAAAATATAGCACGAGTGTTTGATACAAAAGACAGATTTTTCCCCATGGAGAATTTCAGAGATGGAGTCTTGGGTTTTGCCATAAGCAGCATAAGATCCAAAAGTCATTTCCCCATTCATGCAGCAGATTAGGGGCAGATTCTCTGTACACAGTTTACCTCTACTTCAGTGGAAGTGTTTCCTGGATTTAAGTTTCCTGAGAGCAGAGCGACCCTTGAAAACATAGCAGTGATGAAAGTTGAAAGGTGAATAATGACTTTGTTGTTTCACTGGGAACATTTTGTGAAAGAGGAAACCTTCATCAAAGAGATGCACAGGTCCTTTTGCATTGTTTTCTTGAGCTGAGTTTCTCGGACATAAACGGCTCTCCTCACTTGCACAGAAAAGGTGCAAATTACATTTCACACTTCTGCCTAGGAATTTGGAACTCTGTAACCTGCCTATACTGTTGGTTAAAGAAGCATTAGAAGGGAGTAATGTGTTAGTCCAGACTGGCACTGATTGATGAAATGGCTTGGAGTAAATTATTTTACCTCCACACATTGAATCTTCAATCTAAAATATAAATACCTCACCTCAGAATATGCATTTTAAACGTAATTAAAGCTTGTAAGGCGTAAATGTATCTTTGGAATAAAAGCACCATGTAATTTCCAGTAAATAATCACAACCCTTCAAAAGCACCAAGGTGTAGAAATAATTCCTTGGATATAATAGCCATCTTCATACAGCCTGCACATAGGCAGGAAGAGGGTGTGGGTACCAGAGACAATGTATTTATAGTTTATATACATAGATTTTTTTTTTTTACATTTCTATAATTGTTATTTTTGGGAAGGATGAGTATTGATGCTTTAAATGCTGTAAGTGGAGATGCACGAGCGAGCAAGATCAGTCTTACAGTGGCACATTAGTTACGTAGATAACTACAAATTAATACCTTTTACCATTGAATTATTTTGATCCTGCTCTTCATTTTAGGTTTAGGATGCTACAGAAACTAATTTACCAGCAAGTTGGGATGTCTGGGATTTTTCTCCTTATGGTTTCAGATATTCACTGAAAGGATACACTGCATTGTCCAGTGTCCTTTAATGATCCATTGCATATCACCTTTCTGTTTGTCTGTCTGAATGGTACAGTGGTATTGCTGCATCATAACTCAAAGAGTTTGGGGAAACAAAACCAAAAATCAGTAGCAATAACACTGCTATTGTAAGCTGAAATAATTACGGAATTTGAAGTGGTGAGTTCAGTACACAGAGCTGTGGTTGTACTTCAGAGAAAAGTTAGAATCAGAGAGTCTTAGTCAAGGCTTCTTTTGGTCTGAATAGTCCTCTTGAAGCCTTTCAGTGAGTGTGGCGGATGGCACAGACCAGACATCATTGAAGGGAACTGCATAGACAGGAGGAAATACCAAGTTGTCTCTTTGGGCGTATTTTCAGAAGACAGCAAACTCCCATGTTTTCTCTGTTTTCAAACATTTGTTAATTCTTTAAGGGAATATGTGGAGAGAAAGAGAGAGTGTGTGCGCGCGTGTGTGTGTGTGTGTGTGTGTGTGTGTGTTTTGTAGTGGGAACGTTTTGAAGAGAGTGTTTCCTGGATAGCACATTGTTACTTAGAAACCTGCCTAGGAGAGGGTCAGGGAACATGGAAGAGAATGGGTTCCAGTGAAGGTGACAGTGTATGGAAAGGCTAAGCAGGAAAAAAGGAAACTCAGAGACGGTAAAGAAGGACAGACAGGAGATTATTTTTAGAGAATCGATGAGGAAACAAACATGATTTTTTAAAGAAGCAATGGGAGTTGTCAATAAGGCAGAAAGAGGGTAAGAGAAGAAAAAGAATAAAACAAGCATCAGCTAACTCTGCCAGCAGACAAGGATAATTAGGTAACTGTGGAAAGAGTTTGGGCATCAAGGAGCCTGTTGCTCTCTTTCTGCAGTAGAAATTTCAGTGTGTGTGCTTTGAAGTTTTACAGTGTGTATATTTAGACAATATCCATAGCTTACTGACATGTGGTTCTGTGCGTATGCATAAATATTTCATTTCAATATAAAACTCTATGGTTTGTATCACAGTAAAGAAAAAATTCCCAGATCTTTCTTGGTCCAAACTCCTGGTTCATTTGTTTTAACAGGACTTTGCAGAGAAACCATACTGTGTAGTGCAGAATAAAATCTGTCCCTCTTAAAAACTTGTTGGAAAAACTGTGCCCATTGGAAATTATGTCTATATTGATCTTTTGCTATTTAGCACATTCATCTGTTGCTTTGAATTTATCTGTTACTGTACATTTTAGGTTAGTCATATCCTTGAGCAGACTGCTTTTCTTCCATGACACTGGTGTCTTGGCCATCTCAAGACCATGCTGTTGAAACAAATATAATAAATTCAGATTTTGGAGTTTTTAGAAAGATAACGTTTTTCTACAATAGCTACAAACCCAAACAATTGTAGCATCAAAAGCCTGATCATGTCCCCTGAGTGAAACATTTGATTGATTTCTCATAAACTAGTGCTGGAGGAAAAAGTGTATAAAGTAGTGAAGTATAAATAGCAAAATGCAATTCTGAAATCATTTTGGTCATTGAAAGCTGACCCGAGTTGTTACAAAGTAGGGTCTGTAAATTGTAGCTGTATTTAAGCACCTAAATATAAATGACCTGTTCTTCAGAGGTGCTTAAAAGCAAGACTGGGTGTAACACAGTGACAGGATTTGATCAGGGGAGTGATGTACTCTCACAGGCAGGAGAAAAATTAGTTCCCAGAACTAACCTGTGTGGTGTGGAGTAAAGCACGGTGAGCACCAGGATGGCAGGAAGGGAGCTGTCGATCTGTCTGGGTGTTGATAGGAAGTACCTCAGCAGCTTAGAACTAACGTACTTCTCAGCTTATATTCCTCTGACTGAGAATGCACTAATATTTTGAGGTGTGAGTATTTGAAGATGGGCATGTAAAGTGTGTATGTTGATTCTTAGGCTGAATAATTTTTCTAGGCTCCTTGTAATTTGTTTAAAAATAAATCCGGTGGGTGTATATAAAGTGATACAGTTTACATTTATCTTATATGTGTTTATATAATATCCGTATGTTTAAAAATAATGTACCCAGAGTAATGATCATCATTCTCTTGTTGGACATTCCCCATTAGGGGAAGTTGTGGTATGAATGATGACTTACAGTAAACAGAATGTGAGCAAACTGGCTTGGTGCAGATGTCAAAGGAGCAAGTTCAGGTGGAGGCTGTTGGAGGTTACTGTTCCAGCCTGAAGGGACGTATTAGCTGTGCAAACAAATGCCATTGCATATAAGTAAGTTTCTGGTAAGTGTCTAGGCTAAGAACTCCATGCAGTAGTCCTGCATCGCAGAGTGGAGGAGGAAATTGCTGAGACCTGCTAAGATCACTCTTCCCTTACTGGTGCCTTGGCAGTGCTTCCCTGCCATTTGTTCAGCTGCAAGGCTGCCTGCCCTGGCCTCAGCAGTGCATGGGTAGAAAACAAGTACTCAGTTGTAGGTTAAAATCTTGTTGGCCAGAGCTGCAGTTTTTGATAAGCAGCCAAGTTAAAAGAGCCCAGTGAAATCTCTCGTCTGTAGTGGCCATTGGCCCCATGGTTCGGTGTCAGTGGCATCAGTGCCGTGTCGGGTGGGAGAGGCTGGAGCACAGCACTGCTGGGCTGGGGGACAGAGGTCATCAATGGCCAGAGAGAGGGGCTGATTAGTGGCGTTGAGATAATGCCTTTTTAGCCTCTTCTCGTTTCCTTCCTGGTAAATACGTATTTGTAGTTAATACCTGATTTTGCAGGAGGCAGACGGCAAGAGATTGCTACCCAGGAAGTAAGCTATGAACTGTGTTCTTGCAATGAAGTACTTATGTTCTGTTTATCTGTGAAGGGTCCTTGTTTGTTATTGTAGACAAAATAGTTCCATCTGTGCTCATAGGTGATTTTGACTCTGAGCACATGCATTCCCAGCAGGATGGCAATTACAAAACACTGTGATTCAATTGTACAAGGAATGGTCTGCAGCAACGAGGTCAGGCAGTGGCTTCCACAAGCCATGTTATTTACTGGTTGCTGTGAAGGTAGCATTGCAAGTAGCATGGCACTCAGAAGAGTTGAGGCTGAGATGCCCAAGGTAAGCAGTGCACTGCACAAGCCTCTCTAAGGGTTTTTCAGTACACTGAGAAGCTTAAGTTCCACGTTTTGCTCCCACATTTTTCTAACATTTCCTTTAAAAGAAAAAATATTCTGTGCTTTGTTTTTAGTTCCTTCGGGAGTGATACAAAATGGAGCTCGAGTACTGAGTAGAGGAATATTTCCTGGAGCCAGGCCATTGCCAATCAACCCTATAGGAAGCATGGCTGTCGCAGTCAGGTAAGAGTGGCTATTGTGGGATCTGTGTGAAATAAACTAGTATTTTGCAGAAAGTGTAAACATACATGTAAGCTCTGGTCGACAGATACTTTGCTACTTGCTAATACTTCTGAGGTTCTAAATGAAATAAAACTCTGCTACCTAAATTTTTTGGGTTATCAACCTTTGCAACATAGTCATGGCATATCAGTCTGTTGTGCACTGGTTTGTAAAAAGCAGTTTTATTTTCATTGGCAAATTGCAGGCAGTTTATGGTGAGAACCTCCTACAGTGGCTTGTTTTTCTAAGTGCAAATGCTTTTTCCTGCTCCTCCCCTCTCTCCTTTTCCTTAAAGACCTTTTCCTGTATTAAATACCATACAGAAGAATATCAATAATGTTAAAACAAATCTTGAAAGAAATCAGAACAGATAGCTGTCATTTTGCTGTTAACTCAGGTCTTTGTGAGGCAGTTTTTTTAACTGAAGTTTTATTTCAAGGTTACACCAAAACATTAAAGGGTGTAAAAGGTTGTTTAAGATACTCAGCTATCTCAGGAAGCAGGGCAGTAAGAGACATCTAGTGATGGCAGTAAGAACTGTGGTTCGGTGGTTTGCTTTGCTTAAAGCAGTGCTGCTTGATCGATGGGAGAACAATTTGCCTCGGGTGTAGCTCCACTTGCAGTCGGTCACAACAGAGATTAATTTGGTCAGGTGTACTGCCAGTGCCCTTCTCTTTCAGAGCTCTCAATATCTGCAAAGGCTATTTCAGCTCAGGCAGTTGGGTATTCTGGGTGGGGTTGCATAATTAGTGCTGACCCTGCTTTGCTGGGCTGTTCCCATTACACCCTCTTTTCTCAGGAAGTGGCTGCAAGGCAGTCTCTTGTTAACTCTTATTTCATTATTATTTGCTTGGGGGTTTTTTTTTCCCATTTACTCTTTATTTTTTTATCCATCTTCAGAATCAGTGTCTAGCCCTTTGGGTTGCAGTATTTCCATCCAATAAATGGAAACAGAACCTATGACATTCTTGTCCTGTTGATGCTTAAAATGCACAGAGGGGAAGACACTAATTGGAATAAAATCCATGTTTTTTGATTAACAACTTTTTCAGCTGTTTTTCACATTTGCTACACTGAAGGTTCATCCTCCAGAATTCCAGGGAGTTCCCTCCATCTCGCTGTACTGCAGCCTGGCCTTGCTAGCAGTGGAGGTCAGCTTTCTTCGTCAGCTTTGCCACTGGCTTTACCCAGGACTTGTATTCTGCTCATGGGGATTGCAGAGCTGTGGGACTACTGGATCATTAATTACATATCATTTTTATGACATGTCCAAGCTAAACAGAGGACATAGCAGTCTGAATATTCTCTATAGAGTTTATCTGTGTTCTTTGCTTGGACCCTGTTCCATAATCAGAGTTGACTCAAGAAGGAAATAGAACCATTTTACTTTCAGGCTACTTGAAAACTTAATTTTGTGGAGACATCCTCACATTGCTATGCTGTAAAGTTGTATATAGTTAAAATCTGACACGTTTTAAGAGGACTATTTCTTACATTTTTTTCCCAGCAGGTAGAAAACAGCATCTTTACCAGCTACCTGCTAATGTAGAGTTGGGAAATTAGGAATTTTACTCCTCCCTTGCTTACATTCTCTTTGCTCTGTCTCACAGAAAATCATTTATAATTAGTTAATGCAGACATTTCTAATTCCTTTTGTTCTCCAGCCTGAGGCAGTATTAGAAATAGCTTGCTATGAATATATTCCTGGTGTGCATGATGTCTGCTCATATTTAAAGGCTCCTGCAATATCCCCTCTTTTAATTCTTGAAAGGCAGGAATTTGGCACAGACAAGAGGCTTTGAAAGCCTTTGAGAAGTTGGGGAACTCTCTACAACAGAGTGAATTCAGCAGGCGGTTTTGTCTTGTTTCCCTCAGGGATAATAAGATTTAGAATTTCTTTAGGAAGATCAATCTGGATTCACAATGCCTCTTAGAACATCATCTGGTCCTCTCAAAACTGGATAGTTCTGTTATCAGTGACTGATACACAGGGCTAAATAGGACCTGTCTTGTTGAGCTTTCATGGCATCTCATGAGAGTAACTTGTGCTTTTAATGTGCAACAGGGGGAATTTACCACAGCATCCATGCAGCCTTGTGTTGCAGTTAAGGGTGGGAGTACTGCTTAGATTGAGCTGTCATTCCTGCATAGAGGCTGATGCATCAGTCAGGCTGGCAGGGGATGTTTTCAGACCTGTTTAGGTGCAGGAAGGTTGATTTCCCCTTCTAGCTTTCACGCAGGAGTGAGGTCTGGGCAGCCATGAGAGGTGATACAGTCTCCTGTTCTACAGAAATTGTGTGGCTCTGCTTGTATATTGAGAAGCCAGACAGCTTCTTTGTAAGAAGTTTTCACTCCAGTGTATGTTTTCTCGAGAGGAGTTCTTTTGGTGCTGTAAATGAAAGGCTTAAAGCCACTTAACCTAAAGCAGGTAGTTTTCATCACTCATATAGGGCACCTGTAGCATTTTCTTGGTAGCAGATTGTTGCATAATAAATTAAACCCCTTAATTGTTTTTCTTTAGTTACCCTGTGTGGCAGTTACAGGTTCTTCTGTAAGGTCCTGGTCTTCCATTGGCACTTCCTTGCTGTGTGAGGTTTTTATTTCATTTTGTGTGTATTCCCTCTGTATTTAAATGTTCTTTGGTTTTATTGTCTCCCAAACTGGTGCAAATGACTTGCAGTGTGTTGTCCTGTTGTGCAGTGCCATTAATGCCAAAACAGAGTAACAGAAAGTTTGTTCCTGAGTTAAATTTGCAGTTGTAATTAGAGTATTTTGACTAATACGTTATTCAGAAAGGAGGCCAAACCCATAGCATTGGACTAAGATGCTGGAATTTGTGATTTCTGATGTGTAAGCTCCCATCAGTTGGAAAGTTTACTGTGCTGTTCATCTTTGACAACGTGACTGAAGGCATTGGCATATTTTGTTTCTGCACAAGGTATCAATGTGTCACTGTTTCCATGTAATTATATTTTTATATATAAAATAAAGTGCAATTGAATTAAGTACTTTGGATTAAAAACCCTACTGAAATATATTTAATAAACATGATTTGCCATGAATAAAGAATAGCAGTTGAGGAGACCTTCATTATTTTGTAGTGCATTTGGCTTAAATTGCACAAATAGGCCTTTCATTCCAAACTAATCTACAAATGGAAAAGGCATCCTACACTATTTTAACTTTGACGATCATCCTCTGGTGTTAAATCTCCACAGCAGTGCATAATTGGATGTGTTTTGACAGTAGCTTTTTATTTACTTTATTCACACCGCTTTTAGTTTGTTTACCATCCATATTTTCCATGTTGTGGCTGACAAGTCTTAAGACCCACCCAAAGACAGCAGGGAAAAATAACGCTTCAAAGCTGCACAGCGTGTAGTGTGTCTCTAACATGAGATCCATCATATATATTTTTGGCAGACCATATCCCCAAACAGTTTCCTGAGAGAATCTAAAAGCAAATGCAGTGATAGTCTGGATATATAGAAAAGAAAATATTGATTTACAAAGGTCTTCAGTGAAAGCAGGCAAAGCCAGTATTTCCTTATATGCAGCAAGGAGTTGGTTGTGCTTTGAAGATGAGCTCTTGCTCTTCCTGTCGTCTATCATCCATTGGAACATAGCTTTTAACTGTTTTCCTAGGAGGACATCTGTGTTCACTTTAGTAGGCACAGTCTCTGGCAAAGTGGCCAGTGCATCTGCCATCACATGACTTGGCAAAGTGCAAGAAGCTCTGTGATATATAATCACCTTCCACGGGAGTCAGGCATCACTAGTTATATCAACCCTTGGGAAGAGCACAAGCTTGGAAGTTGATGTAACATTAGAGCTGTCAGAACTACAATTTGAGTGCATTCAGCAGACAAGCCTCCGCCATGAGGTTTGGGATTTTCCCTGGTTATCCACACTGTGGGAGTGGTTTGTGACTATGCCCAAGTCCTGCTGCAGTGCAGTAGAACTGCTGAGCCTAAGCCTCATTTACCTGATGTGGACAGATCCACTGAGATGAGGGTGAGGGAAATTCACCCCACAGAGAATCTCACCAGCTGTTTGGCATAGACCTTGTAATTTGGTTCGCGTTATTCTGCAGAAGATGTTTTACCAAATATCAATTGTTAATTTTTTAAAAAACTTCTTTATATGCTATGTATGCCTACGTAATAGATTAATTACTTTATTAGTGTTTGTTAGAAATACCTTGGGTTTTAAATTACTATAGCTTAAAAATAAAAATTAATAGGAAATTACAACATGGGATTTTTTTTTTTTTTTTGCAGTTCTTCTTTCTCACCAAAATTTGTAGCTTCTCTGCCTGGTTTTGGCTGGGATAATGCAACACTAACGGACCTTATCTACGTCATCATGAGTAGATTTTAAAATACTTGTTCTTCTGCTGTTAATGCCACAGTTCCTTACGTGGCTCCTGATCATTGGGGCGTTAGAAGAGTTTTGTGCCTAACTTTATTTGAAGATGAAAGATTGTTATTTGGGATTATTTTCGCTTCAAATTTACAGGGCATTTACTAGATTATTCCTCAGACATAGTTTTAATCATTGTGACTTTATTTCTCATGCTGGCTTTATTTTTGCTTGTTTTTTCCTCCCTTGAAGCAGCCATTCAAGCAGTGATTAAGTACACCAAACCTAAGTGACATGTGCAGAGTAGATCCCAAAGCATAAGTACAGTTATTGTTTCATTCGCATACATTGTCTGTGAGTTACTATTTTTGCTTAGGTAAAGGAATTAGTAGGTATTTCCTTTGATAAATTCTTAATTGTATCTTCTTAATGCTCTTGCTAATTACTGACATGATCAGCTTAACAAGCCCCAAGTCATCCTTGTTGCATTTCCCTTCGCACCTGTAACAGGCAGGATCAGTTACCCTTGGGAGCTGAAGGAATCCTTTAGTAACTAAGACAATAATACTGACTGACTTGATTATTCTTTCTTTGCAAAATGCAGAAGGCTGCATTTGGCTTGACTTCAGATCTGCTGTTCATACTGCTGGCAATTCATGACTCACATTTTCTGTGGTCCTTTGCATACAATTATGCTCTGAAGTACCTTTGTAAGAGCTTCTGTCACTGTTGTGAGCAACTTGTTGCTGACTTTTAACTCAAGGACCCCTGACAGAATCTCATCATACAGCACATGAGCACCACTTACTTCTTCATATGCTTGTTCATCCTCCTGCCTGCTGGTATGTAGTAGTTTTAAGAAGCAGTTCAACTACCTGTAGCCAAAAGGTCTGACTCTCATGAGCTTCCCCTTAAAATAAAGCAAAAGTGCTTTTTTTTAAAAGCAAACCTGGAACCTGTCAAAATCTACAAACACAACTGACCTGTACTGCTTTCTTTCTATCTTATAACTGGATGTTGTAGGTTACATACAAAAACTACCACCTATGGGTGTTCGGTATCTGTCATCCAGAGGGATCAGAGGTAGATAAAGGTGATACTTAAAATCACATAGGTTCTCTTTGTTCATCAAGGGAATATACCTGTCTCAAGGGTGGAATACAGTAAGTATTTTTCAGCAAAACTTTTTGCAATTTTGCAAACAGAATGATTACTTACTTTTCTTTAAAGCTAGCAGAGAAATTTAAGTAATGTATTTCTGTCCTTGGTAAAATGATGGAGACTTTTGTCTCATCCTGAGAAAGACCTCTGTGAAAGGCAGAGGCACTCACACTGTGCAAAAGACATTATTTTCTTACTCCTTGAGATGCAGCTGCTATGAGTCCCATCTGGCTTCTGATGACATTAATAGCAGAATTCTTATCCATTACCAATGGGAATGAAGTCAGACTTTCAGAGTCGCAATTTACCTCTGCACTGCCTGAGGGTTGTGTCATTGTGCTACACCCAAACGGAAATGTTTTTGAAAGAATCTGTGCACAGGGCTTTAGGTTCAGGTCTCTCAAGCAAATTAAACAGTCCATGTTAGTAGGATGAAATGCTCTAGATACTGTCCCATGAACTTCTTGAAACGATAAACCACTGCTTCAAAACATGAAAATATCTCAGTTTCTGGAAATTTTGAAATAAAGTTCTGGGAAAAAAAAGGGGGAGGGAGTAAGGTATTACTTGCAATAAACTTCCTCTTATAGTAAGCACAGAACTCTTAATTACCTTTTCTTTCCTCTGTAATTTAAAAATAATCCAAACATCAGAGCAAGCACTTGTTTTAAAAATCTTTTACTGTTTCAGTACAGTTAGAGGTACAACTAGAACTATGAGTAAAAAGATTGAGCTAGCCTAAATCTGTCTCCTGAAACCCAGAAGAGTTCTGTGCACTGATGATCTAAATTGAACTAAGTAGACCACAGATTCATTTCTTAGTGAATATATGATTGTATAAGTTTTTGAATGTCTCGGAAGCATGTATGGAATATGAATGGTTGAGGTATTGGTTTATTCAACTCTTACTAATTTACTAATGTCAGCTATAAGTAATTTATCTTATGTTTGAGCTGTTGCGTATCAATGTTCAGATCAGATTAATTTCCTTTCAGGGTACATGACTTCAGATGTTGTGAATATCCTAAACCACTCTGCCTATATAACTTTTTTTATTTCTGCAAATATCCTTTGCTAATTCTCTCCCTGACCTGCTTTCTCTTCCTTTTTTATTTCCTCAAGCAGAACTGGTTGGAAATCTTTCAAAATGTAAGTGAAACCCAAAGATTTTTCTGAGATGCAAATGCTGTCCATTTCCTGACAGTTCCACCATAGAAGCCTTTCTTCTGAAGTGTATTGGTATTTCCTTTCCTCCCCCCTTTTTTTTTTTTTTAAGTGATTCCTTTTTTGCCCCTTTCTGTGAACTTTGTTTTTCTTTCTCAGCATCCCTGCTTGCAGTCCCTGCCCGTGGGCTGCTGACCCCATGGTAGTGCACCTTCCCCTGGGGCAGTGCCTCTGTACTCCCCAGGCATTTCGTTCTGGTTTTGTGCTCATTGGAAAGAATCAGAATCTGGAGTAAGTCCCACAGGCAGAGTTTCTGAATCCAATTTATAGCCCCTTTTATGTAAAAGCAACACTAGAGACTCAGGACTAGGACTAATCAGGGATGTCTTACTGGCACATGGTTGCACTGCTCCATGAAACTGTGGCTTTCCTTTTATTGCCAGTGTCTTGGTACTTACTAACAAGAGTAGATTTAATAACATAAACCCATAGTTTAAATCCCATTGTTGCTCACTAACAGTCAGTAGGAATCTCATTGGAGTTCCCACCTATTCTGTCCTGTATTTGTGTCCTTGGAGCAAGAATTGATTATTTTATAATGGAAAACTAGTAGCATGTGCCTTTTAGTGAGCCACATTGCTATGACTTTTAGCTGCCTAGTAAAATCAAGTAACTTTAATTTTATGCTAATTTATGATAATTTTTAACATCTTTAAATGTAAATTTACCCTAAAAATGAAGAATCTGTCACTTAAAATGCATCACATGCTTCCTTGTAATGGCTGATTTTAAGAAGTTGGTTATAAATTCACCTTACAACTAGTTTAGTATGGATGATTTCTTCTTTTAAGCGTTTGGCAACCTCTAATGACATCCCCTGCAGTGTCAAGCCATCACAGAGTAAATGCAGCTGGCTTGCTGCACAATCATGAATGACATTGCATTTAGTTATTAATAATTGAAGTCCTTCTGGGTTCTTCACAGAATTTATGGATCATACATCTACTCAGAAATCTCGGGGAAGGTAATTTTGTTGAGCGAAAGAGGTTGGGGAAAGTCCTTCTTTGCTAATAATTTGGCCTTCTATTCTAAACATTTCTTTGAAAACACTGTAAATAAGAACATTTGGAATGACTGATTAATTTTCTGCCTTCAAGTAGTGTCCTGTCACTGGTTCATAAAAGAAAGCAGGTTTCTTACCTTGGCAAGGTCTACAGACAAGAGCATTTGGATGAATAGGAACTGTGGAATTGCGTATCACTCTTGTATTTCCCACCTTTCAACCTAACCTTCCAAAAATAGATAATGCTCTGCTGTTTCTTCTATTAAAAAGACACACTTGAGGTCCATTCTGTGAAACCTAAATCACTTTTCCATTTTTTAAGCAGAAGAGCAGTAATACTCTGGACTTGCCACTGTGCCATTAAAACCAAGAAAAGGTTTTAATCCAACACTGCCATGAGCATGCAAAAGCACTCTGGTGGTAGCACAAAGATGGCAGGCATAGACTTTAAATCAGTTTATCCTGGGATACCTTGAACAGTCTTGCTTTTTGGTTGGGTTTTTTGTGTTTTGTTTTTTTAACTGAGAGATGTTCAAGGCTGGTGAACTGGCAGGTGGCAATGGTGATGGCTATACTCAATGATAAACATCCTACTCTCCTTTTTTCAGCAGGAATTAAGGATTAAGAACTAAGAGTCAGTCCCTTTTTTAGTAGTCTTGCAAGCATTGTATTCTTTACTGAAAAGTCAGTGGCAATGTTCTAATGCTTTTCAGTCCAGAAAGGAACACTGTTGGTTTTTAAATGTGTCTTGTTGCAGTAGTTTGCACAGCACAGGGTACTATAAAACTGAGAGGGGAAATGACAGCTTCTAGAGCAAATCCAGATTTATTTATTTTTTCTGCTGCCTGTTTTGGAACATATTGTAATATTTTGTTGGCAGCTAGTAGCTTGAGATTGTATTGCTTTTAGGATTATTCATTAACAGATCAGAATAAAAAATGTGACTGGACCTGGGTTTTAAACTTACTTGCTTCTTTTGTTGGAAAGAATCCTAAATGGAAAGTGTGCTAGTTCCAGGTGAAACATCTGCTCTTGGAATGCTAGAGCTGGAAAGTGTCTTTCTTCAGAAGGCAAGGAATTACTCCAGAGAGCCAATGTCTCTTCCCCCCATTTTTGGTAGTATGTCATTTTATATGAAAAGGAGGAGGAGATGTTTATGCAACTCAGTAGAGTTTATTTATCCAGTAGATAAAATAATGTTGGGTTTTTTCTTTTTATTTTTTGGAAGTGTAAACTATTAATTGAAATGTAAATCAGGTGTGTTTAGATATCATTTATTAGTAACCATCCCCTACTTGCTCCTGCCTCTTGCGCGTCTTTTGGCTTCTTTTATATGTCATGTCCAATCCATGAGCAATTAGGCTTTGAAACCACTTTGCACGGACATTACTTTGGTACTCGTAATTTCAGATTATAATTTCAATTTCTCTGTCAGTTTGCTTTATTATCTTTTGCTTTGAAGCAGGATCACATCTCTGTGGCTTCTAAGACTGCTTCACTTTGTTTTTATAGGAATGGAATAACAAACTGCCGAATGCGGACAGAAAGCGAACAGTCCTGCGGCTCTCCAGTTGTTAGCGGTGACCCAAAGGAGGATCACAACTACAGTAGTGCCAAATCTTCCAACCACAGGAGCACATCACCTGCTAGTGACTCCGTTTCCTCTTCCTCTGCTGATGACCAGTATGAATTTGCAACTAAAGGTAGCCAAGACAGCAGCGAAGGAAGTGAAGTCAGCTTCCAGAGCCACGAGAGCCATAGCGAAACAGAAGAGGAGGACAAAAAGCAAAGTCGGAAGGAGACCAAGGATTCTTTGGCTGACAGTGGGTATGCATCGCAGCACAAGAAAAGGCAACATTTAATGAAGGTGAAAAAAGTACCAAGTGACACACTGCCTCTTAAAAAGAGACGTACAGAAAAGCCCCCTGAGAGTGACGATGAGGAGATGAAAGAAGCAGCAGGATCACTCCTGCATTTAGCAGGAATTCGATCCTGTTTGAACAACATCACGAATCGGACGGCAAAGGGGCAGAAAGAGCAAAAGGAAACCACAAAAAATTAGAACAAATCAATGATTTGTTTGAACTTACAAAGTTTTGTTTCAGCACGTCAGGTGAATTCTAATGATTTGTGGCAATATCAGCAATTTTTTCCTTTTTTGTTTTTCTTCTATTTGTTTTTGTTTTGTTTCTTTCTTTTTTCTTTTTTTTTTTGACCCTTAAGATTTTTATTTTTAAAGGAGATTGAAGCCATAGAACTCATACTGATACTCAGCTAATTTACAAAAAGCTTTTCATTACCTGAAGACAAAAAGTTAACAAAAAAAAAAAAAGAGCCAAAATCGCCATTGCTTTCTCCAGCTTGTCAGAAATGCATGGGTGAATACGCAGTGACATCAACATTAACGCGATGGGAGTAAAATTAGGCACTTGGAAATCCCTCTTATAGTAGAAGAGCTGTGCATAATTTAGTATTCATTCAGGCCTGGCCCTTAAGAATTTTTTTAATGGCCTTACAATTGGGTTAGAAGTGAATGTGAATAAAGAGATTTGTGGGAAAGAGGAGGCTCGTACTTCTCAACCAAGAACCATCTAGTGGCACTTGGATACACTGTGCCATACAAGGCTTTGGACAGCCACTGGTGGCAACTGTGCAAGCCGTGATGCACTTTCAGTGCTTCGTGTATTCTATGTGGCTTATAATGTAAAGACTGATAACTATAAGTTTGAGGAAATTTGAACTATGTATGCAATGGGTTTCAGTGAAATAACGAGAAGAAATGGGAGGGAGTCACTGTTAGTAGCATCATTAACCATTGAATTCTGTCTTCTCTATTTAAATTGAAAGAATGTTCAAAAAGCCATAAGCCCGAAGATTGGCACTGCGTGCAAAAAATCATAGTAATAGGGAAAAACAAGCTATGTCTTCTAAACTGCCTGAGTGAAAAGCAATCAAGTCTAAGAAATTACAGTACATCAGAATCTTTTTCTGTGGATCACATACTTGATCTAACTGGGGAAACAAAGCTACAAAACCTGCCATTAGTAGTATTCTGTATTTAAAAATAAAAAGGAAAGCATATTGGTTAACAGTAAAAATCAGAAGTTCAACAAAAGAGCTCCTACACTGCCCTCAGAAATGAGTGTGCAGTGGCTGTCAGTCAGGATTCATCTGTGCAAAAATGACAACAAATTTCCAGATTGAACCAGCATAGCCAGCAGAAGAAATTTGATCCACATTGCATGGATTCTTTAGGGAGGGGGGGAAACAAAAAGCAAACAATTTTTTTTATTCAAAGATGACAAAGTTCTTGTAAGGTAAATAATGTATTTAGCATGAAGCATGAATTATTTTCATATAAATATAGAAAATAGAGAAAAAGGCTATGCCTCTAATTTTTAAGCCCTTAGGCTTAGAGTTTGTTTCTTTGGGATTTTATTTTATTTTGTTTTGTTTTGTTTTTGTTTTGGTTATTTTTGTTGTTGTTGGGGTTTTTTTTGAAGCAGGTGTTTAAGGTTTAACCTTCTTCAGGGACAAACACTGACTGTTGGGGAACTTACTCTGCAATATTAAAAAATAAAATCTTCATGCTCTGGTAGGGCTTGGATGGTTGAATTATACTGCCTTGTCTGCACATTCAGCCCCCCTCTCCCTACTTCTGTTTAAAAAAAAGGAAAAAAAAGAAAAAAAGTAAAAGTGTGTCCTTTCTTCGTCTGTACATGTGTAACATGACGCAATAATCTGAGGGCAAATTTAGTAGTGAGTGTGTATGACAGAATCAAGAGATTAGTGGGAGGTTAATTGAGGAAAACTCTCTGATTTGATTCAGGAATAAGTAGACAAGAAAATAGCTTTGCTAATTTGCCATGAAAAAAATGAAGTTAATTAAGAGCCTTACAGAGGTGTCCAGAGAAAAACCAGTGTTACAGAGTGTGATTCAGGTACAGTGCTACTCTCCTGGTAATGATGACTGTGAGACTGAGATCACTACAGCAGAGACAAGCTGTGAAATAAACAACACAGTCTCTCTCACCTGGATTCTTGCATTTGGCATGAAAAATTCTACACTTAGAATATTGTAGAGGCAAAACGAAAATCCCAGGAACCAGCCACTTAACAGAATGGTCGATTACTTGAAGAGTATAGGTTTAGATTTATCCCTAACAACTGTTTCAGGCAGCAATTTCACAAGGATGGATCTAGTTTATGACAAGTGAGTTATAGAAGGGTTGACTTCCCACTCAGTGCAATGAGCTGGGAGTTGCATTTGGAGATGCCTCTGGTGTGTGTTCAGTTGGGAAGTGGAAGGACTGAAGGACAGTCTGGTCTGGACCTCGTCCTGTGCTCTGCAAGCATTTTGTGATGTAAAGAACAGGACCATGCTGGCAGCAGCACAGCTAGAGGGTGCCTCTGTTCCCATCTCAGCCAGCACATCCTGGGATCCAGGTGCTGCCTGACAGCTGCTGGAGCTCAGCACAACTGCCAGCCATGGAGATGAGGAGGGAGAGAGCCAAGAGTAGTGCGAGAAACAGCCTGTGTTCCTCTCAGTTTGCTGGGGCGGATGCATGCAGGGTTGATTCCCTGCATCAGTTAAGTCAGGAGTACATAGATATTAACTTTTGTTGGCTGCCTGCAGTCCTTGAGATAATAATGGGGAAAATAGGAAGGACCAGTCCCTTGGCCAGGTAGCACAGAGATGAATGAGCCATAGTTTTGTCTGATTGGACCTGGATGATCAGCTTCTTCCCAGAATCATGCTTGCTACAGCCAATTCCACAGGTAGTGAACCACAGAACCCTGTACAAGAAAACTTGATCTTCATCTTTTACAGACTTTGGGGAGAGTAATTTGAAATAGAAAATACTAGAGTTTCACTTTGCCACCACCTTTGCTTGTTAATGCATAGTTGTACCATCTCAGGAGTGGTTTAATATTTATCAAAAAGCAGCACTGAAAAGTTAAATTTAATGACAGAAAATACACTTAAACCATGGCTCAGCTATCTCTGTCCTCCAGGGGAAGCAGTGTGTTTGTATGCCAGTGCCCAGGTTCTGTCCACAACACTAATTCCAGAGCAACTTCTCTGATTGCAGTGTGTCAGTGCAAATGAGATCAGTATCTGCTGAACAAAAAGTACCATTCATTAATGTGGACACTTGGTGGCTAAATATATAATTACCACTAGTATTACTCATCTTAGAAAAACAGTCATTTTGCATAAATAATCTGATTAGGCAAGTTATCTTTATACAGATATATATGAAGAAATACATATATAACCTATCTAAGACTTCAACAACTCTATATACTTGCTGGTAACCTCAAATGTTGGCAAGCATCTATTTTCATGTAAAATTTGTTTCTCCTAGTCTGATGTGCTAAGGAGGTATGCTTTGGTGGGAGTTTACAAAGTTATGTTCAGGGACCAGCAGGGTGTTTAAAAACAACTTACTGATGCTTACTCTGACTGTTGATGAGAAGTACATAATTCGGATTGTATAAAATATTTAGGAGTCACCTTTTAAACCATTTTTGTGCCTGGCTGACAATGGCAACTTTTTCAGAACTGGTTCTACTCCATCAGAGAAGTTCTCTTTTTTTATAAGAACTGAAATTGATTTGTTTTCCAAGAAGTACAATGTCAGCTTTTCAATACAGTTGTCTCTACTTTGACTGAGGGATGTCAAAACAGAGTGGTAATTGCACTGTATTACAAACTCTCTCACTTGCCAGATATGAGGTGGTGTGGTTTTGCTTGTTTGCTTTCCTTACTAAGCCATTTTGGAGTGAGAAGTTATCAAATCTCTCACTTTCCATTCTTCTCACTCTATCAGTATTGCCAAATTAGCGTTTCTCCAAGACAGGTGGGCTCTAGGAGAATCCCAGTAGGTCAGCAAGCATTCAGTAGCAAGTTTCACATAGGGGTGAATTGTGAGGGTTGCAGGACTCCATGGTGGGTTCCTTTGGAATATGCCTTTTGCAGCAAGAAGCTCTTGCAGGCCAGAGCTAATGCCATAAGCACATTTCACCAGTGTCTGCAGGGAGGGGAAATCTGCTGCTCATGCTTGCATTCTGCAAGCAGTTGGATGTCCTACTGCATTTTGATGCAGATTCTGCTTGCATTTAAAAATACAAGCACAGGTCTTGAATAGCTTAACTGGTTCACCCCATAACTGTTTCTGAATGCAGTCTGCTTCTGTTCATCTCCTGGCAAAACCAGCAGTAGTTCTACCACAATCACAGGGGTTTACAGCTGAAAAGCCGAATGTGGGAGTGAGGAGCTGTGCCATGCAGGACTAGAGAGCTGTCCTGAGACTGTATTTTCTTCTCTCTGGCAATTCATTTGAGGTTCATATTGTTCCTTCCTTATCTCAACGTGAGAAGGGAATCTCAAAGGAGATGCATTGGCTCCCAGTGTTCAACTGAATTACTGTCTGCCTTTGGAAAAGATGCAGAGAAAAGCTGGAGGCTGCATTCTTCACTGGAGTGAGGTAGAGTTACACCAACATACTTTAGCAGAGAATGGAATCCTAAATTGTACACAAAATGGCACCAAGGATAAAATTACCAAAACAACACTGTCCTGGTTTCCTGGTAGCAGTTACTGATTTTCGCTGAGATTTTGGCTCCCAGTCCATCTAAAGATGTAGATCATAGAGTCACAGAATCATAGAATATGCTGAGTTGGAAGGGACTCACCCAACTCCTGGCCCTGCACAGGACACCTGAGAATCACACCATGTGTCAGAGAGCACACAGTCTGAGGGTTTCTGGAACTTGAAGGTGTCTGATCTCCTTTGCAGTCAGTGGAGCTGTAGACACCCCAGTGCACCTGAAAGCCTTTACAGTTTCACTGCTGTTAGCATTTTTCCTTGAATCTGATGAAAACTACTCTCCTGTGCTCCAGGATCAGAGTAAAACTATTGAGATAATGCATTTCCAATGCAATTTACTTCACTTCGTGAAGAATGCAAACCCGGCTCCTTCGGGCACATCACTCCTGCCTGAATAGCTCATTGGCATATTTTATGGGAAATTTTTTGGAACATTTTCTTGACTTTGCCACCAAAAGAGCATTTAAACCATATATCCTCCTGATTGTAACAGAATATCAGTGTTGACCGTCTGACCAGTTAAGTTTTAGTAGTGTTCTTCACAGCCCTCCAGTAATATATCAAACACTGTTATGCACATAATGCAGCACTGTGATCTAATTTAAATAATACTTTTTTATTATTTATACTACTCTATGTAATATACATCAACACTTTACTATATAACCTAAGTGATAACCCTCTTCTTAGTTACCTGCCAAACTCTGAATTTCTGTTTGGTTTGTATTGCAATTAGCACAGTTACCAAGTTGTAATGATGTCTCTTTTCCTTTGAAATGGGATGTGTAAGTCAAACTATACATTTTGTGTGTTTCTGTTTTGAGATGCAGTTTATAAGGATTTACACACAACATTCAGTGTTCTGTATAAATCTGCATACATTTGTGATTTCATCTGTTAATCCCCTTTTATTTAGAAAGTATTAATTGATGGTGGTTTATTAGGGGGTTTTATTTTGGAGTTTTGTTTTTTGTTTTTTTAGTACTGGTTATTCTTGAATTAAGCAGAGACTTGTCAGCTGGGTTGCTTTATCTTTGATCATGTAGATGACCTTATAATTCTTCCACAGTTCAGCAAACAAGTACTAGCTTCACTGACCAAAAAAAAAGTCTCAACCTAATGTGTCTATGGTGCTGTATTTTGCTGGTGTACATTTAAAACCAGAAATGATTTAAAGGTCACTTTTGAGTTGTTCTAATAAGTAGCCTTTCCTGGTTTGGGGAGTTTGGGTTTTGTTTTAGCATTGAAACAAGGTATATTTATCTGAAGCTATGTAATGGTTTTTCTACTGTATCACATTTCCTTTTGCAAAGAGGGGAATATTGACCTGATGTAACGTCCTTTCACAATCAGTGGAAGGGGGGTTTGTTTCACATTTTTATTTTCAGTGGATTTTGTTGAGCTTTGGATCAGGCCAGCAGTTACAGGAGCTTATCATCTGAGGGTTTAAGGGATAAATGACAACTTGTGCTGGCCCTCAGTGCTAGAAGGGATTTTATCAAATGCTAAAATAACATGCTGGATTCTGGAATGGCTGATCATCTAGAAATGGGAATCTTTTTCATTTGTTTACTCTGGCCTGAAATCCCCAGACTTTGTTTTTTCATTCAGATGACATTGAACTTCAGTACATTTTTTAAGTTTCTAGAGCATTGTACATTTTCTGAGTATGTGTGGGACAGCAATTGAAAGTCATACCTGTATCTGATAACCAGTTCCATACCTGCATCATTCACACTCACTACTTAAAACTGCCATGATGTAAAATGTTGGGGGGAATGATTTGTGTGTGTATGAAAAGCATTATGAACTTGTACATTTTTTTATACTCTGATCTGTAATTTCTGAAATATTTTGTTTTACAGAAAAAGTGATAAAGCAATCAAAAGACCAAGAGATTTAGTATCAATGCTTAAGGGTCACAGGACCTTAACTGGCCAATAAGTTAATTTAGTACAGTGATAAGCCAATTTTTTTTCCTGTACTTGGCGTCTGAAACTGCCAATTTCATCAATATTAAAATACGAACTGTGATGGGGAATGAACAGTGATGTTAAGTTGTATTTGTGTTTACCTAAATGAGCAGTCCGAAGGCAAGTGCAATCAGCTGATCTTTAGGAAATATGAAATTGTTGATTTAGAGGCATACTTGCATTTTACATTTTCTTGATGTGTAATCATATTGCCAAAGACAAACTATTTCATCAATTATTATTGTAAATAACACTTTCCCAAAACCTACCATAAAGTTTCTGTGATGTATTGTCTTCCAGTTGCAATAAAAATTACTGAGTTGCATCAATTGAACAATTGTATTTGTGTGAGTATTGGCTTCAAAGTATGTCCATATACTAAGTTTTTTGGGTTTGGGTTTTTTTTTTTACAATTAATTCTCTCATTATTAAATAGTTCTGCCCCTCGTGGGATGTTACGTGTATCTTCACTGCAGTAGATATCAGCTCATGTTAATTTGCTGTCATGTGCAAATGGCTAGACATGCTAAATTAGTGTTAAGTTAGGGCCTGATCTTCCTTTCTTATCAGTTTTGCAGCCCAGAAACAAAGATGAATTCACTGGGAATTATATCTCTTTTTTTAATTAGCAACAATCAGAAGTGATCCAGTAATAAAACATGTCTAATGGTATATGTATAAAACATCCTGGAAAACAAAGCTTTGTAATCTTTGCATCAACCCTCCCCAGGCTTTATTCAGGTTTTTGCAGCACTGGGGCTTGTAATTCTTTTGCCACGTTACTCCTTTACCTCGCAGCATGAATGGATTGTTGGCAGGAGGAAATCCTGTCGAGTCAAGAGCTTCAAAGGTAGTTCCCTCAGCTGGCTCAATCTGTAACCACCTAGGAGGTATCCTGATCTTCAGATACTTGGAGCCTTCCTGGTCACCTTGGGCTGCTGCAGGAATAGTAATGCTCTTTGTTCACTGATGCTAAAAACTGGTCCCTCTATAGATTGAGCAATCCAACTTAACTCTAGAGTTGAAGAAAACAGTGCAAAAGGATTCTCTTCAGAGAGTAAATAATAGGGGGTATAAAAAAATGGTAGTTGTCTCGTAACTTTCTCCAATTAAACTGAATAGTAAAATCTTACAGAATCACATCATTGACCAAGCCCTGTGGTTTGAAAGTGGTCTGTTAACAGCCCTAGGTATTTATGGATTAACTTTTAAAAGGATTGAAGAGAAAAAAATGCCCTCAGTTCTGTCAAACTTTCTCACACCTGGTCTGAAATGCTGCTGCAGCAGAGGAGGATGGTTTTTTGGTCATGTAATGAGAATGTAGAGCTGCTGCAGCTGGAACCCAGCTGACCTGGAGCTGTAAGAGTGTGCCCCCCACTTGCCTCGATGCCATCCAGCACGGTTGGTATGGGAGACTACCACAGTAGGCATGTCAGGGCCAAGATAGATATAAACAGGTCATGGGGGGAGTGGGGCAGGAGAAACAAAGGTCTGAGACACACGCAAAAGAGCATAAAAGTGCAGAGCCTCAGTATCTGTCCAGGTAGTTGTTACTTCAATGTGTTGCCTGGAAAAGTTTCTGTTTGTAACCTGTCCTTGGTACCCACTGCCCCTGCAATAGAAGGAGAAGAGAAAGAGGCGTGGCCAAAGAGATGAGACTGGTGAGAAGTCAAAACCACTTAACTGTGCCCTGAATCATCTTCCTCTAATGGAACTCCCCTCCCATCTGCCGCCAGTTAAGCAAGTATCACGCAGCACCATCTGTGGATGTATCTGTAGCAACGTGTGTAGAGGAGCAGGGAGACCTGCACTCTGCAAAACATGTTTTAGTCTTTCTATACAAACCAGCAAGCTTGCCAAGAGGCTGGTTGTGGGCTTTTTTCAGTGCAGGGCATTACAGGAGGGCCTTAAGTCATTTAGCTCAGGGATGCTATCTAGGATACACTGAATGCCACTTGTGCTACAGACTTCTTGAGCAGCAGTGCAATTTGCCTGTTACTGGCAAAACAGTCTCAAGTTGGGAGTTTTACTTCCTTGCAAATTAACACAGGCTTCTGATGGCTCATTTGGGTGTTTAGAAAGGACATAAACAGCAAAACACTATATAAACACCTGTTCTACCTCCTCTCCAGCCTCAACACCCTTATTTGCACCTTGGATTGCGATCAGTTTGTCAAAATGCCTCTGGCAAGCCCTTGGGCAGCCTGGGCAGGTGAAATGATTCATGTACCATCTCTTTCTGCTGCTCATTCTTCAGGGATGTCCCTGCTCTAGCACATGCTCCCTGCAGCCACTCCAGGAATTCCTGCCATGGCAGGTCCATGGGCTGCAGTCCCTCAGGGGTGCACAGAACCCTTCTGACCTCCAGTGGGTCTCCAGCAGCCCTCTGTGTGATGATTCCTTTATATACATCTGAGGAGGAGCAACCCCTGGCCCTCTGACTGCCTGCAGCAGTGCCACCCAGTGGGTCAGTCCCTCCCTGTTGACCCTCAGCAGCTGTGACCTGCTCCTGGCTGGCTTCCACATGGGTGATGCTGCCACTCCTGTGCTTAAATCTCATCTCTCTTGGTCACTGCAGCACCCTGGTCCCTCAGCACCTCAGCTGCGGTGGCAGTGGTGTTCGGCCAGCTTGGACTCCTCTGAGGAGCCCACAGGGGCAGCTGCTGTGGCTGTGCTCTGGGAGAGAGCCCTTGGGGCTGCATGGGGCAGAGGAAGAGCACCAGCCCGGCCTCATGGCCAAGGCACCCACCCCTGGTACTGGCACCCACCCCGGGGTGGCCGCCTCTGACCTCCCAGCCCCTTTCATGTCTTCCCTTTAGCAGTCTAGACAGAGTGGGATGGCAGGGCTCCCACCCCCCCTCACCTGTAGAAGTAGAAAGGGTTGTGGAAGTTTGTAACACAGGGCATATGAAGCCAATGAGCTTTTACACTGCAAATTTTGGCCACAGGAGTCCAGACAGTCCAGGCAGGCTCTTCCCACTGAGAGTGTGGAGCTACTGCACAGCCCCATTCAGACAGTCCAGCCTTCTCACTGAAGTTCAGTGGCTGCGTGGCCAGAGGTGTGAGGCTCTGAGGACCCAAATACGGGAGGAAGACAGACAGAGCCTGTTCAGGGCACTCAAGGGAAAACATGGGCCCCCAGGCTCACACACCTTGGTTGCAAGGGCAGGTACCTAATGAGTGTCTCGCACAAAATGGGTACACATAAAGTGCCCAAGTTCCATATTAAATTCCTGTCTTCACACAACAGCATCTGGTACTACAGACTCCCCTGTGAAGAGGTGGCATTTGACCCTTCTGTTGGCATAATGGGGAAGTTGCCTAGAAAGAAAGAAGTAAATAATGACAAAAGGCTTTGTTCTGTGATCCTGTGTTATGCCAGGAAATAAAATAATGGTTTCAGTGACGTCTGCTTCTTAAAGAAATATTATAAAGAAATAAATCTCAGCTTTAACACAGTGTGATGCTTTGAGTGGGCACATTTGATCCACATAAGATAATTAAAGAGTTTTTAAACCTCATAATAAAATGCAGATGATTAATAATGGTGAGAAACTTCATGGAAAACACTCTATGGCAAACATCTGTCAAACTGAATAACAAGCATACACTCTGCTTTTCATCTTACACTGTTGGACATAATTTTTATTGGCTATAAATCTGCAGGGTTTGTTTATATTTCTATTTGCATTAGGATTGGTTGCCACTTTATATTTGATCAGCCGAGCTGCTATTCACTGTGGTGTAAGAAATCAAATAATGATTGTGTATGTATAGCAATCTAAGCATTAGAATGCAGGAGACTGTAAACATGAAATTTTAAAATCTCTGCTTATCATCATAAGCAATGTTCTTTCCAGGTCTTTAATGACAATCAGTTTCTAGAGGCTTTTCCCAAATAACTGTCATTGAAAACAACAGCATCTTTTTTGGTAGCTTGATCCTGAAACACATCTTCCTACTCCTGAGATCCAACTCCTCCTTATTTGTCTGGTTTCAGTCAGTTCAACAATACACAAAGGTAGTGCTCACATTTTTCTCCTCCTGCTCTTTTAAATGAATGGCAATATATCAACAAATAGGAGGAAAACACTTTTGCTGGATGCACCTGAGGAGGCAGAAGCTGTGCATGAGGGACACCCTGTAACACGGCTGTGTATTGTGGGATGATGCAGCAGATCCCTCCTGAGCTGACATTTCCATGTGTACTAACCCAGTCTTAAAAAATAAACGACTTATTGGCAAAATATGATAGAAAAAGTAGAATGAGTTAGAATGACAATGAAGAGGTTGATTACATAGCTGCTTTGCCCTTAATTAGGGCAGGCAGAGACCCTTTTAAAATAATAGAGTCTGCTCTCATTCCTTTGCAGCTTTGTTTTCTCATTTCTAAACCACAGATCAGTCTGTGATGCAGGGACCTGGTTTTAATCATCATCTTACATAATCTCTGCAATCATAGTAAGAGCAGTGCTGTTCAGTGATTTTAAAAATAGCTTTATTCAGCTGACAGCATACTAATTAATACACTTGCTTATTCCAACTTAGTTCATTCACCATCTCGATTACCAAAGCCACACTACCTGGGGTGTAATCAAATACAACTGGCTTTGTCTATTACAGTAATGTAAGAAGCAGCTCATCAATCAGTAGGAGAGTCTCAGCTACTGCTCTTGGTGGCCACTGGCTGCTCCCTGCTCCTGGTGTGGCAGTGGGGTTGAGCTGTGTTGCAGCAAGATCTAACGGGTGATCCACGGGGAAAAAAAAAAAAAGGATTTGGGAAATACTGTCTAAAAGGCTGCAAGCAGCATTCAGTCAGCCATTTTGAGCTTTGCAAGCAAGGCAAGAGGGAAGGGAAAAGAAGGGAGAGGAAAGGAAAGTGCCTGCAAGGAAAGGAAAGCTCCTGCTGGCTGCTGAAAAGGACGAGGTGACATGGGAGGTTCCTGGTGTTACGTGAGGAATCCAGGAGCCACACATAGGGAAAAGACTGGGGAGAATCCTTGTGAGAAGCAAGTGCTTAGCAACTGATGTAGGAAGCCAATATGGCTTTGTCTCTGTTAGTCCCTGCCTTTCTGAGGGACTTCTCCCTCAACAGCTTTTAAAGCATTTTGCCCACACCAGAGCATCTTGGCTGCCTGTTCTGTGCCAGGGTTCTCACTGTCCCAGCACTGTGTCTGCTCCTCACCAGCAGAGTCCCAGCTGCCTTGTGTGACTTTCTCACCCAGGTGACACTAAAACACTGCCTTGAGGGCTTTCCTGAGGCTAAACAGCATTACCTCTCTGAGCTGGATGGAGGACTTTAATGGCATGGAAGAGAATTATCAACCAGTTCCCAGGAACTATGTGAGGATATGTCTCTGCTGCTGAAAAGTCAACGTCTCCACCCTCCTTTCTTCTTTCTCACTATCCTGCTTTGCTTCATTTTGGGGAAGTGAATCATATCCTAAGTGCTGGCAGACTGGCTGCCCCAAATAGAAAATCCAGGTACTAAGGACTTTTCACCATTTTTCTTACCTCTGTTTTTCTAGTTACTTGCAAACAGACCCCTCTGACTTAACCCAGCATCATCTGACCTCAGAGTCAGCTCTCACCTTACACAGGCATTGTTTGCTTTAGTAAAGTGGAGTGAAAACACCTGCAAAGTCGGGGCTGCGGAAATTCTGTGAACCAGAAGCCTAATTGCTTGGGCATTTAGTGCTCCCACGCAGACTGGAGGTGTTTGCTTGCCCTGCTGCTTTACCACTCCCTTCCAATGAGGCTGCAGTAAAATTAATAGTCTGTGACAATGTATCTGACTGGAAGCAAATCGGTCACCTCCATTGCACGGGTAGTCTCATCTCCAGCGACAGTGGCGTTCCCAGCGGCCGGAGGGACTGTGTGGGGACCCCGCTCTGCAGGACGAGTCACTGCTGGGAACACACTGCTTTGGGCATGGCCAGGGAGCATCAGCAGCTGGGTGCTGAAGCCTGCTTTGGGTGGCCCGGATGAAGTTAGGTAACACTGGCAAGGAAAAAAAAAATAGGATGCATTATTTCCAGGAGTTGAGAGATTTGGGGAATTTTTTAACAATTCATCTTGAAACAGCCAAGTAATAACTTGTGCCTGGCTGTGTTTGCAAGGTAGAATTACAATAATTTCTGGTTCAGGGTTCAGGGACAGAAGAAAAGATTATTTGGCAGACAAAAGCAGACAGAGCTTGCATCCCTTCAAGTGCCTCCAGTTGTTTATTCATGCAGACTGTAAATGCCACTAAAATACATGAGAGCTCACCAGGAGGACAACTGTCTGATGTGTATAAAAATAAAAAGACAAACATATTTCATTTTAGACAGAAAACATGTTACTTTAACAGTGATTTTGACACAAAATGAGAAGCTTGGAAGTGGCTGCCAAAGGAAAGGGTGGGCTGCCAGAAGGATTAGCCCCTCAGAAGTTTTGCTCACTAGGGCATGGCCAGGGTTTGCCAATGAGAGTTAGCCCATTCCTAATGTTAAGATTTGGGTTAAGAGGGGGAAAAAACGTGGAGCCCCAGCACCACTCAGGCTCAAAGAGGCTGCCAAAGGGAAGGAGGACAGAAATTTTTCATGGGAGCAAAGGCTGGAATTCTGAGGCAAAGGTTCAGTCCACATCTGCGCAGGGAATTGGACAGAGCCTGTAGCTGCAGCAGGGGTAGGGATGCAAAAGGGCTGCCAAGGTGTTGTGGTTTCACCTAGATGGGCCTGAGTCTGAGTTTTTTGGGGTTCGGCCTGGGCCTGGGGGCTGTCAGCTGATCTGAGCTGGGCTAAGCTGACAGCTGACTCCCCCTAGCCAATAGTGTTTTATTCCATACCATATTACAACATCCTTTTCCAG
>JAWWEV010000167.1:46563635-46584207 GCA_035583235.1 Hafferia zeledoni | reverse complement strand
CCTCGGTGTTGGTGGTGGGGGGAGGCTCTGACCCTCTGTCTTGGAGGGCTGGCAGTTTGCCAGCTCAAACCATGACACAAGGGATGGGATAATAGGCAGAGAGGGTCCTGCCCTGACAACTTTTTCATCTGGGCCAGGGTGTTCTGCTTGCATCTCCTTACCAGTGGGTCTTACCAAATTGCTGGGTTTCATCTCCTCAATCTACTGCTGATGTATGAACTCACGGAAAAGACTCCATACCCAATCCCTAGATTATCCAAGACATCTCACTGCCTCTCTGTCTTTCAATTTGAATTTTCAAACTGCAAATGTTTTGTCTCGATCCCTGGCTGTCACAGAGGCAAATACTGTGTGAATTTATTGCTTCTAAATACAGAGCACATCTGGCTGGGTTTTAGTCACCTCTGGCAATAGAGGCTTGTGTTTTCTCTTGCACTGGAAGTCTGTAGTCCAGAGTCTCAATGTGGAAGTTAGTTACACAGCAGAGCAGTGTGGGGATGTGGTACAACATGCAAACTCTTTTCCACTGCTAACTGGTGAGAAAAACCTCCAGTCTGTCAGAGCTAATGCCACTCAAGCTGCAGGGGTGACAGGAGACTGCTTGGTGGGACCCTTGGGTGCAGGTACACAAGGTGCCAGATGAACTACCCAGGGAACAGGACAGCACATCCCATCTGTGCTGTGCTCTGAGCAATGGAGCTCAGTTACCTCCAGAATGCCACAGCAGGAAGACACTTTCCAGGCCACTGGCTACCTCTGTGTGGCACTGCTGTATGGACACCAGCAGGACTGCATGCCTGGAGCAGTCGTTGTCTTAAACTGGCAATAGGGATAACTGGTGTCTGTGACACTTGAGGTACCTTTGCATTTCCCTCACCACACTGTGCCATGAAGGTAGCACATGATTTGTTTGTCTGCTCTGTTCAATAGGCTGGAAAATGCAACAAATCCATTTAAATTGCTACTGCAAAAAAATATTATCTAAATGTCTAATTAAGTCCAATTAGAAATCTGAATGGATTATGTTTTCCATCAGCATACAAGCGATCGCCAGTTTCTGATCGCCGGTGCTGGTGTGGAAGCCGTGGTTTGCCCCACCACCCCAGGGCCCTGCAGGTGCACTCAGGCACGTATGGCCACTGGATCAGCACATCACTGGAGGTCACCTCCTGCCAGCTCTGCAGCTGTGCAGGGGAAGCTCCATCTCTGCTGGACCTCAGACATTGTGCACTTCTTGCCGAACTGGTCCCACAGTAAGAGTTTCAGGAGCCCTTAACCAGAGGGCTGCCCACAGCCCTGCCATCAGCACCCCCTACTTCAGCTGTCCTCTACCAACATAAAACAATTATTCCCTTTGCTGAAGAAAACAAAGCACTTTTGTGGATGTTCTTTGATTTAGCTTGACCCCCTGCTTTGCTTTGTCCTGCCCTTCACTTGAAGGATATTTTGTGTGTGAATAACCAAACAGGTATAACTGACTCGGGAGGTAAAGCAGGGAAGCAAGAGGAGCAGAACTGAACTTGTGCTCTTCTTCATTACCTGTTGTACCTGTTGCATATTCATATTATCAGGTGAGAAAAACAAATTATGAGCTGATTGTATTTTTGGCACTTAACTATGATCTAATGATCAGGGTACGTTTTCTTCATTTCAGTACATATTATTGTAGTTTTGTCAATTTTGGCCCACAGGTACCATGCTGGTAATCTTGACAGACATGCTGCCATCCAGGTAACCAGACCATCAGTCCTGGTCCCACTGGAGATTGCAGCACAAATTGAAGTCGCTAAAGAGCAGGGCTGTGCCTTTAATAATGCATGGCTGTAGGTATGTCTATTTATGTTTGGTCATATTTTAGAATTTTAAACTAATAGAAGATTCAGTTACTTCTTTTCCAAGCCTGTAATTTTCTTGTCATTTCCCTTTTTCTTTACACAGGCTATTCCATACCTCAGCTGCAAGTAATCTATGCAGGCACTCACAAACAATGATTTTGCCCCTCTTCCCTCATGCACGTTATCTCATTTTGCTCTAATGGAGCATCTTCTGGGTGGGGTACTGCAGATCCCATTAAATATGCCTCTGTATCAACACTGCTCCTAAGCAAAATATATTGATTCATGAAGCTTTGGACCTACTTTAATCAAGTAATCTAAACAGGGCTTAAGCTTCAAAAGCCTGGTGATGCTCCCAGCTTCAAAGCTTTTACTTACACTGAATTAATTTATCCTGGATGTTCTAATGCTCTCAGCAACCCTATAGATTATAATGTTAGAGGTTGCAATCATGGCTCTGATAATATTCCCTAAGCTTGAACTATATTGATTATGAGGTAAAATCAGAAGAGGGAGCGGGGAATGCAAGGAGAAAACAAAAGGATTTGATTTGAAGCAGGCATGAATGTGTTCACCCCTCTAGCAGGCTGCTGGGAAGGACTATCAGGAGGTGTTAACACAGGGTTTTTTTACAGAAGATACATTCTGGTATGGACTGAGTGTCAGGTCATCATTTCCAGACCTTCTTGCATAATATTGTAGATGTAATATGTCATAAATATAGTTCTTTGTCAAAAGGAATGTTTGTTTGGATTTCACATGCAGAGCATGTTGAACATCTATACAAATTACAGTATTGGTCTCAGCTGCACCGTGGGAAAAGGGAATAAGATTTTTCCCAGTCCAAGCAAGAGCTAGAAATCATTGTGGATAGCTACCTGATGCTGAATTACTTGCACTCATGACACAGTGAGTGTGTGCTCAAGACCTGATAATGTTAGGCTAATAGTTGCCTCAATGATCTTAATGGTTTTTTCTAATCTAAATGATCCTGTGATGCTTAAGAACCTTCTCATCTTCATCAACCAACATGTTCATATTTGTAAGAACCAGCAAGGCTCTTCCATATGTCCTAGTTGATGCACTGAACACCTGTGCAAACACAGGAAGGTGTCTAATCCAATGTGTGCTGTAGTCTAAAGATGCTATTAAATCAGAATTGGTTTGATTGTCATTAGTGAGAAGGGAAATGTGCTTAAACAAACATAACTGCACCTACTCCAGTGTTGCTGCAGGGTGCCTCTGGGTTGCAGACATATAAGCCAGTGGCATCCGGCACTATTATTGGAAACACACAGTGTTGGGGTCCTGCGTTCCTGTTCCCCTCAGCAGACCTGGCATAGTCTGTATGTCTGTAGTGGAGGGTGGCAGAAAGTCCTCTCCACATAACTCCCAACATTTTTTAAGAGGCCTTGCCCTGGCCCCTGCCTGTTTTCAGAGATTATCATGAAAACAGCATACTGGTGAATAAATTAAAAGATGATTTAAAACACTGATAACTTTTACATTACTATTAGGTAGTCAGGTAAAGGCTCATACTATTTTGAATACAGATTACCTGTATTATGCTTTATGAAACTCAAAGACTATGAAGCAATTTCACACAGAGAGCTCTGATTACTACAGCAATAATTTCTTCTACCACCCTTTCAAACACTTAATAATAGAAAAAATACCAGTTCAAACTGTCCTCCCATCACACAGAAGATATCAGTGTTCACTGTATAAACTTTAAAATCACATCTGATTAGTTAATATCAACAATTATTAGTCTACTGTCAATTTAGATATCTATTATCCTCCACTGATCTCAGTCTCCATACACTGTGCAGTGCACATCACTTAAAAGGTAACTTCCCTCTGCTGACAAGCTGGGGATTACTTTCTGTCCTGATGTCAGCTGGCAGTAAGGTAAAATAGGAAAATCTGGCACATTTTCCTGTGCATATTTCCCTGTGACAGCACCAGTGGGACAACATCTTTAAGGATACAGAAAGTAATTCAAGAGGTGAGCAGGGAAGTGATAGCAAGGAGAGCCACTTGCTTTAGTTTCTTATTCTTTCATTTCATAAACCTTTTGGCACACACAGATGGCACTTTTCTATTTTCATCATGACAGAGAAAACTGGTACATCTCATGAGGAAAGACACACAAAAAAGGAGTTAAAAGGTCAATTGTAGTCTAGGCAAGGTATTGATAGTGCTGTACCTGGTGTTTGGAAGGCGTCAGGGCTTCCAAACTAGTTCTTTCTTCCAGTCTGCTAGTGTCAGGAATCATAAGACTCCAAGGGGAAAGGTAAGGCAGCCTCTGGCATTTTGGCATTCCTTTTCTCAGCCCTAATTAAGTCTGAATATTATTTACAATACTATTAAAATTCTGATTGACTGTACTGTGGCCAACATAACCTGGCCCATTTTGCATGTAGGTTCCAGAATAGGTTGAATTACTTTATGGGTATTTCTTTTTGAAGCAGGGTTAATATGAACTGTAGCTGCCAGAGCTGTGAATGAGGGGATCACATCAGCCCCCACTTCTTTTACAATTCTCCCACCTTATGCTCTGAGATCTCTTAAGGGACACCAAGACATTTAGACAGCTGCATTCCAGTGAAAGGGAGGGACTGACTTTTAGCTCTGCAAAATCCACCTCTCAGGTTCACAGGTGCTGCAGAAGACTGAGGAGACTCAATCCAGCTACTAGTTTTGCTTAAGGTCATGTAACACAACCTTAGTCTTGAGTAAACATGGACTCCATGCACTTATGTCTGAATTTGTGGTACAGTATGGTTTATTTCTATTTTATCTCCAAATCTCTTGGAAACTCTATATACAGAGTAAACATCTGGACTCCTAATTTCTCTCTCCCTGTTCCTGCCTCCCTCCCCCCCAGCAGTAATCCCTTTCTGTGCAGCCTGCTGGAGAAAATGAGTCTGCCTGTACCTCCTGTGCACTGCTGCCAGGCCATTTTACGTAAGCATCCTTCTCTGTTCTCCATTGCAGGACAGCGTATCCTGTTGGAGCCAGTTGTTGTATTTAATCTCTGAATGCAAACACGCAAATTACATTCCATTCTGTTGCCAGTGTGCAGTGGATAACAGGCACACTGTCCTATCCCTGCTGCTTTCCCTGGGCTGTGCTGATCCCTCTCCCACTGAGCATGTGCCACCAGATCACTTGCCAACAATGATATATTGGCTGGGATAAGCCTTCCCTGTCCACCTCTTCCCAATGCTTTGATCCATCAGGCTGCTCCTTTCAACCCTTATGGGAAGCTTTAGCATCATCCTTCTACTTCTTCAGGGCCACGAGGACATCGTGATGGGCAGGCTGGACTCTCTGTGGCTATGGTGACAGCTGGGAGTCTCTCCTCTGCCCTTAGAGTATTCCAGTGTTTTACCTTCATGGCAGCTTCCCGGAGTTGCCAAAGGGTGGAGAAAAGGTTTGAAATGAAGTGCATCTGTCACTGAACTACTGTCTGGCCTGAGTGCTCCGAACAGCTTAATGACAATGAAACCAAAGTAACAGAAATGTCCGTCTTGGGCAATTCCTCTCCCCACCCTTTTCTTCCACTAGTGGAGCTCCTTTTAGGACAGGAGGTGGAAATACATGTTGAAGTTATGCAACAGCTGAAGTCTATGCAATTTCTTAACTTCTAGAGGTAGGTGTGAGAGTGGTAGATGTGTATCCCCACAGATGTAGGTGGGGGAACACAAGCTGCAACCTGCTATGTTGCTGAATGTTCTACTTGCCTGTATCTATCATGCAAACTCAGAAAGATGAGGTTACAGGCAAGATCTCAATATGGAGTAAGTCACAGAATCACAGAATATGCTGAGTTGGAAGAGACCCAAGTCCAACCCTTAGCCCTGCACAGAACCATCCCTAAGAATCACACCATGTGCCCAAGAGCATTATCCAAATTCTTCTTGAACTCTGTCAGGCCTGGTGCTGTGACCACTGCCTTGGGGAGCCTGTTCCAGTGCCCAACCACCTCTGAGTAAAGAACCTTTTTCTAATATCCAACCTAAACCTCCCCTGACACAACTTCAGGCCATTCCCTCAGGTCCTGTCACTGGTCACCACAGAAAAGAGATCAGTGCCTGCCCCTCCTCTTCCCTTCACAAAGAATGCAATGAGGTCTCCCCTCAGTCTCCTCTTCTCCAGGCTGAACAGACCAAGTGCCCTCAGCCTCTCCTCATACGGCTTCCACTCAAGGCCTTTCACCCTCTTCCCTGATCTCCTTTGGACACTCTCCAGTAACTTAATATCTTTCTTATATTGTGGTGTCAAAAACTACACTCAATATTCCAGGTGAGGCCACCCAGGTGCAGAGCAGAACAGGACAAACCCCTCCCTCCATCGGCTGGGGATGCTCTGCCTGATGGGAATGTGTCAATAGCAGAGCGGATGGATTATCATGGGGATCATATCAGAGCTGCAAGTGGCTCCTCACTGATGGAGAGAAGCAGGCAACATTTTTTAAGTGCAGGTTGCTCCCTTCCAGCCAATGTCTGAAGCTTCCAACTCTCACCATGTTTGACTACACCATGGCTGAGAAAGACTCACTCCTTGCATGGCCATTGAAAGCCCTGCTGCAGGTTTCTGGACTGGGGGATTAGCACCTGCCTACACAGGGTGTCAGAGCCCATTTTACCTGATGTTCATGGTGTGATGCAGTAGAGGCTTAGAGCAGTACCAGAGAAGATCAAACATTGAAGAGGGAAAGGGAATTTGCTGAGAGCCTGCAGTTTTCCAAGGGAGATCACTAATTTTGTATTCATGTGCCACTTGCAAGCAGAGGGTGGCAAGAGCAGGGAGAAACACCACAGTTCATTCAGTCATTAAATTAATAAGTATAGGGAAGGGGTAGACAAAATTGGCTGATTCCTTCACCTAATGTTTCATCATTTGACCTTTATGCCAGGACACAAAGAAGAGCAATACTGTTCTTCAGCTGTGCTTGCGCTGCTTTGAACACATCAGAGTTGAGGAGATTGAAATAAAGGATGACTTACAACCAGCTAACTGCAGTTATTGTACAGGATCTATTCTACTGGATCACTCATTTATGTTGGTCGCACCAGATAATATTTCCTAATACAACCAAAGCCCAAGAAACAGAGCAGGCTGCATCCCAGGCTGTGTACTGAACTGCTGTTCACTTCCTTTCCAAGTCCTTGTCTTTCTCTCATTTTCTCTCTCTCTCTCATTTCTTTTTTCCTTTCTTCGTGCAGAGAAGAGAAATGATTGCTAATGAATTGCAAGCATGGGGTATGGAAAGATCAGTTAATATGGCCCAAGTATTCAGTAAAACAAATACATGAAAGTGATCAAGCAATAAATGAAAATAGACTCAAAGAGCAGGTTCCACTGAGAAAACATGTGAGAATGTAAATTAATGTGACTTGATGAAACTTGAAATGTCATAACACAGCAGGGCATACAACACATCAGAGAAAATGTGAAAATTATACTTTTTCCTGAAATCATAGTTTTCAAAAATAAGTGGCTTTTAAATTCTTCTAAAAATATAATAACAGAATTAGTGTCAAGAAAAAGGTTATTGTTGTTTATCAGACTGCAGACTCAGTCCATGGTGGCTTTTCACAAATATCCTCTTTTATTTTTCTGACTATACAATGACAAAAGAAAAATCCAGTAGTCTTTCTACTTGTCTGATTCCCTCTTTTTAACTTTGTACAAGGGAGTTTTGTAAGTTGTTTGGAGAGTAAATGGTATGACTGGCCCACATGCTGGGAAGGTCTTTCCTCTCTTTCCACCATGACATATGTCAGATTTTTCTGCTGGCCTCAGTGCTGGAATATGGTCCTCACTGGGGTGTGAGACATGATTAGGAGGGAAAGGATTCCTCCCCACACCACAGCAGAGGACAGAGCCAGCAGGTAGTATGAGAAGAGATCCCTTTTCATCCAGTGCAGAGTGGATTTCTGTAGGAAGAACAGTGAGAGTGCAGGTCTGAAGAGTGAAAGAAGTTGCCACACAGCACAGAATTGTTAGTTTGCTCCTCTGACTGTAGTGACTGAGCATGGAAAAGGCAGGCCCAGCCTCCTTCTCTGGCACTGGGTGCTCCATGGGAAGACTGGATTCTGGCTGGAGATGAGTATCCCTTACAGTGTGTGTTCTAACTGTCCCTGTGCCAACCACTGCCCCCCTGCACTGCTCCAGCTCAGTTGCTTTTCTCAGGCTTTCTTGATTTTTTAATCATGGTAGCGGTAATTTTATACATACCACAAAAGGAACATCTGCCTCATGCCATTCCTTCCTCCCCCGAGCCACCTGTCCTATTTCCTCCTACTCCCAATCTTAATTTTTTCAACTTAAATATTCCTCCTATAGACAATGTCTGTCACTCATGTTGGCACACTTCTACTGGACTGCTGCTTCAGAGCACTCAGGAACAATTGTCCTTCTGCATGGGAGGTCAGCAGAGGGGTTTGGGCTCCCAGTAGCAGCTATTGAGGGCTTTTGAAGTGAGATGGGCTAAGAGGAATCACCTGTCCATCCTTTGCAACCTTTCTGAAAGGATATAGATCACCTGAGTCATACTGATCATTATCTTGTGAAATCCTAAAGGATTTTAAAGTGGCACTAGACATGTTTAAACACCTAAATGGCTCCCCAGTTGTGATCAACCAGCTTCTTTCTCCAAAATTTCACATTATCATTCATTATTAGATCTCATAACTTGACCGTAGCCAGCACTGTCCACAAATATGCAATGGACAGTGTCTTAGTGGTAGAAATTCTCATTTCCCTGAAGATGGAAGCTTCAGGGAAGCTGCCAAAGCCAAAGGAACTGTGGCATTTATTTTGCTGGCTCATGACATGACTTGCTGTTGTAATCTGTGTGTCTTCTTATGCCTAAAGAGTTCTTGTGCACTTGGGAGCAAAAGCCTTGGACTCAGGATGGTTTTCTCAGCACAGAGCTGTACTTCAAGGTGTGAGTGACAGAAAATCTGAAGTATAACCCCCAAAGGACTGTCCAGTTACACTACTCAATTTTCAGCTCACCTATTTGTCTCTGTCACTTGCTTAACCATTCTGTAACATTCTGTTTGCAGGTTGTATTAGCCATTTTGGACTGAATGACAGTGTTTACATTGCTATGAATGGAAGGTGGACTTGATTTCAACTGGATGTGTAAATTTAATGAAACAAGAACCATTATGATGTACCTCGTGAGGAGAAAAGTACCAAATTTCATGAGATTTGACAAACTTTTCCAAATAAAATGTTGATGTTGAGATTAGGTATTACATCCTTATGTTGACTGATCAAGGCAGATGTTATGCAGATATATATTTTTGTAACTGTTGCATAAATTATCCTATCCTAGTAGCTATTTATTTTAAAAGATTGAGTTGTATGCAAACACCTGTGTATTCAATCCTGTATACATATCATGTCTTCATTAGCAAGAACTTGAGGATTACATTATTGATGAAGTGATAAAGAGAGGCAAGAGGCACATAAGTTATCCTTAATAAAGGCCACTAAAGCCATACTACTGTGCCATGGGAGTCTGTAATTCATTCCCAGCACCATAGGAAGACTGCTATTGGAGATTTCCAGATTCCTCTGGTGGTGTCCACGGCATCCTTTCTGTGTCTCAGGAAGGCAGACTTCTTTATTCACTCTCTACCTAGGGCATGATGGAAATTGTCCTCCTCCTGCTCCCCAGCTGACCTGTGGCTACAAGTGTCAGGGAAACAAAATGTGCTGTTCATCTGTTAGAAAAAAGGGGACATTTTTGATCAGTGGGAATCTCCTGTCTGTAGCTTGTAAGGTCTTTGAAGAATGGCCTGTCACTCCATGTATGTGTATGGCATTTAACACAAGGGGCTGCCCCACTGGGGGCCTGGGGGTGGGATTCCAGTACAAATGTTAGCAGTGCAGGTCTGTGGTAAAATGATGAACTACATAGCCATGTGGCACCATTTGTCACACAGCTCTCACTTCAACAAACAAAACATGGAATATAATAATTCGTAAAGATGTATATTACTTTTTTTTCCTCCTTTTTTGTCTTCTTTAGAGGGCAAATTTATACACCACCTTGGTAAATTGTGACTAAGAGGGTTGGTACCATTAGAAAACTGGCTGTAGAAAAAGATTTGTTTCAAAATATGAAAATGCTTAAGAGAGCTTCACTAGAGGAGGCTGAAAAATACTTGATGATAATCTGCCCTCATTCTAGGAGGAATAAGATGATGCTGATAAAGAAACATTTGAAACTTGAGCATTTGTTGGTGGCATTAGGGTTTTTTAATTAATCAGCTTCCCAAGTGCACTATGATTTCTATCTGCATTTGGCATTTAGTCATTGCAGATAATAAACTGTATTTAGTAATCTTGCCTGTTTCTCATGAATCTTCTTGACAGACAGACAGGAGCTGTACATCTGCCTGAAGCCAAAGAGGTCCTCTCACGCATGAGAAAACTTATCATCAGCAACAGACCAACAAAAATGATCCCCCAAAGTCAGTAGTTCTGTGATAGTAGAACTATCACAGGAGAGCTTTATGGGAAAAAGTATGCAGGGAGAACCACAACCTGCAAAGGGATGGGGAAGGCAGGTCTGAGACCAATGGAAAGGCACAAGGATAAACAAGGCAGTTTCCCACAGACCTGAACATGTGATTGACCTTTGTCTCTCACTTTATCTGTCTCCCACAGGGAAAAGTCTGGCATCTCATCTCCTGGGTTACTGGGAAGGAGGGGGGCTTGTCAGTGCATGTGTGACTGGAAGCTTCCAGCTCCTCCTCACACCCACCACTTGCTCTGCTGCTAAGTGCAATATGCTTTGCCATTACCTCGCTGTAATTTGTTAAATTGTTATAAAGAACTTTATCGCTCTAAAGGAAAGCTTCAGCTGCAGAGTTGAAAGGCTTGTTTCAAAGGTGAATATTCCACATGAAAGAATTTCTCTTGTTTCAAACCATTTGCATTTTCCTTACATGTTATTGATCTGATTGAACAGTTCCCAGATCAAAGGCATGCTGGTAAATGAGCAGCCAAGGTGGCAATATGTGAAGTGGACAGCTGTTAAGAGAGCAGCTTAAATAATTGCCCAAGGATTTATTTGGTAGCATGATTAATGATTATGGAAATATGATGACATGATACCAAAGAGTAGTGTGCAGTGATTGATGAGGAAGTTGGATAAGGCCAAGCTTAGGTACCGGAGTATGGGAAACAGTAATGTAGCTTGTAATCATGGTACATGGGGGGCTTAGTTGTTAAGAAATTTTGATATTCAGTTTTAGCTTCTGATAAGAACTTAAACTGCAAAATATCTTGTGTATATTATTTCTCTTGTAATGAGGTAAGGAAAAAACCTTTCTGCTAACGATGCATGGTAGCAGCAGGATTGATGTGAAGAGACACCCTCACCATAAAACTTACTGGAAGTTCATGCTGCTCTTTTAATTAACACCTGAAAAAAATATACAGAACACATTAAAGGAGAAAAACATCTGTTTGTGGAATTGACAGTAGTTTGCATATAGACAGCTTTTTTCTTTCTTTTCTTTTTTTTTTTAACCCTCAAATTCCAGCAGCCAACAATAGCATAAATGCAGGAGACAGGAAAGCAGAGGACCAAATTGCAGTCTGGAGTGACTCTATGGCAAAATTACTGCAAACCCTTGAAGTTATTTCTCTGTTGAAAGCTGTATGAGATTCATATTCACCTCTTCAAAAATTTTTGTCAAAGGCTCATGAAACAGAATGAAATATTTGAAAAATTAGTAAAAAGGCAATTATAAAATGTGAAACATTAGCAGAAAAATTTAAGAGGTGAAAGTAGGTAGTAAAATTCTCAGTGTGAAATGCCAGTCCAGGAAAACGGAATGCAAAGTTGTTACTGACTTCACTTTGGGTAGGCTTCCATGATGGTTTGGTTTGTTTTTAAATTCTACTTTCTATATTGAATGTACCTGAATATAAATTGGATCCTACATTGGATCTGAGACACACAATTTCCATGTGTCAGAGACTCGGCTGCTGTAAGTGTGGGCCCCTTATCACAGTTTTCAGTCGGGTTGCAGCAGGTGACAGCTATTAGGCCCAGAACTCCAGCTCCTGCCATTAGACAGTTGTGGTATGACAACAATTGTCATAGATTTAAAAACAGAGTGATGTGGGTTGAGCTATTTAAATGAAAACAGCATTGCTCATGCTAGGCAAAGCAGACAGTTCTGGAAAGAAATATCCATATCTGAAACCTTGGAAATGCTGTTAAGCTCTTCAGGGATGTGAGACAGCAACAGAGATGGTGTAGGATTTGATAGAGATACCAGGAATCCTGGTATTTTAAAGCCATAATCTAGCTTGCAAGCCTCAAGAGTGACTGTTAGTGAGATTACAGTTTTGGTGAAGATTTTTCACAACAGAAGGCAAGAGGTGGAGTTGGAGCATGTGCTGGCATTTAGGGACAGATTCATTTGTAGCCTTAGGCACGTGACCTGGTATTATTCCTGTGGAAGACTATATGATGGGACAAAACCCAAAATTGTCTCTATTTAATCCATTGCAAATACCATCTGCCCCTTCACTCTTCACCACTGGGAAGCCCACACCTCATTTTATAGCACACACTGACTTCCCCATGAGAGAACTGGGCTCTCTCTGCAGCCCTTGCACACCAGCTGAGTGTGCCAACTCTGCCTGGCCCTTCTGAGAGCTGTTTCAAGGCAGTCACAACTGATGGTTTGCTCCAGGGTTCACATACCATTTCAGTCATTTCAGTGTTTCCGAAGTGTAGCCTCAAACTACTGAGCAGCCCGAACTGTGTCTGCCCAAGTGTCTCTGCATGCTGCAGTCATGGTGTTAGAACCAGTGAACTATAATTTACAGCCTTGTGCACACCTGCAACCAAATCTGTAGTGGCTTTTTTATCTTCTTCCAGAGATTTGTTCTTTCAGAGCTTCTCTTGAATATCAGACTGCTGGCACTGGCTTTTTTCCCCCCCTAATTATATTTATAACCACCATCAAACCTGGGCTAGTCCCACCTGGCTTCTGCAATGCACCATGGCAAATTCTGTGGTACATTGGGATTCCTGCAGTGGCATTATTAAAAAAATCAACAAACAAAACCAAAACCAAAACCCACAGAAACAAAAATTAAAAATATTTTTTACTGATTTAAATATCACTTGGATGGTACTATGCTATAGCATTTACTTTTAAACCCTTTATTGATTATTCTCCTAATCATTTCGGTTCTCGGTATTTTTCCAGCTGCAGGTTGTGCAAACTTACACCCTAACCCAACCCTAACCCTAACCCTAATTTTAAGACCTTTGCTAGCTTTCTGCTTCTCTGTACACCACAGCCCGAAGCAAATTTGCCCAGCTGACCATCCAAAGGCCCAGCTACTGTTTTCTGAAATTGTCCACACCTCAGAAGCAGCCAGTTTCAGTGCTCTCACTTCCTGGCATATTGGTAATGGAGATTCTGTCTGCAGGTCTACAAAGCATGCTCATACCACTGAAACTGTGCAGGGGCCAGCAGAGGTTTTGTGCATCAAGCTGGGGTGAAAATGCTTATGATGCCCTTGTTTTAAAAAGGTCTGACTGGCAGGTGCTCTCTCCTTTCTTACCCTCTGCCAAGACCATAGCTCACTTCTGACCAGCCCTGTTTTCACATACCCTGCCAACCCCACTGGTGTTCCAGGTCCCTGGGACCTCTCACATACCCCAAACAGGCAGTCTCGCTTCCAGGTCCCCCTCAACACCCAGAGAAGTGGGAAGATGTCTCCACTGTTGCCTGGCCCCTGGACTGCTCCCTCTGGTACCTGACTGCTTGGTGACTGGCAGCCAAAGCCATTTTTCAGCCTGCCCATCTTCCTGGCTAAGGCTCTCCTCTGAGGAGTCCTTTATAACTTTAATGGGAAATTTTGCAGTTCCACTCCATTTTACATTTCTACTTGAGAATTTAATTTTTTCATTTAGTCACCCGAAAGTAGTTATTTAGCTGCAGGACAGGAATTCAGGTAAGAATGAATGATCAAAACTTTCATCTGTGACTCCAGCTTTAAGTTTAGGTTAAACTGTTCTTGCTGTGTCTGGTTATAGCAATCAAATTACTAGTAAAAATATTAACTGGGTTAATTTGAATAAGTGTAAATGACTGATTAGTACTGTAGGCATTATAAGAATCCAGTAGCTCAAGTAAGATATTAATCAAGTGGTTTTTTTTTTCATGGATTTTTTTGTCCCACTGGAAATTTACATGGATTATTAATAAAATAGGGAGCATTTAGCATCTTTTGGAAGGCAGTGACATTGGTAACAAACCTCCATTCACAGAACATGGCATTGATTTGCATTGCAGGAATCTCTAAATCATTCTCAGATTGTGAGTGCTTGTTGGCATAATGAACCTGATAGCTTCACACCCACTTCTGATGGAAAGGTGTGCAAAGGCACACTTTGCACACTTGTTGAAAGCTGTACTGAAGGGCTAAGGACTGAAAAAGTAAATTAATGGGAAGGCTCAGATCTGGAGAGGAACTAGAGTTACCTGCATGGTGGGTTCAGTTCTTCATCAGAATTGTGTTCAGTTCTGGGCTCCCCCATACGTGACAGACGTGGACATACCACGAGTCCAGCCAAGAACCATGAAGATGACTAAGAGATTGGAGCACCTTTCATATCAGGGGAGGCTGGGACACCTAGAACTCTCCAGCCTGGAGAAGAGAAGGTTCAGAGGGAGTCTGTCTGGAAACAATCCTCTGCAATGTGCTCTGGGATGACCCTGCTTGAGCAGGAAGGATGGTCCAGAAGTGGTTCCTTCCAATCTTACCCATTCTGTGATTTGACCAATGTGCACAAATACCTGATGGAAAGGAATGAAGCCAAGGCAGACAGACTCCTCTCAGTAGTGCCTAGTGATAAAACAAGAGACAATGGGCCTAAGTTAAACTGCATTAAATTCAAACTGAACATAGAACTTCTTGTTTGAAGGTGGTCAAACAGTGGCACAGGTTGCCCAAAGAGTTACAAGCCTCCATCTCTGAAGATCTTCAAACCCCAACTGGACACAGTCCTGGGCAACTGGTTCCAGATGACCTTGTTTCAGAAACAGGGATTAGTTTTTTAGTTTGTCCTGGTTAAACCTGGTAAATGACCTGAGAACCAGCTGTAGGGACCAGCTATGTGGGTCTGACAGCAGCTGCTGCTCTTTTCTACAAAATGTTAACTGGAGAAAGAGTAAGCAGTGGCATATTATCTCTGCAGTAGCTTAGTGGTTCTCTCTGTCAGAGAATCCAAAAAGACGCAAGTTAAATTATTTCTTCAGACAGAGATGTTCAAACCCAAACCTTTCGCTGCCCCAAAAGCATCAGCTACAAAACTAGTCTATTGCAATGTAGAAGCATTTTCAAATTTTCTGTTGAAATTACTCAACCTACTTAAAATAACTCATACTTTATTGCACCAGACTTCAAGGATGGCAAGTTGGCCTAAAATCTGAAATTTTTGCTTGGATGTGCAGCCCTTATCTAAGCTCAGTTTGTCTTGTAAAGCATCTACCTCGAAGTAGACTACAGCCATGTTATTGGGGGATTCCTATAGGAAACAGGAGCTGTGAGTATAAAACCTAACCAGAAAGATCTAATTAAGACCTTGTGGTGCCAGGAATTAAACCACACTGCTCTGCTAAGCATTCCCTCAATGTGGTGACCACCAACCCTGCATGCTAGGTGTGAATGTTGCTGCAGATGTTGAATTCTGCAGCTGCGGAGACTCCACTGTGGAAGGTGCACACTTAAAAGACAGGAGTTGCAACAGTAAAATGACAAGTGCCTAAGTGTCCTTCTGAATCTTGGCTTTGGTAGCTTAATCTTCAGCATGTTCCCCCAGATCAGAGCTCAGGTACTTCATCAGAGGCACCTGTGGAAGAAGGAGGGAGGAGATGACATCGCAGTTCAGTATTGCTGTTATTTGCTTTCTGAATAGGTTTGAGTCATTAATGTTGTCACAAATTGGAAATTCACTCAGAGAACATATTTGAAAGAAAACCTCTTTCTTCCTGCACACACAAACACACACAAGCAAAGTTTTTTTGATGATGCTTTCAGATAAACAGCCATAGCAAAGCCACCGTTTCATTTTAGCTCCAGGGAAAAAAATTGCTACTTCTGCCTGCAGCCTAAACAATTCACTTTGCTGCCAAGTGCCATCTCAAAAAGAGGAACAATATAAACTAATTTCATACCTATTCAGTTCAATAATAGGTATTGTTCTAACTATACCTCTAATGATAAGAGATAGAATAGCTTATTTGCCATTGCTAAGCAACTGTTAAAACAGTGTGTATAATTCAGCCAGCTCTAATGGGCTGATAGGAATCAGTGTCTGAAGTTCTTGTTTGCATTCGGAAGTCAACAATAATTGTCCTTCTCTATTAACATTCATTTAATCTGACTGCACCAGATTCAATGAGCATTCTGTCTTAATGGTGTTCTGAATGGTCTGCTTTACCTTAGAAAAAAATACTTAACCATATGCATTGACCTCCTTTCATCCTCTTGTTTTGTTTTGATGTAGTGATGAACGTAACACAGGAAAAATAAGGTAATATGAAACACTCTGCAGAAATTAAAGCTGATGGTATGAATGGTATTAAGTGGCAAGCAGAATTTGAGGTATTTAGGTAGTGTTCCATTAATCACAAGATGGCATTTGTGTCTGAGATGCAAAGACATCTGCAAACCCTTGTGTGTGGAAAAACAGAATCTAGGCAAAACAGGTGTAAAAGCCTAAGTGCATAAAATCATGGGATTTTTTTTTCCAACCTTAATTTATGAGTTCAGATTTTAGTAATTTCTGTACATGATTTAGGAGAAGGGACTTTCTGGCTCTGATCATGCTTTACTGAGATAAGGAATGGGCAAATGAATAAATGCAAAGGACGAAATGTTGCACAACAGGATCCTGCATTCATAAGCATTGCTTTGTAGCTGCAGAATTATTTCTGTGACCTAAAAGGAGAACACATTGTTATGAGAGGATGGCATCTCTTCAGATGCTCTGTTCCCTATCTGAGAGGAAAGATGTAAGTAACAATGCATAAGCAGAGGGACTGAAGAGTTCCTGATGCTGGAGCTGGAATCTCTACTGGTGGTCAGCACTGCTCCATTGCTTTTTCCGGTGCTAAACATATGCTTAATGCTTATGCATGTGAGCAATCCCATCATATCCAGCAGAACCGCCACCGTTCACTGTTAAGTGAGTGCTTAAATGCTCTGTTGGCCTAAGCTGAGAAAATCAGCGCTGTGTCAGCTGGAGCCCGTGCAGGTGGAACAACATTGCCTTGCTCAGCCCACTGCACCTCACGCCATGACTTGCAAGAGACAGGTATTAGTGTAAGGACAAAAGATCAGCCAGTGTCTGAGTCAGAGGACTAGCTCGTCACACAATGATATGAAAATGTGGGGTGAAAAGTTGAGACTGTCCCTCTGCGAAGCTTACGGCAGTGTCTGAGTCACCACAGGACATGGGAAAGCTGCAGGCAATGGCATGCAAAGTAGGCTGGGTCTGAATTCTCCTCTTATGTAACTCCTACGTTAGCATCTTCCCTGCTCCATATATAAACCCAGAAAACATTAAAAAGCTGTTACTGAAAGCAGTGCTTTTATTTATTCATTTGTATGAGCCAAATGTGACTTAAAACATTAGATATTATCCATGCAAGCTTTAGTACAGGCACTTTCCTTTCTGGTATTGATGAGACCATTTATTTCTGGGCTCATTAAAAGGATGTTTGCACCCCCTAGTGTATAAGAATTTGCAAGAAATCAGGTTCTTCCAACAGCCTTAGCAGAATGAGGATATTTAATTTTAAACCATAATAAAATCTCCCCGCTACAGTCTTAATGATCAAGAGAAATAATCACAAACTTGAACCTATATCCTAGGTGTAATCCCTCATGTCCCTGCACTCAACATTTGTAGAACCTGAAAATGAGTTCTACTGAGTTGTACTTTTATCTCATTGGAAGATATCAGGGATTTACAGCTTATAAATGAGACTGCATTGAAACCAGAGAATTCAAATCCAGACCTTCATGAGACTCGGGAATGTTGCATCCAGCTTCAGCCCTTTAGTGAGATAATGACTGTAGCTGTGTTTCAATGAAGGACAGGTATCTTTGGATCTGGTCTTAACTACATTTAACCCAAACTGTAAAAATAAGAGGCAGGCACTTAACTGTTCTCCAAGAACTGCTGCCCAAATTGTCAAGGTATGTAGACTTCTAAATTCTGACAGTGGCCTGCATCCCACTATTTGGATTTAGGTCTAAATTCCTTTGGAAAACTTCTCCTTACAGCTGTGGATTCCTTACCCATTCTTCAGATGTGACTTTGCTTACGCTGTTGGTGTTAAACAAGGCAGAACCAGTCCTTGAGATAAACCAGATGAGCTTCCCTTGTTGGGACCTAAAGTAACAGTTTAGCTCCCTGTGTCCAGTGTGAGTCTGGAACCTGAGCAAAACCCAGATGCTCTTGGAACCAAACCAATCCAAGCCCAAGTGCTGGCTCCTGAGTTTGGGTATGGAAAGGGAATGGCTTACAGGAGCACTTTCTGGTTGGTGAGTCTTGCACTGACTCTCAAGGGTTGCAATGTGTGATCGAAACCTTTGCAGAATGGTCTGTTATGTGCTGGTTTGGCTGACTGTCACCACTGTGGTCATGGGCAGGCTCTGATCTGACCAAATTACACATAAGTGTTTTCAGGAATTCCCCTGTCTACCCCTCCACTGAAAACAGGATTTAACCATCTCCCCTGAGGTGTCTGAATCCCAGTCACTGCAGCCTTGGCAAGCATCTGACAACCAGAAAAATGATACTGCCAAGGGAAAAAAACAGTCTGCTTTCATTATCCAAGCAGAATTAAATGTAAAAAGCAAACAAACTGCATAAATGATGAAAATTAAATTAGATTTTTAGATTTGCTCCCATTATTTGAGTAGTTTCTTATTATAAATGTATTCTAAAATATGACTTTCAGCCAGTGTTATTTACTATATTAAAACCAGACTGATTTTATTTACTGTACTGTGCTTGTTAGCTCTTCCAAGCCACTTTATTCTGTAATTTTAAATGAACTCTTTGGGCTTTTTTTCAAAAAAGGAAACTTGGCTTTTTGACAGAATAGTCCTTAACAAGTCACACTGAAGATACTGGCAGGAGCTGTGATGACTTTTGTCAGGTATACTTTTCTTCCTGAAGAACGCAGTCATTGTGATACTAATGCAGAGCTCTTTTTGTCATTTGTGTAAATTAATAATAATAATTTAATACATGAAAAGAGTCAGCATATCACTGTGAAGTGTCTCCAAAGAGTTACATTTCAAGGTTCAGTAGTACCACTGTGATATAAACCAGGCAAACGGTGTAATGACAATGTGTTCTAAAAGGTATTTTAACAATAAAAAAATATACTTGTATGTGCAGGTGTCGCTTTTAAAAGCAACTCTCCACCCATATCTGAAAAATTAAATCTATCTACTTTGGAATCTGGGCTAGTTATGTGCAAACATTGGGAGTTTTGGGGGAGGTTTTTTTTGTTGTTTGTTTTTTTAATTAAAAAGCCCAGATCTTTCTATATCAATTAATTTCTGGTTGGAGCCTTTCTTTTTTGTTGTCATAACTAGGTATCCACCACTGAGATTTCTGTTAGACAAAATTCCAGCTTGAAAACTACTAAAGTTCACAAATTCTTCATTGTTATTAAAAACTACTGGGGCCACGTGTCTCATTTCTAAGAACAGAAAGAAAAACTACTTGCTTCTACAGATGTCACTGAAATTGGATTGTGATTGTACCACTTAGTCCTGGCCTCTAAATTTCTCCGTGGCTCATGAGTACAGGACTGGGGTTCCTGCTCACAGGGTGCAGAAATATTGCCTGCCAGGCTGAGGTTCAGCAGCAGCTTGACTTGGCAATGATGAAGTCATCACTCTCGCAGCCTGTCTGAAGGGAGTTGGGGCAGTTTTAATTTACAGTAGACACTGCTATTGACAGTAACCAAGCAGGAGCAGGAGACTGCTTGAAGTTTCAAAAAATGGCCCAAGTGAACACTTGAATTCTTTTCTGACATAAAATTGAGAAGTTTTACCAGGAGAATATTATTGTGTTGGTGTAGAGTCTGTTAGTGGGATATAGAACTCCTAGGTTTCAACTAGAATAGCCCCAGGACTCTAAATTAGCCACCTAAAAACCATGCAAATAGGAAACAAGAAGATTTTTTTTTTGTTACAAATAAAAAGAAGCCTTGTGCAAGCCAGCAGAATCTGCCCATCACACCTGTCATTTTTCACAGGAGGATGTCAACATCAAATATAGGTAGAGTGATGCACAGCTTTCTGGGGATTCAGCTGAAATCAAACAAAGGAAGGGAAGATGTGATAATTCCCCCACTCTGAACAGTGAAAATAATTGAGGATCTTGGAGCTATGACATGGCTTGCCATGAAATACACTGGCAACTTGGAAATACCACATCAACTGAAATGGGCCTTCGCTCTCAGGGCTCTCAAAGAGATTGTCATACTTTCCTGATCTTCCAATAATGCCCAATAGTGTTTCCATAGGAATGGCAGAATGAGTTGTTTCTACTCCTGGTAATATTGCTGTCCTAGTTTAGCAGGTGAGACCAGTTGGCACTGTGTGGGGGTGATCAAGGTCGTGTATTCTACCCCCTCTAT
>JAWWEV010000167.1:46506064-46563535 GCA_035583235.1 Hafferia zeledoni | reverse complement strand
AGGGCTGACAAACCCCTTTGGGTTTGTACCCCAGGACACTGGGTTACACTGCTGGGTTTTGGGAGTTGAAAGCAACTCCCCTTTGTGTCAGTATATTTACTGTATTATTATTATTATTGAATTGTGGCTCTGATTCATAATCTCTCTCGTGTTGAGTTCATTTCTCCTGCTGGTTTACCTTGAAACCAGCACAATTGCATTGTGCAAAATTAAAGCTATAGATGAGGCAGGTCTCTGAATTGATTTTACAGCCAGGATTGTCTGAGATCATACTCAAGGTTTTGATGTTTCTTTCCTTTTTAGGGAAAACCAGTACGACTCTGTTGTTGGTGAGGTGATGTATTTCATTTAATAACATGTTCTTGTCCCTTTTGAATGTCTAATATGGTATTTTATATGAACATTAGGGTGTGTATGAATATTGTTTACATGGAAATTTTTTCCTACTTCAAGAAGGCTGAAGAATTCGAGCCTTTGCAAAGATGCAAATACTTGGTCAGATTTCCCAAAAGCCTTATGCAGTTATTATTCCAAGAGGTGTCACCTTAAAGTCTTGGAGAGAAAGCATTACGGTTAATGCAGTTTGGCAAATCAGTGTAATATTCACTGCATTACCTTGACATGGTTTAATGGAATGAGCAGCATGCACTCTATGTCAAGGAAAATTATCTGCTGACCCTTGCTGTAGCTTGATGCCTATTCTTAACTGGATAGCTATGAAATGGTGTGGAAAATCTTGTATGATCTCCACTCCCCCCGGCTCTGTCCCATAGGAAACTCATTTCCTATCAGCTAGCCTATTAACAAAAAGAAAGAAAGTTGCTTTGGTGTTTTCATTTGCTACAGTATTATTTCATATACACAACAGAGCTCCCTGGTGAGCCTTCCTCCTGGCCTATCCCTTAATGGAAAGATAAACCAATAATGGAAGTGAATACAGAAAGAATTAAAAACAGGGAAATGCAAAGGGACTTTTTTTATTGTGATGAGAAGCAAGGAGACAGGCCCTTTGCAAGAAGCAGTCTTGGTCCAAGGAAATTCCTGCTGCACTCTGAAAAGAGACTTGCAGAGTGAACTTAATAGCTATGTAGTGTGAGAGAACTACATTTTGTCCCCCTGCATGAAATAATGGATTAATTGTGAGTGACACCTGGAAAATCAATTTCATGTTCTTGAAAGACAGTGGATGATGGCAAAATCCTCTGCTGATTTACTTCAGAAGAGTCATGTCCTCTTCCAAAGACCTCATACCTGACTAAGGGACCAAATCTGCAAGCCATGTGCAGGGCAAATCAATTTATTCCTTTGCACATCTGTTCTGGCTGCCAGGAAGATTCCCAGTCAGTGCCAGCCCCAGTAAGTGCACACAGCTTCAGAGATGCAACCATGGAACTTTCTGCTCAAGAGCTGGTACTTCCCTTGCTTTGGTGGGAATGTAACCAACTGGCTGCGGCAGCTCTCTGCAGCCTCACATGCTGACTCTTAAAACTCACCCCTTTGGACTTGTACCAGGAAAGTTACTAGTCAGACATCTGCATCATGGTTCCAGCAGAAACCATCTGCTTTGGCATCTCACTTGCTCAGAACAGGAGATTTTGCTATGGGAAAGAGGCAGATGGATGCAAAGTAATGGGGGAATACGCTGTCGGGCACTGCTGCCCCCACCCACACCTCATCTTGTAGGTCCTAGACCATGACCTGGTGAGCTCAGGAGCAGGACCAGTCTGTGGTCCAAGGCTCAGGCGTGTCTGCTGTGTGGCTAGATGTGACTAGATTTAGGCTCAAAGCTTCTAAGAGCTTGAAAGCCACAAACTGGCGCCTCTGACACAATAAAGACTAGCACGCTGCTCACGCACAGGGATGCTATTTTTGCAGCATGTTGTACTCATTAGGCAGGAGTGTCAGTGCCTGGAAAAGGTGGAAAACAGTAAAGAGGCAGGTCCTCCATACCTCCCTTTGATGTCTCAGGTAACATGAAAGGCAGCCTATGCCACTGTTCTGGTACAGTGACATTAAAAGAAATCAAAAAAGAAATGGAAATCATCAACCGTAGAGGAGATCCCTGCAATTTGGCAGTGCTCCCAATCCACAAAGCTACTTTTCTGGTTTCTCCCATTAGCCCAACTGCAATATGTGCAGAAGCAGATTATGTATCAGGCCAAAATATTAACGCTCACAGCATTAATGCTTTGGAGCCTTTAAAATGAAGAGCACTAACAGAAAAATCTTTTCAATCCTTTCATATAAAATCCCACTGTTCTGAACTGACAAAAATAAATGCAGTGAACTTTCAGTGATATTGCACCATATAAAAAGGTTATTAAAAATGTATTTGAAGGACTAGCTTTGTCAATACTAATGCACTCAAGAAAGGAAGGGCTTCTCAGTTCAGGCACTGATGTACAGACCTAGTGAAGGAGTGATTACTGCATAATAGATTCTAGTAGCTTTAAGTTAGACAGCATTTTTAGACTTCATATGCAAAGAATCACCCTCAGTTATAAAAAGATGAGCTACTCAGTAATATTGAGGTGAAATGAGAATAAGTGTTTAAAGAAATTCTGCCAAGTATATACTGGTTTGGCTTTGAAAATGTTTGAAAGATGGGGAGAGAGATAAAATAGTAGTGTAGAGGAACAGAAGAGCACTGGCAGGAATGGAAATGACTTATTGGTTTATTTGTTGATTCTTTTTTCCATAGTAATCAGAAGGGGTTTTAGAGGTGATCTGTACATTTCCTAAAGTGATATGAACATAGAAACAAAGAGCCAGTACATGCAAATTTTAAAGCACAATTGTCTCCACTTTGAGAACAAGGTCCACTCTCTTATATTGAATTCAGACACCTCTGACCTTGCCACTCAATTTGGACTAAATAACTGTTTGATCAAGATTCAGTATTACTGCTATGGGGATTTGGTGCACATCTTTCAGGACCAAATGAAAACCAGTCAATCTTGTTTTATTCCTGTAAATAAGCATACAATAAAGCAAGAGCAAGAGAGAAAACCCCAAAGTTTCAAACCTTTACATTCAGTCATTTAAGATGATGATAAGAGAGGTAAGAATTTACTTTTAATTATCATTGTGGGGGTTTTTTGATAATGTTCCCTCTGAAGAATGTAGGAAATACTTTACTCCTCCCATAGGTATGTGCTGCCACTTTCAGGTTTTTTCTCAAATATCCAAGCTGGTGCATCTCTGTTGGTGTTTGAAGGAAAGTGAACATCTTTGACTCCAGGAGTCAGTCAGTCCCTGTTGAAGTGAGAAGGTAAGTGCCAACCACCTCAGCTGTGCTAACAGCTCTCAAACAGGTTTTGTACAATCCTGTCTTTGTGAGCCTCAGCTCCTAAAGAAGGAGCTGTGTTTGGTATTGCTTTCTTTCAGTGCACAGCTGTCTGCTTTTTCCAGGTTAATTGAATGAGTGGAAGTGCCCATTGTTTCTTAAGGATGGTCTCTCTTAAGGGTGTTTTAAATACTAAACCCAATACAACTGCTCTTGTTCAAAGAGGGTGCCTTTGTCCTATAGTGGAATTTCTGGCAGCTCTTGCCTTAGTGGTGACAGATCTATCCCCATCAGGACTTCAAAAACCTCACTGAAATCTTTCTGGCTATTCTGCCTTAGCAGTGATGTGAAGTAGCGGACTAACAACAGAGAACAATAGAGAGAACAATATGGTAATTTGTAACAAGTTTTCATAAAATACTTTTTTGGGGGGTTTTGGGGTATTTTGGGGTGTTTGGGTTTTTTTAAATAATTTTTAAATATGTTCTGGACTTCTTGTGCACTGATGCACTTGCATGACAGGCTCCAGTGGGGATTTCATTGACTTTTCCAAGTCCACAGATGTGCAGGTGGTAACTCAGGTTGAGCATGAAAGGGGGCACACAGGAGAAAATTGCATGGTCTTCTGCAAGGTAATAACATCTCTCTTTTTTCTAGGGTGCAACAACTAATCATGACAATATTATCTTAGTAACAAATAATCTGTAGACCTTTTGTTTTCTACAGTGCAGTGTTCTCAAATTTCCATTGTATTACACACACACAGATAGGACACACACATACCATCTAGAAAAGCATTGAAGCTGCCACTGGCAGTCATCATAGTTTTGAAGATTGAAAAGCCTGCAACCTGGCCTGAGTGTAATAACTCAGAGGAGACATGTCCCTAAAACAACGCATGATTAATACACACGTCTGTAATTTTTACAATAATACCTTTGTCATGATGACTAGAAATACAATTTAGACTTTCTTGTTATTTCCAGAGTAAGTAGAGAATTAAGATGAAAGCTTAATGGATTTAAACACTTAATCTGTACTGAATATTTTCACAATAGTTTGAATTCACACACATGTAATGAGTATCAGTCAGTGGAGAAAATGGACCTGCACCATGTATCTTTTTTTGTTGGTTGTGTCTACTACCCAGTTGCCCCATGGAGCTTTGTTTTCCAAGAGCCAGCAACAATTGCTCAGTGCTTAATTTCAAATGAGGTTGCAAACTATCAGGGGGTTAGTATGAGGGAACACTTTGAAGGAAAACTCTTTGGGCAGAAGTCACTTATTTATGCATCTAGTGCCCAGGGTACGGCAGACCCTGATCCTGCTGTGGATTTTGGGGGTTATTACCATAGTATAACATTCTAGAGTGTTAAGACTTTTCTAAGCTAAGCCAGGTTTATGAGATATCCCACTGCATCCCTTTCCCATCCACTGATCCAAGTCTGAATTCTAGATAAAGAGATAATGGTGAAGAATCAAGACAGGGTCCTGAATATTGCTTTCAAAAGGCCTATGACTGCAAGGATTTTATCTGCCATTAAATTTAAAAAAAAAAAAAAAGTTCAGTCCAGACATAAGTGATCAGAGGCCTCTGCTTTACTGTGTGCTGTTAGCAGTGACAATACCCAACACCAGCTCTGGATTCCAGCAGCACACCTAAAAACAGGTCTAACTGCACTGCCACATTCCATCTTTTAGTTGTCTTCTGAAGCTTCCCCATTCCAGCTCCGAGCTCCATGACCTCTGTGAAGGTGGTTTGCAGGCACCACGTGAAAGAACTGCCTGGAAACCCTCTCTGGGGTCCGTGTTCAGTGCTGCAGGGGGTCACGCAACAAGTGATGCTGAGGCTCCGGGGAGCACCTCTGGCTGCAGCAGCCTGGCTCAAACTCCCCAACACCCACCCTCTGCAGAAAAGAAACACCCCACACCTGATCCTGCTTTGTCACGGCAGGTTTTTTTACTCCTAACCGGTACGAATCAGGCTGTGATAAGGAAAAAAGCATTGAAGCGAAGTCAGACATCGGCCCACTCCGTTTCCCCTCCGGTGCCTTTGCTGGCTCGGCCGGACGTGCCCCTTCCAGCAGGTTTATGTCCTGCTCTTGCAGAGGGCGCGGGACCCTCGCAGGGAGTCGCGGCAGCGGCGGCCGGGAGCGCCCGCCTGGTGTGGCGGGGCGAGGGGACAGACAGGGCGGCAGGCGGCTTCCCGGCGGGCAGGGAGAGGCTCCCGGTGCGCCGCGGGCTCCTCCCGGCGGGCGGGCAGAGGCTCCCGGTGCGCCGCGGGCTCCTCCCGGCGGGCGGGCAGAGGCTCCCGGTGCGCCGCGGGCTCCTCCCGGTAGCGGTGCCGCGGGGCGGGGCGGGCGCAGGGCCCGGGGTGCACGGCAGAGGGCGGCGCGGAGGGCGGCGCGCGCTCCTCAGACGCAGCCGGGGCGGCTTTCGAGCGGCGGCTCCATAGCTCAGTGGTTAGAGCACTGGTCTTGTAAACCAGGGGTCGCGAGTTCGATCCTCGCTGGGGCCTGAGGGTTTTTTTCACGTTTCTTTTTTTTTTTTCTTCCCTGTTTTTCACGATGGCACAGCCCTTGACTGCTCCCGCAAGTAACGAGCCTAATTTTAGGTGTTTCAGTGGTGGCGGACTACGGCATCCGGGCGGGTTCCGGGAGCTTTCTGCTAAAGAAAACGCCTTGGAAACAAACATGTTCAGTAAAATCAGTGTTAACAGTAATGCCGGTCGCCAGATTAACTCATAGCTGTGCTTAGTGCCGGCAGGGGAGTGGGGGGAACAATAACTTCTTTGGGAAGCAGCGTGGAGATGGCTGAGTAAATATTTGCACAGCTCATGTCACAATTTCCCTGATGGCAGCTTTGGCAAAATACTGTTAAGGGGTTTAAAAGGAACAAATTGCCCCTGAGTGGAGAATAAGCTGGACAGGATTATCTGAGCCTTCACAGCTTGTCAGGCAAACCAGGCTGTTGGGTTTATTTCTGTGCTGGAGGCTGGACAGCGGAGGTGTAATGATTTTTTGTCTTTTTTTTTTTTTTTTTTTTTCCCTTTTAGATTACAGAAAGATCTAGAAAGCTCCACAAAAACCCTCCTAAACAGAGCTCTTCAAAACTATGCATTTGTTTTTTTTCAGAAACCTTGTCAGCAAGGTGTTTGGTTTCTAGCACTGCAAACACGATAGAAACCGTTACCGACATACCGACAGGGAGATTAATACATGCCCTTGGTGAGGGGAAGGGACAACACCTGCAGAGCACAGGCTGCAAGGGGCTCAAACCATGGCAGAGCTGGGGAACAGACAGGCAGCTGCCGCAGGTTGTGGCTTGGCATGCCAGATGTGTCGAGGAGAATCGTCACATCGTTATTGCGTCGTAGCCCTGCAGCCCGTGTTACACCCTCACAGCTCCCATCACAGCTTCTCTCCAGCCTCCTTCCTCTGCTGAGAGCAGATGAAGGCTGTGAGGATGCACGGGGCTGGATGAGTCGCCACTGCTCTGATGAGAGGAGCAGGGGGCTAACAGGCCGTTTCCCCCCCACGTGTGACTGAAGTCGTTCTAATGCCATGAGGCCAAAAAAGCATTTGAATTTGCAGGGGTTTAGGATACTTCCACATAAGCGTTTGCACAGAATTAAGTCCTTGTTTGCAGCATTGCCTCCCCACCTCATCTAGGAAAACAGTGCTTGATCCTAATCTCCCTGTTAACCACCTGACTACCATCCTAAGCAATTCCTTGGTTCAGCAGTCATCCCAGAGTCCTTGTGACAGGTCCATGGGGGTGGTGATACATCCCTTCGGAGGATCCGCTCTCTCGGGGGGGATCTGGTCGAGGCTGGGTACAGCGTTTCTCTGTTGGCAGGGAGCTGGATCTCACCATGGCCAACCAGAGCACTACTAGCTCCCTGGGTTGGCACAAGTGGCCTTCAGAAGTCATGTGTGTACTTCTTCTAGAGGCTGCACGGTTTGCTTAGTCCCTCTCGCAGGCTCCTCCAGAACAGACGTGCGAGGGCTCCTCAGCCGCTGGGCGGCACAGCCCGGGGCGATCGATGTCTGGGCAGGGACGGGGCTGGGGCACTTCAGCAATGGCAGGGAAGATCATGCACCAATTCCTGGCTGCAGTGTTCCCCACGTCCAACGAGTACCATAGGAACAGGGCTTAGCTATTCCCGTCTGCTGGAGTTAGACATGGGAGCTGCGGCGGGTGCTTTTCTAGAGCGCTGCCGGAATGCTCGGTGTGCCCGGAGAGCCCGTGGACGGGCAGTGGGGGCTCGGCCCCGTGTGGGCACCGGAGCTTCCATGGCAGGGCTGCCTCCCGGGAGCCCCGGGCCCCGCCGGGCCCCGCGTTACATAAACGGCGGAGCGGCCGATGCCGCCGGAGGCCTCCAGGGGGAGAGCCAGCTCCTCCGAGCGGGAAAGACGGCTCCTAGGAACGGGAGGGAGGAGGGAAGGGAGAGCCGCCGCCTCCGAGATGCCAGGCGGGTAGAGCGACCTCCGCCCCCATCGCCGCCTCCGCTCGGTCATTCCCGGGCGCGCCTCTCCCTCCCGGTCATTCCTGGACGCGCTTCTCCCTCCCGGTCGTTCCCGGGCGCGCCTCTCCCGCCGTGCCGGGGCCGGTGGCCGCGGGTGGCAGCGAGCGGTGGGCGCAGGCAGCGGGACGAGCCCTGGGGCTCGGCCGTGGCTGCCGCGAACCCCGAGTTTTCTGCGGGTGCCATCGAATTTCCATTTCCCAAGGATGTTTCCTCACCAATAAACAGCGCCTGTTTTAAAACAGCGGAGGGAAGAGTCTTGCTCTGCCGCCCTGTGGCACACGGGTGCGGGATGGGGCGCGCCGGCTGCACCGCTCCGTGCATTCCCGCGGGAAGCATCCCGGTGCCCCGAGCCATCGGTGCCACGGCCCCGGCCCCCAGGGCATCCGCGCACTGACATGAGTGAAAAGCAGGAGTTGCACGCAGACCTCCTCTGAGCTGATCTCTCCTGCCTCCTCCGTTCTCCATGGGACATCACGGCACCTCTGTGATCCCAAAATTTCCTCCATTCTCTGCAACTGGTGCCATCCACACTCGATTCCTTACTATAAAGGAAGCTTTCTTAGTTGCTAAAGGTGATAAACTGGCCAAAGCTTTGCTCAAAAATGCTGAGGTGACCTTCACTAGGCCCAGTAATACAGTAATTGGTGATATCATTAGAAAATGTCTGTACAGTTTGTTTCTGCAAGCTGTGGAGAGGGGCCTGGATAGTACTAATTGTGTTTCCATTTTGGATTGCTAGCAGAGCCCCTGGGAATTACCACAGTGTATGGAAAGATACCTTTCCATCGCTGCCAGGCATTCTGAACTTATCTTGAAGATATTTCTTCTTGTTATATTTTTTCCAGGAAATTTTTACCCATCTTGCAGTTTATAATCTGATGATGGGAATGCCAGGTCCTGGCAGAACCTAGTCACAATACAATAGGTTTGAACATAATGAAATGCATGCAGCAGTACAAGGGGTGGTCCTTTTAAAATTTTGCACGCATATGTGATTTATTATGATTTGAGAATGTCTGAAAAAGAGCAAGAGAGCTTGAGTTTCGAAAGGATGAAGCACTGTTCATTTAGAATCTATGCATGTTATACATAGACTAAAAGTCCCTCCTGACATCACTAAGCTCAATGGACTCCTAGATTATTACAATATTTCTGGCTTTCAAGTGACCCAAAATCAGCATGCAAGTAGAACTAATCTTAGGGACAAGTTGAAGTTTAAATAAAATTTAGAATTGTGGCTCTAAAGTATTAGGAAAAAAGAAAAGGTAATTTAGCTTTCTTGCCTACTTCTCTTGGACTGATTCTCTAAATTTATTAGCTCCATTTTACTCTAATATGAATTAATCCAGAGATTGTAAATGGAGAACTTTTACTGTAAGGTAAGGCTGGTGTCAACTCTCTTTGAAGCAGAGGAGCAGCCCTGCTGACAACAGAGCTGTCAGACCACTGCTGACTGCCCATCTGCATATACCCGATTACCTCTCACTCAGACCCTGTGCACAGGCTTCTCACAAGTAAATTCCTTCTGAAGATAGACACAGGAGTTGTCATCCTGTTACAGACTATTTTTGGACAAGAATGCTGTTGCTTGCAATCCCCATGCTGTGTCTGTGAGACTTGTTAATGACCATGGTGCCTGCATGTGTAAACACTCATAAATCATGTTATGTTTTTTCCCTCCTGACAAGAGTCTATGAATATGTCTGCTCATTCCCTTCAGAGGACTGGTGTTGTTGATTCCATCAGAAACAACTTTAATCCATACCAAAACCCACTGATAGAAATTAATGTAGAGAAACCCACAAGGATGAGTATTTTGTACTGCTTGTAGCAGCTATATAGAGACAGCTGTCTCTGCTAACATGCTAATATTTTGTTTGATTGGTAAAACACAGCATTGAAAAGCCCTGCAGTTGAACTGTGTTATAATGAAATCATAAGCACGAGCCCATCCTTCTGTAGAGGCTTCTTCAAGGCAAGAATGTTGTTTCTATGCTTAATTTACATTGAAAGCACTGTGTGCTCTTAAAACAAAGTAAATGACACGACAAAGCTTAAATTTAAGATAGTGAAGTGCAATCTATGAGAAGCCTTCCTTGTAGATTAGAAATTCCTCAACTATTTAGGACCTTTTAAGCTTTGAGTTATGTAAGTATCATATTTTGTTTGGGCTTGTCATTTTAGAATTATCTGTGTAAGAACTTGGGATGTGCATGTTTAATTTGCAGCAAGGTAACTTTGCAGCTTGTAACTTGTTTTGTACTAGAAGCTAGATGGAAAGAATCCCCAAGAACTGACTACACTAAGAATATCTACTGTACTTGCCAAAGTGGGCTTCCAGGAAGATCACTGATAGTTGGAAGAGTAAAACCAGATGATTTTCAATATATACATTTGTTTTGTTTTTTAAATCTTGGATTTACAAAGAAGCAATGATATTTGCATCCAGCTATTGTTCTGGGTATTGTTTGTGTTAGAGCTTCTTCACTACTTTTTGATCATTAGTCAATTAAACTGTAAATGTTTTTAGTGACTCAGAAAGAGTTTTGCTTTCTGGTGCAGAGAACCCTGCCTTTGGTAACATACTCTTTCTGCTGGCAGGCTGCCTAGAAAAAGTTTGAGAAAACTCTCCCTGCTTCATTTATGTTTTGAACATAAAGGGGTTTTCCTATGATTTCTGTATTTTTGCTTGTATTTAATGAGTTTCCTGGGCTCTGCAGACCCATTATCCCCTGAAGCTGATGGAAGTGCTGGTATATTTGGGTCCTCTTTCCATGAATAATAGCCACTATTCAGTGTTAAACTTTACAAATGACAATCACAGTGCACAGGCAGATCTGTGTGCCAGCAGAGCTTCATTTCACCTTCACCTTGCAAAAAAGCTCTGTTTAAGTCTGCCAAATTTTTTTAACTACCCAGGCTGGCTTATTATGAAAAAAAGCTCGTTTAGATGTTATAATTAGCTGCTTAATAACTGCAGGCTCTTTACCAGCAGAACAGCAGGAACAGAACTGGAAAGTGCTGTCATCACTGCTCTAAAATCATCTGATTGTCCCTTGAAAACATTTCTGCTGTGTGCTGGCCTGAACAACATGTTTCTACTGCCTTCTCTGTGTACTCACAGGGTAAACTTGTCTCTTGTCTGCTTTTTTTTTTTTTTTCCCCAAAAATCAGACTTTTGTGTTGCTATAGATGTGATTCTCAGAAATGGTGAAATACCTGAATGAGCTTTCACTTATCCATGTCAGGTACAAATATCTGTGAAATGCAGAACTGCGTCAGTGTCCAGCACCATGGACTGGCTTTTTTGGCCAAGCTGACCTTCTCGTGCTTTGCTTCAAGTGTACCTTATGGCTGGTTTTTGGAAGTTTGAGCTCACTTGTGCAATCCAATGCTCACCTCAATCCAATATGCAGCTTGAGCTGGTCCTTCTGGTCTCATCCTTCCCATTTGGTGAAGTGATTTGCTACTCCCAGATTTAAGCCAGGGAGAAACTCAAAACATAGGCCTTGTGGATGATAAAGGAGTTAATGTTTGACAGAGAGCCTGAGTCCCAAGTGATCACAGCAACAGAGATGTAACTGGAGAGAGTTTGCTGTCTGTGATGTGCTGCAACACCACTTTTGCTTGTTTAGCTTAAAAATGTCAATCAGCTCATTAGTTCAGTGAATCATAAAACCATAGAATGGCTTGGGTTGGAAGGGGCCTTAAAGATCATGTAGTTCCAATCCCCCTGCCATGGGCAGATACCTTCCACTAGACCAGGTTGCTCCAAGCCCCATCCAACCTGGCCTTGAACACTTTCAGGGATGGGGCATCCACAGCTTCTCTGGGCAACCTGTTCCAGTGCCTCACCACCTCACAGTAAAGAATTTCTTCCTAATATCTAATCTAAATATCTCTTTGATTTTGAAGTCATTACCCCTTGTCCTATGTCTTGTAAAAAGTCGCTCTCCAGCTTTCTTGTAGGACCATTAATGTACAAGGTGCTATAAGGTGTCCCCACAGCCTTCTCTTCTCCAGGCTGAACAGCCCCACTCGCTCAGCCTCTGAAGCTTTTCAAAACACTGACTGTGAGGTTATTATCATTACAGTGCTAACACAAATAGCCCACATTCCAAGTTCTGAGCAGCAGAGAAGAAATCTCAACACAAGGCAAAGTCTGGACCTGATCGAAACTGCGGAGATAAACCCTTGACATTAGAATAAGGGATTTTTAATGCCAAGTTTCCACTGTGATTTTCATCTCTCTGCCCCCTCCCTTCTGCATAGCTTGCTTAGCACAGCAGCATGTCTGCTCAATTCCCCTCCAGTCAGTCTCTGGAAAAGCAGGCTGCTGAGGTATTACAGGTGACTGCCATGAGCTGGGGCTGTTACAGTACACAGCTTCATGTAGTGCACACAGGCTGTGTTCCAGCTGTGCTTCAGGGACCAGGGCAACTTGCTGTGCAGCTTTGCAGAGGAATTAGTGACTTTATTCAAGCACAGCAACATCAATCATGAAGAATCAATTCTTGCTCCTCCCCTCAGAGCTGCAAAGTGCCAAGGGCCAGCTGCCCTCAAAGAGAGTTGATAAACACATCTGAGGAAATGTCAGACTGGTTCAGGCAAACTTAATACTCCTAAACCACTGGTGACAGAAGCCCGTAACTCATCCAGCCCTCAGTGATGCTGCTGTAACAGCTCAAGCCTCTGATCCAGCATGTCTTTTATCCATTTCTCCATCCTTCCCTGGGGTTTCCACACATCCTTGCTCCCTTGGCTTCATGCTACTTTGACCCTTCATTTGCATTTATCTCTTACTATTCTAATCTGCTTTTTTAGAGCCGGTCTTTAATTTATATCTCCTTGTTGCTTAATCCCACCACAAAAGCCCTTAGAAATGCTTTTTCAACACACTCTCACAGACAAGTTCAATCTTTTTATTTTTAAATGCCACCCCCAATAGATAGATTTTCCTCAGATGATTTTTCATTTTCCTTTTTTTTTTTATTTTTTGCAAGATATTTCTATCCCACTATTCCAGCATTTCCAATGCCATTTAATATTCAGCTTGGCTTCTGTGCTTCTTCAGGGTTTCAATCTCCTTTTGGCTAAGAAAGAGAAACTAGGTGAAGATGTAATGCAGCTGGACAATTAGCCACTAAAAATAGTTTGCTAAAGGTCTGGGCAATACAGAGACCACTACAAACATGAGATTTGCAGATGATGTGGATTCAGGCTGAGTAGTTTCCTTAATCCTCAGTGCTCTGCTGAATGATTTCCTAAGGCTGCTTTTTAATAAACATTCCTGCTAACCACAATCCCCAAACTTCAGTTGCCCACCATGGCCTACAGAGTTAAAATTACAAATAAATAAAATCCTAAAATAGTATAATGGTGACATCTGCATTGTTTTGTCTCATAAAAATGGTGTCATATTTTCTTAAGTTGAAGTGACTTCAGCATCAGTTATTTAGTGGTAGCTGAATTAGATTAGTAAAGTTAAAGTCCAGTGGAACTGTGTAACTAGGATTTGAGACCTGTTTTGTTCAGCTGTGTCTCTTGGTTCAGTGTATTTAACTCAAATGAAACCAATGACAGTTCACTTATACTTCGTGCTTTGTGGCAGCATGCTCAGTCAGCGTTTCACTCAGACCTACCTCAGAACTTCCATTGGCATCATCCTGAGGAAATGTTGCCTAGATTCTAAGTAAGGACCTCAGCATTTGGCTGTCGGTGATGACAAGTCCATTAGTGTATATGTAAGTATTGCATGGCTAGAAGGAACCGTACTAACACTGAATGTCAGTGAAGTGCAAGACTAAGAGCAGGAACAAGACTAAGAGCAGGAATTACACTGTAAGTTCTACACAAGCTTGGTTTTTAAGGGTAAGTTAAAAGTTACTGCTTTTTAGATTATGACTTCAGGATGGAAAGTTACTAAATTCTCTTCTAGACTGAGTGCTCATTTTTATTTATCACATGCCCTGAATTTCTGAGATGTGGTTTTGTCAAAGCTGCAGACAATTCATAAAATTGTTTGTATTTACAAAGATCTCAAATAAAGATTATTTAATTAGCGAAACTGTTGGAGTTTTGGCTAAAACAAAGTTATTGTGTGAGTCTTGATTAATTCATTACCTTTTCATGCACAATCATTCCTGCTTCACTTAATATTGGCTCTCAATTTTCTCTAATTTTTAAGTGTGTCCCAAAAAAACACACTACAATACCTCAGAACATTTCCTTGCCTTGGTTTTCTGATCCTACAATATGAAATTGTGTTTTCTAGTGCTAGCCAGTAGTTTTTGTGCAGAAAGAAGCATGAGGTTTCTGATATACCACAGTAAGCACTGAAGAGTTTTGTGATAGCAAAGAGTGATGGTGAAAAAACAGGGAAAAAAACCCCTTGAAGATGCTGAGAGGTGTTTGCCCAAACCAGGTTTTCTGTTTTCCTGAGGCTTCCAAAGCATGGTAACAATGCAAAGTGCCAGCTAATGCAAAGGATTATCAGACCTATCATCTTGATAAGGCTTACCTACTGAAAAATTAGTGAAGGATATAATTACACTGGTTGTTACCTGCATTCCAGATTATTATCTGTGACAATATAATTATTTCAGTTAAGCTGTAAAAAGTCAGTCAACTAATTAGTTCAGGAGAACTATTCAAAACACTGTTCATGAGGTTATTAGAATTAAATTCCTAACATACGTAACCTATATTTCAAACTTAAATTCTAGTGTAGCAAATGCAAGGACCTGGCAATCTTGCAAGGAGTAGACCAGAAGCCCTCTTGCCCTAACACTGATGAAAGAATTCCTTGAAATTTTAGCCAGTCACTAGAGGCAGTTGAGGCTGGGTGAACAAAGAGAAAGTGCTACAGAAGAAGCAGATGAGTCTGTTGAAACCAAAACACTAATAAATGTCTGAGCTGCAAGTCTTCCCAAATGAGGTCTCAGCAGTGCTAGCAACAATAGTGAACTCTGTAGTGTCTCAGGGGCTGCATCTCTCTTGTATCTTGACATTTAGTCAGTACACATCACAGTGGAAAAGAGCTACCTGTCACCTTTACAGCTTAACCTGTAGTACAAGCACTCACAAACTGTAGCAACAGAAAAATCAAAAGTGAACAATTCGGATCTACATAAGATCCTGTAAGACTGAAGCCAGCCTGCACAAACCCTATGAGACTTAGCTCTCAGCTAAGAAGCAGCAACAAGTCACAGCTGCTTGGAGGCGGTTACTCCCCAGGAATTCACACAGTAGGTTCTCACAGAATTCTGCAGGTGTGTGGAAACAGCCAGGATAAGTTAATATAAACATTGGACTTGTGAGATATGGGTTATAACCAATTAAATGGTCTAACGTGGTCGGGTGAGACACTTTCTAGCCAATAAGATGTAGTTCTAACCCTGTATAAACCATGTGCTATGTGGAATAAAATGTCTTCACTATAAACTTTATAAGCTTGTCGGTGAAGTCTTTTCTCTCAGCCGAAAATTGTTTACTTTAACAAACATTAGCATTTGTGTCATTGCTATCAACCAGTGAGGGAGAAGACATCAGAGGAGATTTCTTCAGAATGCTGCAAGTGGACAAAATCAGAGGCTTATTTTTCCCCTTCCCCTTGACATCATGACTGCTTTCTAATACCCTTTTGCTGAGCTACTGACTCTTCTACTGCAGTTTCTTTTTATCTAAGAATGGCTTTGGCTGGCCAATAACCTGGCATTGGCATTTTGGACTCCTGTTACTATGCTTCTACTCCAAGCTCCACAGAACAACTTGTATTTTATGTGAAGTTTTTTTGCTCATGTAGGTGGTTTACTTCGATGGGGGATGCAGAAGCGAGTTTGAGTCAACCTTGCTGTTGACTCAAATGTAATGAATACAGGCTGTAGTTTGGACCCATGACAAATGCTCCTCTCTTCCTTGCTTTTCAACCTCATCGAGCTGAGAGCAGGAATCTAAAAAGCCAAAGATGTCATAACATTGACATTGGAACTTGAAAACAGAATATGCCGACTTGAGAGGAACTGATCCGGATCATCGAGTCCAGCTCCTGGCCTTGCATAGGATTATCCCTGAGAATCACACCATGTGTCTGAGACTGTTGTCCAAATGTTTTTTGAACTCTGTCAAGCTTGGTGCTGTGACCACTTCCTTGGGCAGCCTGTTCCAGTGCCCAGCCACCCTCTGGCTGAAAAACATTTTCTTGAAATCTAACCTACATCTCCCCTGACTCAGCTTCAGGCCATTCCCTCAGGTCCTGTCACTGGTCACCACAGAGAAGAGATCAGTGCCTGGCCCTCTTCTTCCCCTCACAAGGAAGTTGTAAGTGAGGTCTCCCCTCAGTCTCCTCTTCTCCAGGCTGAACAGACTGAGTGACCCCAGCTGCTCCTCATAAGGAGATCCTTCACCATTCTTGTGGCCCTCCTTTGAATGCTCCAAAATAGCAGAATAATTTTTTATATTATGGTACATAAAACTGCATGCAGTACTCAAGTTATCTACCATTACAATGTTGTTAATTACAGGCATTCCTTTGTACTCTTTGCCTTCGGATGAAATCTTACTCCTTTTTTTTGAGTGTGCCCGTAGACAAGCCCTTAGGTGACTCTTGCAAGTAACCTGATTTCTGTGACACCACAAAGGCCCCAGGCAGAACCTATAGATCAGTTTCTACTTGAAGTTAAATTCGATAAGGAAATTATAATTTCAAACCCTCCTGTGGGAAAGATGAGTGTTGCATGGTCCAGTAGCTGTCCCTGACTTTGGTTATTGAAAGAAAATAACCCATAGGAAAGCTGATGAAAAAAGAAGCATTTTAGTCAGAGAATATTTATTATAAAGATGTAGTTTTACTTCATGGTTATAATGGAACCTACCAGTTTATCTCCTGATTTTAAAAATGAGAAAAGAAACAGTCTTAACTTGTTTTATTGTTAAAGACTATTATTATGTATTAATAAAAAGCTTAGAAAAGTCTGAAAAATATGCACAAAAATATAGTGAACTATGTCCAGATGTAATACAGGGCTTAGGCACATGTGAGCCAATCCAATGTGATCCAATTAACTATGGCAGCCTGTCAGCTGGAGTTACTACAGGGGACTGCATGTATGCTTCAATTGCTCAGATAATTGCCCAGTTCATGTATGCCAGCTGATGAAAATCAGTAACTTAGGAATGTAAGTAACTTACTGATACTCTGTGTAAACAAATGGACATCTCTTTGTAAACAATATACATGTGCAAAATAATGCATTTCATGTATTCAAATAATCCCTTCCTTCTTCCCAAATTATCTATTTTATGGTAATTTCATATATATTGAAATTTAGGACTTGTAGTTAATGGTGTGAAAGTATTTATTCTCTCACTGTGGTTTTGTAAATTATTGTACAATCTGTGAATTGGTGAATATTTTGATAAAATTGCAGCTATTTCCAATTCTAAACCGTGAAGTTGAACTGGATGAACTTACATTGGCATGTGGTTCTGCCACCTGGGACTACTAAGTGTTACCAGACATTCATCACAGGCTCGGCACAACCAGGTTGAATTTGTTTGCTGTACCTCGAGGGTATAAAACAGGTATTTGTTCCCTTCTTTCTACTGACATACTGAAGAGGTTGAGGTGCCCTATGAGAGAGACATTTTTTTCCACCTGCCAAAGGCATAAGGTCTTCAGGCCAAAGGGTACAAGGGAAGTGAAACTCAGGCATAGCCAGATGCCACAGTGATGTAGCACAATACCAATCACTATATCCTAGGAACAGTTTGATTTACGGATGGGGATAAAGCTGCTAATTGCATTGACAGTCACTGACAATCAGAGTCACTGGAACACAGTCGTTGTTACTCCCCTCTATCCTGACAGTACCAGTCACCCAGCATAGGCAGAGAACCGGCTTAGCAGCTGCTCCCCAGCAGAGGTGTTTTAGTGCTTCCAGACTAACCATCTGTCTCCAGCTCCATCAGTTTGTTGGTGATAAGTGCAGTTAAGGTCTGGGATGCTTCCTCCGCACAGGGGTGCTCTTGATGCTTGCAAGAAATCACCTCTTCCCAATACAGGTGTGCTGAGAGCAGAAGCTGTGAGCTGTGAAGGATTTCAGTATTTCAAAAGCTGGTGCAATTTCAAGCTGGAATTGAGAATAATATTGACTATACTTTGAGCAGATGTTTTCCACAGCTGATGGGATTATTTTATGGTGATATAATAAAAGTCATATTCCCTGAGTTTGTTTGTGAAGGTTGACTGAGACTGCAACAACTTCAGTAAACTGAACATCCATTTTCTCCACTACTTTCCTCCACCCAAAAAAGCAGATTATTCTGAAAAGCCAACTTAGCTTGGTTTAGCACGCTTTGTTTTGATAAACACAAGCTTGCTGTTTGTTACCCTTTTATATATCTAGATGCCTATACAGAGATTGTTTCATATTTTGTTGTGGTATCATTCCAGGTATTAAACTTACACTGAGTAGCCTACAAGCTTCCATCTTTTTCTTTTCCCTTTCTGTGAAAAAATACTGTAGTTATTCTCGTCAGTCCTCTGTGTGTCCTCAAAGTAGTCCAGATAGCTTCAAATACTTCTTAGTATTCTAAGGTGAACTTCATCAGGCTCTATTATCATGGACACGTCACAACTAAATATTTGTTATCTGTTCTTTTCTAATTCTAGCCAGTGTCCCACACTACTGAAATGTGTTAAGAATCTGATCACAAATCCTCTTTTTATGAAGGCTCAGGGACTGAACACTTTGTCCTTTTACATTCTTTCATACATTTTTCACCACTCCTCCTTAAGACCAATGCAATGCTCACCGTCTTTTATCCTGAATGTATCTGTAAAAGCGTTTCTCACCGCCTTTTATGTCCGTTGCTGGTTACATTTCATTTTATGCTTCAGATTTTCTTATGTTATCTGCAAATCAGTTTAAGCTGTGTTCAGTGACTGTCTGTGGTTTTATTTTTAAACAGTATTTTTTGATTTTTAGGTCATTAGTAAGCTTCTGATGTTCTTGATATTGATAATTTACAATACATCTTATCTCTGCTCTGCAGAGGAATAACCTGCAGTTCTTTCAATATAGAATACTGCTATATTCTATCCCCCCAAATGGCAAAAAAATATTTCAACACTGTCTGAACTTTTTTCCAATTTTATTTTATAAAACAGAAATAGTAGAAAATCCCATTTCAGAAGAATGTGGATTTTGACAGACTGCATATAAGACTAAAATAAGATTTCATCAAACTTATTGCAGCTAACTGCTATTTTAGTAATAGTGCTTCAAAAATGGACAAGATCCACAGGAACAGGAGAAAGAGGAAATAAAAACAGTCTGAATATATCTAACATGACAAGAACATCAGATAGTGCTCCATTACAGCAATGCTATTGGTGACTTACTGACAATAGAGATCTGCAGAGAAAGCCCTTCTTGCCTTCTGCAGCATAGAAGTGCATGGGGGAGATCCAGATCAAGGAACAATCAGGCTGCCCTTAGGCCGTTTCTGTGGGGAATGCAGATCATCTTGGGCAGGTAGCAGAACTGTAAAACCTTTTCTATAAGCCCTAATTATCCCTGATAATCTGCCAGGCCTGGTTTATATGTGAACTGTGTATGCTTTTGCTGGGCAACTCAGGTTTTTGTTTCTAGCTTAGGCTGTGAATTCTGTCATGTGAATGAAGTCCAATTAAGAACAAATCAGTCAATGAGAACTGTTAAAATAGTGAAAAATGGTTTGTTTGGAACAGTAGAACTTAAGCAGAATAGATGTATATCTGATTTTAACATGAATTGTCTTTAGAATTCTGTCCTGATATTCTTTGTTGCTTAACTTAAACAGACTGTAACTATAATGTGTTATAATCTTTGTTAGATCCCTCTTATGGAGTTTCACTGTATTCTGAACTCAGCTGCAGTGATGAAGCTGTCACAGGTTCTAACGCACAATGAACTCAGAGTCTTAATTTGGAATGGCAAAGCATTTGTTCATTTGCTTTCTTCTGGGTATGGGGAGGCCCAGAGTCCAGCTGTGCACAGCCCCAAGAGCTGTGCTGACTCCCCAGATAGATTAAAGGCATCCTTCCATGGAACATTGCCATCCTCACCTTCATGTATACTCTGATTAATAATCACGTCTTTCAAAGAGTAGAAGTTTCATTAAGTTTTGCACATCTTTATAAAAGCAGTTTTAAATTCAAACCATTTTTCCAGTAGATCTAGAGCATAAGATGTAGAGCTCTAAAGAAAACCCATGGCCCAAACCTGCAAAATCCCCTGTAAGTTCTTCTGTCTTAAGATAACTTCTAACTCTAATAAGAGCCTTTCACAAATTAGAGCCTTCCTACTCCTTTGGCTGACTTCAGAAGTTTGTCTCAAACTGATTTCCCTGAGGATTTTCTTCTCTCCACTCTGCCATTTCCAATTCTCTGGATGGCTGCAGCAAATAAGCATCATTAGCAAATCAGTAGTGTTTGGCAGGCTGTCTTCATTCTCCTGCTAGGGCAGCATTAGGCTGTCATCAATAGTCCATCAGTCTTAGATTTCACAGCAGATACCAAGGCACATTGCTCAGCTCTTCTAAATGAATTATGTGATCCAAGTGGATCTGGTCTTCAAGGAAGAGCAGACCTTGTGGCTCATTCTGGTGACTGGGGAGAGGTGAAAGCCACTGACTTTGCTGACAGTACCTCAGCCCTGGAAGTGACAGTAGAAAATGGAATATATATGGGGACTTGTGCTGTGCAGCTCAGCAGGTCAGGATGATGTGAAGGGCCAGGGCAGCACTGTCTGGAAAGCCATGGCAATGGAGAGCAGTCCACTCTGAGCAGGCTCCAATGGGTTAGTTCTCCTTATGGGCTGTACAGCTCTTCTGCTGTATATGTAAATACCAAAACTACATGAGGTTATAGCCATATGGAGAAGCTGAGCCCGAGTCAGTCAGACCGAGCATATTGGTTTATGCAGATAGCTCAGATTGTCAGGAAAACACTGTATGACTGACAGAAAGCAAAGGATATTTTTTCATGGAGAATCAGTTGTTTAATAGAAAATAAATGCTTCCAAACTGCACAATACTCCTCACAGGGAATATACTGTGTTGCTAGCATTAGTAAGAATGGCCCTAACTTAACGATAGAAAATACTTGTATGACTAAGATGTGAACAGTAAGTGTTTATGATGTTCAGTTGAGCTAATTATCAGTATGGCTTGTATCTCTGAAAACACAGAAGTAGTAGAGAAGAGATGTTCTCAGTGAGCCCAACACGCTGATCGGTACAGAGCTTCCTGAAATGCTAACAAGGCATTCCAGGCGTGTTTGAGATGGACTTCACCAAGATTCTGGATGAACCTGAGGAACCTGTGATTCCTGCCTCTTCATCCATGGTGGTTCCACCTCTTCTCCTGTGGTGGTCCTGCCTTCCACCAAGGTGGTCCCCCTTCATTGAGCAACAGCAGCAGCAGCAACAGCTCCTCTGACAATGTCAGCTCATCAGAGGACTCCAAGGAGGAACAAGTCCAGCAGTTGGCAGAGTCCCATAGCAGGTACAGCCTCTGGCATGGTGGGTCAGGGATGTCCAGCGGGTCCTTCTGGAGCTTGGTGGCCTCAGGGTCTTGGCTCAAAGCCATGAAGTTTCCAGTTGTGTAATAGTGACCATCAGCTGCCAAGGGCTCCAAAAATTGTTGGGTTTCAAGCAAAGCGCAAAGGAATTAGTGCTTCTCAGGTTGGTCCTTCTTGTTAGGACACAGGTGGTAGTTCCCAAGGGCAGAAATTTACTGCCTGAGCTTGGATGGTGTGTTAATGTTTGGACTTGGGGACATGGTTTAGGGGTGATGATGGTGGTGTTGGGTTGATGTTGGACTTGATGATCTTGAAGATCTCTTCCAACTCTGATGATTCTGTGATCCTGTGACTCATGTTATGATAGATGTTGTCACTTCTGAGGGCATTTGGTTTTTATTCACTCAGCTTTGCCTCTTGCTTTGCAGATGCACTTGAGGCCAACTGACATTCAGCACAGTTCGTGGTCTGCTGTGTCTTAACTCTGAACTTCAAATCCACTCACTGTGTCAGCTCACTGCTTAAAGCAGCAAATATCAGACTGCCTTATAGTTTAGTCAGGTGGGACTCAGCAGAGTTTCTTAGAACAGTTGGCATCTGAATTGAAAATATTCTTGCAGCTAATCAGAAAAAGATTGAAAGATCAAATTAAAAAATAAATACAGGAAGAAATCTGAAGCCTTTTGCATTTCTCTGACTGTAGCATATTTATTTTTCTGACCTATCTTAGACTGATTGGCCTTTTTTTATTATACTGAACCCCAACCCTACTACGTGTTAACATATTTAGTAGTGATTAAGATATAAAGTAAGTGATATAATCTAAGTGCTTAAGACAAATATCAAGGCTGCACACAGAAAGATTCTGTCTGATTGCCAGGGTTGCACATTGTGGCAGCAAAGCTAAGTTGGTGGTTAACATGCGAGAAGTGCATAGATAGTAAGGTTTGAAGGAGAGGGAAAGGATGATGACATGATCTTGGAAGATACTACATTACCGAAAATATTCGTTGTGTGTGCCTGAGTTTTGTTTTAGGTCAAATATCTAGAGCTTATGTTGAAGCTGGTCAGAGTTATATAGTTCTGTGGGTAGTGCTTGGTCTTGATTTAAGTAATATAAGGTTCCATTGTTCTTGATAAATTTCTGACTTCGTAGATTTTTGACTTTGCTCTTAGTTATGCTTGATTCTTTTCTAGGAGAGCCTACCTATGGCTGCTAATACTGTTAGTGCAATGCTGTCAAATTGCTTGTGTGCTTCTGTCAAAAAGACCAGGGAAGAAAAGAAAGAAAAAGGAAGGGAAGAGCAAGAAAAAGGAAAGAAAATTACAAAATTAAAATAAAAATTTATTCTTTAGGTTCTCTTTGTGAGACAAATTGAAACAATTTTGACAGAACATTTAAAGAGACACGAGATAGGAAAGTGGAAAATATTTTGTCCTCAAAACCTGCCTTTTGCTGATATTGGAATGCACTTCCCAGGCTCCAAACAGTCTCCACTTCTCTGGTGGCTGGACACTTTGAACTACTTGTTCAAACCCTACCCCTAACCCTAACCCTGATATCCCTGGACTGTCACTGGAGATTAGCAAAGGGAAGGCAAGGGTTTCAGACGTGGTTAGATTAAATACAATAGAGAGAATATGTCATGTAATAATCCCCGAATCACAGAATCACAGAATATGCTGAGCTGGGAGGATTCCAGTCTCTAGTCCTGCACAGGACCATCCCCAAGACTCACACCATGTGCCCATGAGTATCATACAAGCACTTCTTAAACTCTGTCAGGCTTGGTGCTGTGACCACTTCCCTGGGGAGCAGGATGTTCCAGTGCCCAACCACCCTCTGGATGAAGAAACTTTTTCTAATATCCAACCCCTGACACAACTTCAGACCATTCCCTCGGGTCCTGTCACTGGTCACCACAGAAAAGAGATCAGTGTCTGCCCCTCCTCTTCCCCTCATGGGGAAGTCATAACTGCAATGAGGTCTCCCCTCAGTCTCCTCTTCTCCAGCTGAACAGACCAAGTGCCCTCAGCTGCTCCTCATACAGCTTCCCCTCAAGGCCCTTCACCTCTGCATTACCATCCTTTGGACACTCTCTAATGCCTTAATATCCTTCTTATATTGTGGCGCCTAAAACTGCACACAACATTCAAGGTAAGGCCACGCCAGTGCAGAGCAGAGTGGGACAATCCCCTCCCTTGACCAGCTAAATATTTACTAATGTAGTTTTTTTCTCTAATTAGTATAGTACCAGTTCTCCAGAATACTGACAGAAGCTGGGTGAAGTCAGTAATGGCAGGCTCCAGGTGAGCAAAGACCACCTCTCCTTCCCTAAGAACTGAGCATGAGATGTGGGCCCATTTCTAACTTCTGTCATTCCCTCCTGCTTGTCTCCACTTCCCACTATTTCAATGGATCACAGTGCTGTTTTCCTTACCATGTAATGCCTTGTGGAGTGGCACTGTGGGCTATTAAATGGGCTGTTGCTTTCCATCTCTGTGAGAGCGACATGCTTATTAGATTAAGTTACTTATGATTTTATAAAGTGCACTAGAATAACTTGGAAGGGTAAAGCTCTCAAGCATTATCAATATTTTTTGCGGCTTACTGAAGTCCAACATATTTGATGCAATTATGTTTATTTACAAAAGATATCTACAAAACAGTATTTCTCTGAATTAGTCTTTGCTCTTAGTTCCAAGTTAATCAAATGGCACTTTGTCACAATATTTTATTTCTAGAACTTCTAGGCTTTTCCTTGGATGGTATCTCATCAGCTTGTACCTCTAACCGTGTTGTTATTCCTCCTCTTCAAATCCCCTGCTTCTCCAGACTTTGCTAAAGCCATATACCAGAGCTTTTCTCTGCATTATTCAAATTACTGACCAGATTGCTTTAGGCAATATGCCTATTTTTCTGGGTTTATGATAATATTTTTTTGCTTAGGTTTATGCCAAAAGATTGCTCTCATATTTCTCATTTTGCTTGAGGCTGATTATGGCCTGTACTATATCCCTGTGTGGTGGATGGTGATGGGAGAATTGTGCTGTAAAATGCAAGATAATTTTTTTCTCTACTAGTGTTTTAGGTATGGCTAACCTGATGCAAGCAAACAATATTTTTCCCTTCCACCCACTCCCATCGTCTTTCCCCTCCCTTACTAGCACTAGGCTTCTTTCTTGGCAGTGTGTAAGCTGATTTCACTTCTCTGTGAGCAGCTTCAGGCACTCAGAGAGTGAAAGCACTTCATGGCCTTCCAGATAGCCTGCACATATCCTGGCCAGTCCAGCTGTGGTAAAGCTGTTATTTTCAATATTGTCAGCAAATGCTGGGAAGTACTTCTTGACTGAGAGAGAGAGAGAGAGTTAAATCGTTGCTGAACTCTGCAAGCCATTGCAAAACCAACCCCTGACCTGCCACTGCCCTGAATGTGGAAGTCTTACCAGTGCAAGTGAAGTTTGAAGTACATGAGCCTGTGGAACACTAAGCCTTATAAGGGAACTTGCATATCTTCAAGCAAAAGAAGCCTAGAATACTTTCTGAAGACCTCTCTGTAGCCTAATGTCTCATCTGTATTAATGTTCATCAGGGGCTGAAGCCATTTCCCTGCGCACTCTGTGCGGTGTGTTCGGGAAACTTAGCCTGAGCAAGCAGCCAGGATGGAGTGAACTACTGGCCATCAAAAAGATTTAAGTTGCTTTAAATAGACTTGTAGGAATCTGAAATACTTTAATCGCCTCGCTTGCAGCAAAGCTTTTGCAGTGTCTGGATTTATTTATATTCTCCTCACATCCTCTGGAGCAAGAGATAATGGCTGATAACATTTTCTTCTACCCCACTAACTTTATATAATTATTGTACGAAGGTTTTTGCACATGTCCCCTGACTTAAAGCATGGTGACAGGGCTGCCTGTGCAGAACAGAGGATCTGTTCACTAGACTAAATAGGAAGTGAAGAGTCAGGATTAGATACATATTTTATGAATAAGCAATATATGGAGAACAATTACTGTTGTGGAGGAGTAGGTGGTTTATTACATTTTAAAGTCAAAGAATTTTACACTATCCATTAGCTGCAGGACAGGAGGTTTGTCCTGGCCTTGGACAAGGGTAATGGTGAGGTGGAAATCTCCTTGCCATGAGGAAGGGAACAATGTACATGACAGACATTACATAATAACTACGTATATATTATTCACCCTAAATCATGTTTTGGGTATTTCAGTGACCTTGTTGACATCCCAACCCAGTTGCTTTCATCATTAGCATGATTTGAACTTGCACTGCATGTTTGCCTGACACAAAGTGAGTGGATTGGCTGGGGCGCTGATCAACCCAGATTCCCGATGTCTGAACTCTTCAGTTCAGCACACACTGCCCTGCATTTCCTATTCCCCAAACCAGACACTGGTTTTGCAACAGGCAGGCACGGGTGAGGAGCTCTTTGTCAGGGCATTAATAGGCTTTACAGGTCCCAACCTGCCCAACAGGGGAGTCTCACCCACCCCACCCACAGCCCACATCAGTCCCCTGGGGCCATCAACCTCTGTCCCAGTGCTGCCCCAGCAGGGCTGGTCTCCAGCTCCCCACAACACTGCCCTCCTCAGCCATGGGCCCTGCTAAGCTGGGGTTGCTCCTGCTGCTCCCGGTGTCCTGCCTCTGGCTGGAGCAGTGGGATCAGCCCAGGCTTCCAGGCTCTGTCCTGCTGCCCTGGAACACCCCACACCACAGGGAGCTGGCAGCTATAGCTACACCCCACTGTGCCCTGTCAGTCCCACTTCCAGCTCACACGGGATTTTCTTAACAAAATACAAAATGCAACTGCATATTTCTTTTTACCAGAAAGGTCAACATAAAGCTCATTTAGGAATGTTCTTTCATGCCTTACATGAAGAGACATCTTCCTGTAGTGTGGAAAAACAGTTTGTCCTGCAGGGCTGGGCGCAGTCTTAACTTGCATATCGATGTAAAATATATCAACATCTTATTTCAAAACCCTCAGCTCAGCTGATTCCTCCTTGTACTTTTCACTTCAGTGCTCTTTAATTCAAATTTTTCCTTAGTTTATGCCATCCCTGAAAGTTTGAACTCCTAAAGCCCAAGGGGCATCCTGGAGTGAGACGTGTCAGGCTGCTGCCAACAATGAGAGAACAGCTGGAGTTACTGATTGCCTTGGTCTTTGGCTGGTCATTTTTTGGGAGGCCCCCCATACCTTCTAGAGGTCTGACAAGTTAACAAAAGAGAGAAGAATTTGCTACATAGAAAATTTCTGACATTTTGCTGCTTCTCTGAAATCAGAAAGCAGGGAATTGTGAACACAGCTCTCCTACTAGACAGGTTCCAGTCTCTTACAGAGGTAAATCCACATCTGAGTCTTGGTCTTGAAAACCCCAAAGTCTTGTGGGCTAAAGTACAGTAATAATATTTCATTTTGGATTCTGTATTTTGATGATATTCAGCTCTAAGTGTAAAAACATCAGTAGTCAGAAGACACCTCCTACTCAAACAGTCATATTCCTGTAATTACAAGGACACTGAAGGAAAATATGTCACTTGAATTGGATGAATTTTCTCTATTAATTTTCAATGTATCTTAGCCACAAACAATGATGAGTATTTTTATATAGATACACACATAATCTGACATCCTACCATCTCTTTTAAAATACTCAGGGTACATTTTTAATGGTGTAAATTTAGTACAGTTTCATATACAGACACAGCTAGAAATGGCACTAAACTTAAGGTTCACCAAGAACTTCAGCAATGACAACAATTACTCAGAGTTAGCAGGAGTAATTTTTTTTTTTTTTTTTTTTAAGGGACAATGAGAAGTCTATTGGATTTGACTGACATGCACTTAAAGTTGTATATCATATTTCTGGGAAATGTAGAAGTGGAGGTAAACTGTTGTGTGGATTTCTGAAGTGCTTTCCCTCTTCCCAAGATGGCCTGGATGATTTGCACAGCTAAGCTGGGACTCCAGATGACTGCTTTGCTTTGCACAGAGCTCTGTGTTATCCCAAGTCATGCTAAACTTGGTTGCTAAAAATGGAATGGTCCCGAATGGAATGGTGCAGAATCTCTCTCCATGGGGCCTTCCTGTATTGTCTTGGATGGTAATTTGCTATAAAAGAGATCAGCAAAATTCAAGTTAAAAAAACCCCAAGGAATAAAAATTTGCTTCTTTGGCCTGAAAGTCATGAATTTTCAGATATTTCTGCTGTAGCTTCAGGTTTCATGATTTGATTTTGGAAGGCTCCTTCTCCCAAAACTGATATTTTTTTACAAGTTTTTGGTGACATTGTGTCCTGTATCATCAGTAACTGTGACTTGTCTTTTCCCTAGAATTTTTCTCAACGTTCCAGAGTTATGTTAACAGAATTTTAAAATACAGAGGTCAACTGCTTCTCATAGAAGAATAAAAGCAAATATAGTGTTGGAAAGGATGAATAGGGCATACATTGAGCTATTGTTTGCATATTAATTGGCCATAAAGAAATAACATTTTATATGCACTTGCAACAACTGACAAGCTTGAAGAAAAGGTTTCTTAAATTTCCTTTATTTATTACCGTTTGGCCAAGATTTTTAGAATATGCAGTGCCTATGTGCAAGATACAGTATGTGAGTTTTGTGTTTGTCATGAATCTTTTTGAAAGCTGGACATTTTTGGTGTCTGTGTTGTCTTGTGTATACTGTTCTGTTTCCCAAAATGGCAGAGGTTCACCGACTTAGTGTGAAGAAAGCAATGAAACATCTGTTGGTCTGATACCGACAAGAACCAGTAAGTCCTTCACCTTTCTCACAGTCCTGCATAAAGTTCAGAGAGCTGGGTCTTTCAGTGACAAGTGAAGCTGGAATCAGCAGCAGTCCCTCACTTGCCTGACCCATTTGTTTTGTTCTCTGTTCAGTGGGGGAAAAGTTCAAATGGCATTATAAAAGACCTGGTCAACATATTTATTGATCTCAGGCACCTGGAAGTGTCCAAAGCACGTGCAGCTTCTGTACTAATATGAGTCTTAATCAAATGGATAGTTCTTCATCTGGAAAGTGGCCTGGGTCTCAGCTTCGAGTGTGTGTAGGAATGTGTGTGCACATTGAGGCTGCAGTGTTAGCCATGCAGGTGATTGTTTGCCAACATTTCTCAATACTGAGGTTATTAATTTGAGACCATGAAGAATAAAAAGATAAATCACCATTTAAAAGCTTCACAGCGTGGCTTGCACTGTTTAAAATCACCCTCTAACTATTTGTTCATTTGACATAATACTGATAGAAATTCTCCTGTGTGATCTGTAACAGAGAGCAGTATTATTAAAAAGGCCTGAAAATTTCAAATGCTTCTGCATATGTATTAACATTTAAGAGCCAGATCAAAATTCCGTCTGGCTGTTCTGACTTAGTGCACTGAATGACTAATGGGATGAAAATCAGGAAATCTGGGCTTTCATCCACATTTTGCTGCTTGTGTGTCTAATTTTTTTTTTTTAATCTGTTGTGCCTTGGTTTCTCCATCTCTAGAAAGAGGAACATTTCACTGTCCATATTTGTAAAGTGTTTTAAGAAATCAAATAAATTTGGTCCAGTAATGGAAAGTTTTATTTATTGTCTCTTGTTCAGTGCCTGCTGCCCATGGATGTTTTTGAAAAGGATTAATCAGATATAGATGCACTAGTGCATTTGTGAGATTATTACTGTTCAAGAACTACCTAGAAAACCCCAAAATACTTCTGAAAATGTTAAAAGAAAAAAATAATATCAGATTTAACAAAGGACTAAATTCTCAAGAGTGTAATGAGCAAATCTTGAGAAATTTAACAAATTAAATACATGTGATAAAGTTACCCAGCTTTGTGCTTCAGTTTCCTTGTCTGCAGAATGGGTTTAAGGAAATTATTGGCTTCCCAATAAAGCAGTGAGAATTCAGTTATAGCTGCCGTGTAATGTTGAAGATGTAAGTAAATTGATAGTCACTGCTCTGAGGGGGGGGTGGTGGAGGTTTAAAGCCACAATAAAGATGACACTAAAGAACAGAGACTTCCTTAAAAAGAAAAAAGAAGTGGCTTCAAATGCATGTTTGCAAACAAATTGTTTGCTTTCTCCAGTTGATTTGTTGCCCTTGATATCCATGACAGAAATTAGGTAGACTTTTCTGGAAATAGGATTCGATTATTTTCCTGGTACATCTAAATCTAATGATGCAGTTTTGGAATTCATATGGGTAACAGTTGGCAGCACTCAGACAGATTTATGGACCCTGACAACACCCAGATGTATACCAGAAACAGCCGACAAGCAGCAAAGGCTGCAAGTGAATACATAATGAAAGTCAGAAGATACAGTTTATGTAAGCAATTGAAGAAACTTGGATAGAAATCCGGTGACCTTCCTGCCAGTGGTTCCTGCTGATAAGTGACAGACATCTGTCCTAGCCCTGCTGCCATCTCACTGGGTGTCTCACACATGTTGAGCTGTGGAAATGGAAGTGTCAGGGAACTTGAGCCCAATTCATTTAGGAGTTAACTCATGGGGCATGTGCTTTTTATTATAGCTAGTTTCATGGAGGGATAATGAGCAGCCATGTGGCTTTGCAACCTACTCCTTATTTAGAGCATAAAACAGCTTTATTCCTGCAAGGGCAGAGCCAAATGTTTTACAAGCAAGCAGTCTGTACATTTCAAATGAGCTGTTTCTATAATTCTAGCGCTAGATAGTAAGAACTGAATAACATAATTATAGGTCAGAAAGTGGTGGTGTTGTGAGGACATGATGGAAATGTTCAGTAAACAAGCAGAGATGGAAATGTCTCAGTAAACAAGCAGAGCTGGGAGCTTTCACCCTCCTGCTGCTGGAGCTCCACAATGTCCCCAGAAGCCATTGAAGGAAATCTTCAAAACATAAGAACATACAATGAACATATCCTAGACAAAAGCATGTAGCATAAAATGGAGTTCAAGTGGGCCTGGCCCATAATCAGCTGAGGAGATACATACAGGAGTTCTCTGATTGGAGCTCAAGGCTGGCAGATGGCTGCAGCCTTGTAAGTAGCTCTGAATAGATTACTTTGAAAATGAAATAAAAATCAGTAAGAAGTAGGGAGCTATAGGGTTTTTCTTTTTTGGCTGAAGCAGCTAGGGTTTAAATTGGTAAGGTAGCCATACTGTGCTATTTTTGAAGAAAACTCTGCTGTGGGCCTGCTCAGGTGCTATGGGGTCTTGTCTTGTGTCCAGTAAGAAATATTTTAACCATCCTGTACAATATATAGAAGGGAATTTTTTTGTTTTATAACACCTATTTATATGAAGAGCATGAAACTAGAGTCTTCTTTAACCATGTCTCAAGATATGATATTTAGATAGACAGTGTAATATATTGCATAAAATGTTGCACCAGTTGTACTGCAACCCACTGTACTCCTCCCTACAATTATTTTTTAGTGTCAGGATCTTCTGTCTCATTAGTAAGAAGTTAATATGAATATGTTTATAATGTGCAGAAGGGGCTTTTCACTGGTGTGAAGCAATTATGTATAATCCACATTGCACTGGGCGTTTAGCCAGCCAGGGTTGTAGGCAAGTGCCATATGTCATTTCTTAAGTACACGATACATCATTGCTTGAGACCCAAGCATATTTTACCACACACATTGCCCATCCGTTTCTTATTTTTATCTGTGTATTCTGTATGTTTCTTATTGCAATCTCTCTGCCTTCTGTTCTCCTTGGGAATCACTTTGCTGGTTATGTGTATTATCAGCACAACCAAGAGTGGAAATGATGCCATATCCTCATTTCATGTAAAATTGAAGGTTATATTTCTGAGATTGATCTGTTATTATGATGCCCAGAGGAATTCTGCAAACCCAAGTGACAATACAGCTCCTCTGTTAGCAGATTAAAAAGAATAACCCCAAAAGCAGTTACTGAAAAGAGTACATTATTTTCTTTGGTCTACATTTGCAGGTGTCTGGTATCTGTCCTAAGCTATAAGGAGATAACAGTTCTGGTTCTTCTGTCAATTTATTCGTCTTGCCAAATTTCCTCCTTAAGGAAGGTTTTCAGTTTACTTGAAGGTTTATTACATTATGAATGACCAAGCAGTTATTTACATCTCAATCACCAAATAAATCCATGAAAATGGAAGGAACAAATAGGACTATCAGAATAATGATGAGGACAAAGACATATTGAAATGGAACTCTTTCACACTGAAATCAGAGTTTTATTTCTGCATGAGGTGTTCCATTGGATCTTCAACAAAATGCATTTTGTGGGGTATACGAGACTGAAAGAGGTGAGGAGTTACCATTGCAGTCTTGGAGACAGAAGCCTTTAAGCCAGTAACTGCATGGTAAGGATTTTCTCCCAAGGTACTGGAAACTCAGATTCAGTTCTGCCCTTTTCAGCAGGATCAGTCACATATTTTGTGATTTTCTTTCTCTCTGTACAGGTATACTTCTCACTGACCTGTTTCACTTTTCATACATAATCAACCTATTACTGGATCTGAGACCTGAGTTGCTTTCTTGAGGCTCAAATGTGATTCTTATAGTCTGACTCTATGGTTAGAAAATCTTGCATCATCACCAGCATTGCCCTCCCAGCTGTGCTGTGGATCTAGCCTTGGAAATCTGGCCAAAACTATCTAGCAGGTTCACTGGGGATGCACAGACAGTCTGGGGAATGGCTGAAAGAGTGTTACCATAATTATCTTCTTCATAAGCAGTTTGTACTCTAAAAGACACAAATAAAACTAAGACAGCTGAAAGACCCCAAACTATCATTAATATGGTGGCATACCTCCTGAGTGTCATTTTCTCTTTATTTCTTCTTCTGTGTGAAGGAGTTGGTCACCTGAATTTTGTGAATAGTTGCTAACATGTAGGGTGGAGGAGGATCTCTGAAGAATGAGAAGTCAGAGATGCCAGTTATCATGGGGTACATAGCTGCTTTATGCTTTGAATAGCAAAGACAAAAAAGAATCCAGTTTGGCTGCTCTCCCACGTTTTGTAGGGTGCTGTCATCACCAAAGAACTGACCGTGACCCATGGAAATCCGCAGTATTTATTGCCTGAGGAGCAGATGTAGCCCTGGCAGGAATCAGCACTGCTTGTGGTACCATTGTTTGCAGAGTACTTTGAGATGACTTGTAGAAGTTCCCAAGCCATATAACCCTGAAGGAAAGTGACTGTTCCTGTTATTTTACATGTTTTTTCTTTTAAGACCATGAATGGGATCTCAAGAAGAAACATTCCCTGGATATTGGTTTGGTGTTTTTAAGCATTTGGGTATTTTAATTCACAAGGAACTCTCCTTATTCAGTAATTTGTGCAGATTTGGTGAATGCAGGAAGGTACCTAAGTTTGAGATTGTTGCTAATGCTACCGATGATACAAGCTTGAAAGGTACAAGTTACTTGAATGGATGAAACAACTGCCAATGGAGTCTTAGTTTGCAGTTTTGAATGGACTTTATATTAGTCAAAATATTGATTTTATAATCCTTTTCTACAAAACTATCTTGTACACTTTTAAAATCAGGTTCAAGAAAAACAAAGGTATAATTGGAGAAAGAGTATTAAAATTTAAGCCGTAGTTTCAAAGCAATTAGAAGTGGCTGAGTTTCTGAAACAGTTTTGCTTTGATCTGGAAATTCCATATAATCCAAGTACAATTCACTCTTAGTAGAAAGATAATTGAATAGACCTTTGCTTCTCTCCTTTTTAAGTCACTGCCCTATGGTTTGGAATAGGTACAATATATTTGCTGAAACTAAAACTCATCCCCACTTCTGGTTTTGTCAGAGACTAAATATGTTCTCTTTAGGACACACTTTAGAGCAGCACTTTTCCTCATCAGAGTCATAGTTTGAAGATGACAGCATTCCTTTATTTCAGTATTACAAGGATAAATTTTTAACATTCTTTGCTGAAGGTGCTACAGAAATAATAACCCTTGCCATAGTCCTGCTAAGGCAGGAATGGTATTTGGCACTCCACGTGATGGATTTTGTGCATCCTTAGGCTGTGGTTCAAGACCCATCCTCTCAGCTGGGCTTGGCTGTTCTTCCTCATCATCTTTCCTTCAGCAGTGCTTGGTTGTGAACCCCAGTCTTTAGTTCAAGTCTGTATCCTCATTTGCAGCAGAGGAAATGTAGCACCATGAACTCCATTCCTGCAGTTGTGTCTAAACTACTTCACTGAGTGTGCCCTTACATTTCCTGTTAATTTACTGCGTGCCATTAGCTCCTCTTCCAATACAGCGCACCAAGTGCCTCTTCCAGTCTGGTGTGCCACTACTGGAGGGGGGAAGAAGCAAATATGAGACAACATCAGCCAAAGACTCTAGATAATTTTTCTTTGCTACTTCACTGCACAGGAACAAGGCACCGTCAGTAAAAGTACATTTACTGGCAAATGTAAATTCAGTGCTGATGGTATGTTAGATTCTTATCATTAACTGAATTTTAAATGCATAAACTGACATGTCAAAATGCAAGTAAAAGCAAGATCTGAGATTGCTATTATTAGATTTTTATGTCTATCTCCCAAGTTCGAATTCAGTGCAGGACAAAAGATGTCTGAATTTAAACATATTAGTGTTTTTTACTTGTCATCAGGATAAAAGTTAGACATTTTCTTTTCAGAATATGGGACTGCATCAGTACAAGTCATTAGCTGTAAACCCCTCCACTTTATGCAATGTCATTTGCTGCTGGATTTGCATACATTTTTCTAATGACTCCACCTGTCAGCTGCCATGGTTTCTGCAGTATTTTAATATTTCACTGTTCAGAGTTAAGAAGGCTTATGAGATCTTGGATCATTTATCAGTATTCAGTGTAAAATTTCATTATTCCAGGATGGATTATGGAGCACAAACTGTTATTCTAACAGCTTTATTGCAAGTGACTAACAATGTCTTATCAGGGGCATTTTGTGTAGCTGTACAGTATGTTTAAAAAATATGATATGAGGTGTGCAGCGGACAAGACATCAACATTTGTTTTATTTGTATTCTAGGACACAAGGGTATTAAGGAGAAATGAAATGGCAGCTGCAGCTGTTGTAGGCATTCCCCAAAGGGATAGAGCTAATAGGATATATGTCTTCATCCACAGCCGAGTTAATTTTGAGAGCAGAGGATGAAAAATGAAACTAAGAACACATACAACAAAATCTTGGATAACGGGGGTGGGAGGAAGTAGCCACCCTCACTAATCTGTGACATCATTGTGATAAGAAAGGAAATCTTTCAACCAGAAATCCTGAAACAGAAGATTTTGCAAGGCAGCTGAAGTATTAGTCTGTCTGGAAAAAAGAAAACTCTGGGGAACTGTATGTCTAATGGACAGTGTTCAAAATCTGCAGATACTATATATAGAGAGAGTGCTGGAAAAGCACTCCTCAAAAAGGAAATAACTTTAAATCTTTTTAAGGTCTAGCATTAAAATTTTTATTTTCTATGTTTATGCTGCAGATGAAATATGGTAATAGAAATGCAGAGCCACAAAATCTAGAGAAATCTAGGCTTTAGTCAGGCCCTAGCTTCATTCTGTCTGGATTTATAGTCTGCATTTCTTCTAAAATGGCATCATTTTTCTTAGTGGAGCTGAATATAGGTTTTCATTTTTGTCTTTGAGAAGCTTTCAGTCTGTCTCCTGGATCTCAGGGTTTATTTCTCTCTGGATATTTGCCAGGTGCAATACTGTGGAAAAGAAATGCCTCAAACCCCTCTTTAATCTTTACTTATCAAAGACTCACAGGAAAATGTCCACATGTGCAACGATTTCTCTCATGCGCACTGATGGACTTTAATGCCTTAAAGCTGCATCTTGGTTGGCAATTCTGAAAAAAAGTCTCCCAGAGAGGCAGGTTCACAAGCAGTGATGATGCCATGGGTGTTACATAGCCAACACTCTGATTTACTGCTGGGTAAGCCAATATTACACAGGACAGGTCTAGAAAAAAGCATATCCATCTACAGCTTGGCTCTCTGAGGCACAGTCAGCCTAACACACCATTCTGTTCTGTGAGGCATTTTTTTAGAAAGACTGATGCTTGAGGACCTTGTTCTCTAAGGTTTTTTACTAAAAGATTTCCTTTTTATCTCCATGTTCCGTCTCTATAAACCTATGGAAAGGCCATGTTCTGTAACATTTGGGTCACTACACAGAGCTGTCAAAGTAGTCTAAGCAACAGATGTGTTTCCAGAATCAAATATTAGCTGATTTTTGTGAAGTATCATTCCACCAGTTGTTCAGTCATTAGAATTGTGGAGGTACCTCTAACCTATTTTAGGCTTTTGAGGAGCTCACACAAGAACACTGAATGTATGTCTGAACTCTGTCCAATGCAGGCACGTTTGAGCAGAAAACATTCCCTGTTGATATTAGGCTATAGGAAAGTATTATGCTACAATATAGATATACCATGATAAGTGCACCAAGACAATAGATCAGCACCTTAAAAGAATGTCTTTTTATAGTGTGAGTGTCCTATTACTTCTGAATATTTCACAGCAGTGTATAGAACCACAAAATCATGGAATTATTTAGGTTGGAAAAGATCTCTACGATTACTGAGTCCAAGCATTAACCTAACACTGCCAAATCCACCTCTAAACCATGGCCCTAAGTGCCACATCTACATGTCTTTTAAATACTTCCAGGGATGGTGACTCAACAGTGTCCCTGGGCAGCCAGTTCCAGTGCTTGATAGCCCTTTCCATGAAGGGTGCTTTGGAAAAGACATTGCCAATCTTAGTGGTAGGACTATCAAAATCTTTAGATTCTTTCATATTGCTCTTCCAATTCATTTTTTTTTTAAATTTTTCAGTTCATGTGGTATCTTTATAAAATTTAATGAGAGAGAGAAAATTTATCAGTACAGAGTTTGGTCAAAGGGTCTAGCTGTGCTCTTTCTGCTATTCACAGAATCATAAAATAAAAAAATTGTTAGTATTGGAAGGGACCTCGAGATGACCCAGTCCAACCTTGCTGCCAAGACAGGGTCACCCAGAGCAGGTTACACAGGAATGTGGTGGGGTTTGAATGTGCCCAGAGAGGGAGACTCCTTAACCTCCCTGGGCAGCCTATTCCAGAGCTCCACTATCCCCATTATAAAGTTCTTCCTCATCTTGAGGTGAAACTTCTTGTGTTTATGACCATCACTCCTGTCACTGGGCATCACTGAAAAGAGTCTGGCAATATCGTCTTGGCACCCACCTTTGTGCCCCTCCAATGGACCCTCTATAGTAGCTCCTTGTGTTTCTTGAACTGTGGAGACCAGAACTGAACACGATACTCCAGATGTGGCCTCATTAGGGCTAAGCAGAGGAGGAGGAGGATCACCTCCCTTGACCTGCTGGTAACACTCTTCCTGATGCAACCCAGGATCCCTTTGGCCCTTCAGGGCCGCAAGGACACCCTGCCAGCTCGTGGTCAACTTGTCATCAACCAAGACTCCCAGATTCTTTTTCATGGAGAAGGCATATAATCTTTACGAGCCTTTTTTTCAGTTCCTGCCATTCTGGGGTTTTCTTGTCAGCTTGGGTGTCATTAGGGATGAGAGCCAATGGCCCTTTCCCCAGTGTTGCCTCTGAACAGGTGTTGGGTTCAAAACTGAGGGTCAGGTCCCACTCTTGGAGCTGAACACCGTGACTAACCAGGCCTGAGTCACATATATATTAAACTAGCAGATTGGGTGAAACTACAAAAGTCAAATTTGGAGCTTCAAACATCTATTAGCTACCAAGATTTCAAAGTTTCTCCTTTCCCCCTTGAGAATGCTGAGGTTATTTTATAAAATTTGAGTTTATTTTATGGTCTACTTTTCTGGGTTTACTGGTCCACAATAACATTAAAATTTGGGAAACTGCTTATGTAAGTTTATTTTGCTCTCATTTTGGCTCAAACTAGAAGGAAAATATCTGCTTGTTTAGAGCAATCATAACTAATAAAATCTTGATGAAGCATAATTGAACATAAAATAGTTTATGTTAATACATAGAGCATTTGAAAGTGATGTCTTTGTTCTGTAAAATATATAATTTTGGTTGGATATAAGAATAAAAAGAATCCCGTCTATAGTGTATTCAAAGCAATGTTTTTTCCCCTTTTCTGACAAGTAGAGCTAAAATATAATAAGCTTTCATTTTTCAAGACAGCAATCATTTGTCTGCTATGATGAACAAAAAATAATTACTCACACCCATTTAATCCAACTATGGGTATGGGGAGGGGGGTTAATTTTCTTTTTCTGAAACATCAAGAATAGGTTGCATTGATTCAGTGGCCCTTTGGCTCAGTTTTCTTTTTCTGTTTAGTCCCTGTGGAAATAGTGTAGTAACTGGTGCTAAGAGCTTATAGAAGGAGAGGTCATGTGGATTTTTTGCTACCATCCAGAAAGCTTATATTTTCCTTTACTTCCCTTCCAAGTTTGAGAACATGTCATGGTGACTAATATGAAAGTTTTCAATGGATGTAAATATTTGTCATTCATTTTTTTTTCTCATCATCATCACTTTCCCCATCAGCATAATTCATTGTACTAATTACAGTATAATAACTAGTTATCCTAAGTTCTGTATTAAACCTACATATATTACCAGCTGTTCTGCAGGAAAAAAAAAAAAAAAAAAAAAGAAAAGGAAAAAAAATATGCACCCTAAAGTAATCTCTGAAGATCCAAGGCAATATTTTAGTGGATCAGCAGGTCCAGCTGCATAGTGGGACTTACCCAGCAGGGAGAAGAAGGGATTGTTTCTGATTTCACTGAGGCATGTGCAGAGCTGCTCTGCACCATGGAAACGCTTATCTCGGTCCCTGCAGAGGAAGCAGTGAAGGATGAGCTTGATGAAGTGACACAAATTATCTCTCCATTGGAGTGTGAGGTTGAGTTTTTCAAGCCCAGTGCTCAGTGCACCAGCTCCTGCAGCAGCACTAGACATGGCATGGAGAAAGCCTCCCCCATGTACACACTTTTCCAAGTAACCGCTTGTGTTTCTGCAGCTAAATCAAAGCTCTTTGTAGGGCAAGAAGGCAAGTGAGAGAAACAACAAAGTAAAGAGAGAGAAAGCCATTGGCAACCCTGTAACACTTTTCTTGTACGCTGTGGTAAATTGCCTCTTGAATTTAATGGGGTTGAGTCTGGGTTCTAGATAGCAAGGGAATTGTTCCCAGATATCTGAATGTAAAACCCACTGTACATGTAATACTAAATTGATGGCAACATTTCTCATCATGATGCAATCCCTGTTCTTAAATGTTCCTGTTTAAAAAGAAGAGTGTATCAAGATCAGTTAGTGATATAGCACTCTGCTTGGTTCAAGTTATCATTTTATTATTTCATTGTAATGAGGTAATGGGAGATCATAAAAAAACTCGCCCCTTTTAGCACCTCAGTAGCTTTTCCTGTTCTGGTGGTGGTTCACAGGCAATTGATAGTGACACAGCAGTGTCTTTGAAGAGGGAGCTACTTGTTCAGGTTAGAAAGCACTTTCAAGAGAACAAGTCCTTTGATAAAACCTACTAAAATTATTTTTTTTCCCTTGGGAGAATGGATGAACTTACCCACCTTGCCTCATGCCCAGTGCCATACTGACTGTGCTGTGGAGGCAGGGAATTCTGTCAGGCAATATATGCTACAAGACTGGAGCCAGAGCAGCCATCTGGCTAATGAAGGTGTAGCTCTGGCAGAGAGGAAGGTGAATTATGCTAAATACTCATATGACTCTGTAAGGTGTGGGAAGAAAACTAACAGGACAGAGAGTGTTTTGGGCCTGAATGGATCAGTCCTCTGCTTTCCTCCAGTAATTGCTGAATAATTTGAGCAAAAGTTTTAAAGCATGACAGTTTGTTTGGTTGTTTTGTGTTTTGGTTTTTTTCATTAGCTGGTGACTTTGTAAAGTAATATTTATGGTTAAAGCAATCAAAAACCCCTGAGGTCAAAATTCTTGTGCTCTGCTTCTGGCTTAGCCATTGGCTTCATATGTGATGACAAGCAAAACACCCATTGCATACTTGAGGTTATTTATAATAATTATCATCCTGTGAAAGGGAGCATAGTACACTATAACTTCAGTAAGAACAGGCTTCACTCAAAACAAGAACTGTTCTTTTACTCAAGCAACATGCCTGATGAAGTAATATATATGAAATTTGTGTTTTAAAATAGTCTTCATATTATGTTCTGTTTAATGTTTTAGCTGTTCTTTAAGGGAAAATGAAAGGGAAAAAGATTTTGAAACTGAATAGATCTCCCTCCAATATATTTGGTGATAGCATAGGGGCTTCTGTCTATAACTTTCATAGCTAGAATTTATCTTTGAACTCACGGCAGAGGGAGTCAGGTGCGGGTAAGCACATCAGCTACCAGGTTTATCTAGTGCTTTTCCTGTGAATATTTTTTGAATGACAGTAACCTGGCATAGAAAATGATTGCCTTATCAAATAGTGCAGCGTGGTGACAATGGATGCCTAGAACAAAACTGCTGATGCTATGGATCAGTTGTCCACACTATACACCTTTCAGGAGATTTCACTTCAGTCTGTTTCTAGATGAGTCTTGAGAACCGAGTTCCTATTACTGGTTCAACCATTGATCTTCCAGAATCCATGTTGTGTGTGCCAAAACAAGATACTGGTGTGATCAAAAGCACAGTAAAGTGAGAATTACTAAGAGTTCACTTCCAGGGTGCACTCCGGATCTGGACTTAAAGACTAGTGTAGATACACCCTTCAGCTGATGCTGAATTAGCAGTGAGTATTTGTGGCACATACCCATTATAGGACTGCACCTTCTCTGCTAAATGCAGAGGAAGTATCTCCAAAAACAGACTCTGAACTTTAAACCTCCCCTAAGGCCTCTGAAGTAGAGGAAGTCTGCATTTATCTGTCATCTCAGTTAATTCAAGCAGCAGTTATTTGGAACAAATCGTAATCACTCCTTCCCATAATGATCGCAAATATTCAGATTGCCAGATGGATTTGAATGAGTGACAGTCTAATTATGGCTTATCAAAATAATAATAAAAAACTCAAGTGGAAATATTTCTGCCCCTCATCTACAGTTAGAGTTAAAAGTTAACAACACAGGAGAATGTTGTGAAGAGTAAGAGTATACTATGTAGACTGAGTATGCTCAGACTGCTGTGTAGCATTTGGGCCATGGATTCCACCACACAGAGCCTTAATATCGTGGGGTAGCAAAGTGTGACATTTCCATAGAAGATGTATATCATAGAGTTATCAGTCATGTCCATGTATATTCTGTGTTTATAGAGTTTCCTGAAAAGACTTTTGACTCCATAGCCTTAATTAAAAATCCCTGCCAGTTGAGTAATATTTAATATTAATCTACAATTCAAAATGCATTAATTCTCAGAGTGATAAATAATCAAGAGAACTGAACCAAGAGTATTCACAGAGTATGAAATATGACTCTTTCCTAGTAAGTGGAGCTACAATTGCAGTAAGCAAAACGTCTTGGGGTTAGCTAGAAATCTGCACAAAATCCAATATCGCTAATGGCTTTTCACCTTCTGCTTTATTTGTCTGATTTGACAGATGGTTTCTTTTCATTTCAAAGATGCCATTTCTTAACTTCTTTTTTGATGTGTTTGTTTTAGATGGAAAATATCTGGTTTGTTGGAAATTCTTTATCTTCCATCACACTCTGAGACACACCAAGAACAAGGGAAACATTCATACTTACTATGGGACATCCTTTGTGGTGAAGTTCTTATGTCAGAAGATGAGAGGTGGGGAGAAACCCATACAAACAATGGGCCCTTTAATATTTGTGTTGTTGCATTTCACAGGAGCTAATGAGGACTTCAGAGAACCACAGCTTTTTTCTGCTACCTTGATAGTAATATTACTCTGACATCAAACTTCAAGATTGATGCAGACATGTAGTACAGGGCAATGTGTGGAGGAATAGTGAGACAGACGAATATTCCAAGGAGTCTGGGGGCTTCTTGCAAATTAAGTATCTGTGTCATAAATCAAAGGCAGTAAGTACATCTTCAAGGTGCTAATACATAAGAAGGCTGTATGCAAATACTATACTGATGTCTATAGGATGTAGCTGTGCATAAATAATGAAATAATCTCTCCAACTTGCCAAGTGGTGCATGTATTGCTCTTGGCCATGTTAACAATACAGAGGGTGTAGGCCAGAGGCCAGAGGAAACTGCTGTTTCTGGATAACCCTGATGTACTTCTGAAAAGGGGGAGCTTTCTTCAGTGGAGATATCATCACATGCTTGTCTCAGCACACTGTCTTTCAAGCCTCACTGAGCCCCAAGGATCCTCAATAGGAAGGAGACTGACAATAGGGCAAGGTCTATTTCCATCTTTGCTACCTTAGCTGCACACATTAATTGTCCTGCCATTGCAGGAATAATTCATTTTGTATGATTCAATTTCAGGTGCTGTCTAAGTATGGAAGGTGGACAGTGTATGTATATATCCTCTCTGTTTTAAGACAATAGAAAGAACTAATGAGTCATTATTTGCCTTTTCTGTTAAATAAAAGTTAAGGACTTATGATTTCAGGGGTTCACAAAGAGACAGAACTCTTACATTTTTTCTCTTTCTTTTTTTTTTTTTCCTGACTAGTTCTTTTTATCTTAGTGGCATGACAACTACTTTATGCCTCAGGTTCCTTCAAGTCTCTGTAAAACAGCTGTAAAAAATTGCAGTCTATCTTTTCTCATCAACAAAAAATCCCCTCCATCAGATGAATTACTGCCTTGATCAATCCCCTGAATGACAGCCAGCATTGCTGGGAGCACAGGAAGGGAGTGAGAAAGGTAAGGCTGCCAGGCATTTGCAGAGGTAGGGTAGAGTAGTCTCTTCATATAATTTACCATCCATTTTGCCTTACTAACATTGTCCTCTCCATACTGCAGAACCCATCTCTACTACGGTTTGTCTGACATGGGGTATATTATCTTGAGAGCCCCATATCCTGAAGTCACAGTGGTAAGAAGCATAAACCAAGAGCTTCTTCTGTGTCTCTCCTGTCCTTCTCAGGGATAGAGACTTTGGCTACTAGAAGTTTTGCTACTAGAACAGCGAAAATGCATTGCCTATGACCATAAACAAAATCCATGTCTCAGAGGAATTCTCAGAAATTATACGCTGATGATATGCTTCACTCTAAGAACAGCTTCAAGTAAGGGCATAATCATGTTCCTCTTGTAGTTCTCCCAGTCTGCCAGTCCTCAGACATAGCAGCTCAGGCCCACACCTTTGCTTGTCAGTCTTCTTCCCTGCTGCTCCATGCCCCAAACCCAGAACAAAAAAACTACAAAGAGGGAAAATGAGCTCACCAGCTTGGTTTCAGTCTGGGAGGTAACAGAAGAGCAGAGGAAGGGGAACCCATGTAAATGGACTGTGGTTGACAGTGTTTGTGCTGCTGCTGTACAGAGTTCTGCCAGCTCTTCCCAGGATTTATACTTCAGTGATGAAAAGTTGCTAGAAGTTGAACTATGTCATGGGAAAGTCTGCAAGGGAAGAGTTTTAACTGTGAGGATGCAATGTGGTATTTGTCTGCCTGTACTTCAGGGGTCTCTAAATTTTGAAAAGCTATAGGTGTGATTTTGTCTGATGTTGGACATCATCCATGTCTAAATGATTTTGGAGGAGACATGAAGCAATACCTTATGACATATTCCCCAAGTTTAGGGCAGTTTGATTAATCATTTTCAACACCTTTTACAATATATACTGTGATGCAAATTCAGCTTCACCAGTTGTTTCCCACACAATGATCTGTAAAGTTCCTGATGTTGACAGATCTGTACTCTCTGTTAAGCAAGGCATGCTCGCAGGCAGACACTGGAGAATGCCCATCATAGCAGTTGGGGGAATCTGGGATATGTATTTAAGACGTATTTGTCTCAAAATTATATAAGATGATGAATTTCTATTCCCTGTATTCCTCTACAAACCTATCATAAATTGAAAATGAGGGTGCAGTAACAGTTGTTGACTATTTCTCTACATATCTTAATGTAACTGAGAAAAAAAGCACTTCAGAAATTTGGAATAATAAAAAACGCATACCAATTATTAGCTATTCTAGCAAATCATGTTGCTATGAGAATTCTGAAAAGGCATAAAATATCTTCTGGTATAAAATCAAGTATATTATCATATATGAGGGCTTGTTAGTATCTGTGAGCACAAGATTTCAAGTTGCTTTATGGAAAGGAAGTGTTGAATCTTCATTGAAGATTTGTAAGGTAGGCTGTGTTTGTCAGTTATTCTGAAAAGAGGGAAACTCAGTAGCAAGAGGGCTATGCCACTTGCTGATTTGTTTAAGTCTGAAGAGAAAGAGGGCACTTATGCCTCCCAGTCTGGTGTTTTGACCACATACAATTCCAGCAATTTTAAAGAATTACTGTGTCCAATGTGCCTCACTATCATTATAGTTTTGTTCAGCCTTAGAAATCCAGAAGGTGTAAGTTAGGGCATGGAAATCTACCTGCCTGGTTTAGTTGTGGCTGTCAACTTGTGAAAGAGTTGTGGGTCAGCTCCTAGATCACTTGTAATCCTTGCTCTGGAGCAGAAAGCCAACCAGGTCCTGGGCTGCATCAAAAGAAATATGGCTAGCAGGTCGATGAACATGATTGTCCACTCTACTCTGCTCTGGTGAGACACCATGTAGAGAACCGTACCCAGCTCACGGGCCCCCAACACAGGAAGGATGTGGTCCTGTTGGAGCAAGTCCAGGGAAGGCCACAAAAATGATCAGAGGGCTGGAGCACCTCTCCCTTGTAGACAGGCTGAGAGAATTGGGGTTGTTCAGCCTGGAGAAGAGAAATCTGTTGGGACATCTTACAGCATCTTCCAGTACCTAAAGAGGCTTGCAAGAAAGATGGAGAGGGACTTTTAACAAGGACATGCAGGGATAGGACAAGGGGTAATGGCTTTAAACTGAAAGAGGGCAGGTTTAGATTAGATATTAGGAAGAAATATTTTACTGTGAGGATGGTGAGGCACTGGAACAGGTTGCCCAGACAAGTTGTGGGTGTCCCATCCTTGTAAGTGTTCAAGGCCAGGTTGGAGGGGACTTTGATCAGCCTGGTCTAGTGCAAGATGTCCCTGCCTATGGCAAGGGGATTGGAACTAAAAGATCTTTGAGGTCCTTTCCAACTAAAACCATTCTATGATTCTCTGCCTCATGCTGATAAACCACAGTTTCTCTCCCTCTGAAGAGGCCATGCCCTTTCCCCCTTGCAATTAGGATGAAAAGAAAATTAAAGAGCTGGAGCCTACGTTAGGAATCATTTACTCAGCATTTGGGCTTCACTCCAAATAAAAACTGCAGCTGAAATGATGCTGATAAGGTCATCACTGCTACAGAAGGATTCCTGCAGAGATGGTTCCACTGAGGTGGCTTTCTCACCTGTGGAGACCTGGTATGACCATCCTGTAATTAAGAGGACACCTGCCAATCTGATGTATGAAACACAGAAATCTTCAATGAAAAACTCAACATTCAGGAAGGTGATTTTCAGTCTGACTGTATGACTGGCAACAGATAAGTTATTGCACTGCAGAGTATGTCTAGTCCAGGATTTCACACTCTACAGATAACTGGAAATTAATGCAGTTACATTATTAGGATTGAAGATAAAATTAGAACTTGAGAATATTTCATACAAATGGATCCAGATCAAGGGCCAAATTCTCATCTAATTTATGCAAGGTTAACTCTGAGATTAGTCCTGTTAACAGCTGTCTCTGTTATCACTTAAACCAAAGTATATTAATACCCTGTTATTCAAGAAAAAAATCCTTTCACTGGACCTATGTATCCTTGCTCATCTTTGGGCAACACCACACCTGAGGCAGCTTGTCTCACACACTGACTCATGCCATATCCACTTGATCTCACCCTCAGCTTTATTCTGTCCTCTCTGATGAGTCTGCTGTGTTTAACAAAGCATTTTCTCCTTTTTATAAAGAAAAACTACAAAGAAAACCCACACAAAACCTTAGGTATAAAGGAAATCTCAGCATCTCAATGGAGAGTATTCTTGTGGTGATTTCAGCCTCATGGTTCAATTAAGTGTTCCTTTAATTTGCTATAATATAGTGTCTAAGGTTTAGCCTGGCCCTTTTGCCAAGCCTGAACTGCCTTCCCTCCCCCTTCTCAGCAAAGGAAAAAAAAACAAAACAAACTGAAAAGAAAGCAAGAACTCAAAAAAAAAAAAAGGAATTAAATCAGAATATACATGTATTTTCTAACATTTATAACTACATACGCAATCTGTACACATCATTAGGGGCCCTCAGGAAAAAGGGGAAAAGGGAAGAGGGAAACAAGGAATAAGGAGGGACAAAAACAAAAACAAAACAGACAAATACAATCAAAAACTTTAAAAAGGAGGAAAACTGGCAAAGATACAATCTCACCAACTCCAAGAGGAAAACCAACTGAACAAGGGACCAATGTCTGGGTTCCTTCTGCTCCCCCAAGCCTTGCCAGAAGAAGGGAGAGAAAAAACCCAACTTCCTATCTCCCTTTAGTCCAACCTCCCTAGTTACGTGGAAAACACGTGTGGAATACTTATGTAATGCCCATTTCCCAAGTTTCAACTGGTTACTAAGGAAGCCTAGATCAAACCCATCACATTCTCCACCTCTTATTCCACACTAGTCTTTTCCCCACAACACTTGCATTCTCGTGTTCATTTATATCCCGAGCATATATATATACATATATATATATATATACACACATATACATATATATAAATATTGTATTTATGCAGATTTTTGAGGCAAATATCTTGCCATCAAGGATCAGCACCAGCATCAGTTCAATTTTGACCGTTTGCCTTTCTGGTTCCATGTTTTCTAAGGTCTGTAGATGTTTAAGCAACTCAATCCAATGCCTCATATATGGTATCTGGAGAAGTGGTATTCATGCTACAGACCGTGAGGGATGGGCCCTGATGAAGGTATGGAAAAACCCAAATAAAAGGAGATTTGTAGGGGCATCTTGTGGAATTATTCTGAGAAATCAAAGACAAGGAAAACAGTCCTACTTGAACCATGAGTCAAATTAAAAAATTAGGACAGGTACAGGTCAGGTAACCCTGGATGAAACTGCTCCCATTAGCAAAACAATTCTCTGCATTGTTCCTGACCCTGATTCTGAAGGACTTACCTTCCATAAGGTTGTCCAGCAGCAGCAAGACTGTAGGCCTCTCAATCAAACAGGACTGTTGCTTTCCCCTTATTTCCTGCAAGGAAGACCAGGGACGAGAAAGGAAATTTAGTATCACCCTGTATAACTTTCATTCTTTGAATGTAGAGACAGTAAACACAGTCTAAATTGACTTAATTTCTGATCTGAATGTACCTGTTATTTGATCTAGGAGAAATACAGACTCTGATTGTATCAGATCATCTGGAAAATCCAAATTATTAATTTTATATTTCATGAACATGTATGTGCTCTCTGGTGCCTGGACCAAAGCTTTGTATCTCAGAAAGCTCTTATTCAGTGCTTGTCATCTAACCAGAGTTGTACACCTTGAAAATCACATTTTCTGGGGTGTTTGTCATGCTGAGGTGTCATGAAAGGGAACTATGGAACCATGAATAGTTACTGAATGATAGGTCAGGGAATTAATTATAGACAAACAAGAAAAATACTCCTTTTTCTCCCCTTAAAGATGGGACACACTGAGACTGTCATTCAACTTGTAAGTGAGGAACACTCAGGCATATTATTTCTGCTTATGTCATCTCTGACTCTTCCCCATACCCAAACGATCCTCCTTAAGCATTATGGTTCATAAGCCAGTTAGTTCTTATACTTTATTTACCTGGCTGGAAGCTGTGTCAACTGTCATTATACATCAATAATGCAACAAACTTAAAACCCTGCCCTCTGGCAAAAAACCCAAATTCCCAAGGCAAGTGGGATGAATCACTGATAAAAATGTTTAAAATATTTAAAAGTATGCCCAAACCCACTCCTGCACAAGCTTGCTTTAGCAAATCAGAACCTATGGCAGGATTATGAAAGCTAGGCCATGTGTCTAAGTTCTTCAAAGTCGGTTTTTACTGACTATTTGAGTAGATAACATTGAAATGACTTGTCAAAAATGTATGGAAAGAAACTAGGGAAAAATTGGCATTAATGGAAGTCTTAATGACTGCACCCTTGTTGTGGGATAGAGAGCTGAACAGCATAGAAGCTTGGGGGTTAGTGCTTTTTGAGAGTATTTTGATGGCCATTATTATTGACTCTGCCACCTGGAAGATCAAGGCTTTCCACAAGTTTTGGCAGCCTCTTTGTATCTCTTTGGTGATGGTGAAAAAAAGCACCGATGTAGATGGAAGTTCCAGCAATAAATGTTCTTTATACAATAAAATAAATGTTCCTTATACCTTGGCCAGAAGAGAAAGTGATCTTAAATGTATTTCTTGAAGCATGTGGAAAGCACTTCTGTACTCCACCAGTACCCATCATCACAAAGCTGCAGCTTTAGGCAGTCCTTTTTCCTGGTGATAATAATTCAAACCTACAAAGACTTTTTTTAGACTATCTGACAACTGTAGCAAAAGCTTAGCAGGAGGTCTAGATGCCCTAGAGCTTTCCTTAGGGCAGGAAGTCAAGAAAGGTGTCATGTCCTAAGCTCCTTGAGTTTGTTGATTTCCCTGACCTTGCAACACAGTCCAAGGGAAGAAATATCAGCTGTGTCCACCTGCAAGATGGCATTAAAGGAAGTAACAGTGACAAGTTTTTTAGCAATGACATATCTGGGATGCAAATTCTTTTGATACTTATCAGTAGTAATGCTGTGTCCTGGTGATTTCACAATCATTCTTCTGCCTAAGTAAATAGGCATCATTTCTGGAAGCATCTGTAGACAGTGACTGATCTTCAGAATGGAGGATAGGTCTTGTACCTCCTATGAAGAGGTACACATTTTACTTGAGTTGATTTGATGGGATTAGCATCAGGGCTTGTGCTGTTGGGTCAGTACTGAAGCAGCACTGTCCACTTTGATGCTCTCCCATGCTGGCCTCTGGGGTTTCAGAACAAATTAATGCATCTCGTCAGCTAGGACAGATGTTGGGCCAGAGTTTCTGGGGGGGTTCCCTCCCAGCTGCTCTGGAGCTGATTTCTTGTGAAACTTCCTGAGTCTTTGAACTGTTAAAAGTGCTAAGAATGTCTCAGCAAGTGAGGGATTCCCCCCTCCCCCCCCCCCCTCAAGAGTTATGGGGCTGAGAGCAATGAGTTCATCATGTCAATGCACTTGATCTAAGCAGAAGTTGTTTTTTTCTTGTGTGTGTTTGGGCATGGGACCAGCTCAGGTTTTCTGTATGTGCAAAAAATGGGTCAAAGCCAAAAAAATGGAAACTTCACTGCATGTTGAGCACACTGGGGTGCACGTGGTTGCCTTTGGAATGTGATCACATTGCATTCATGCTCTGAATACTCTCCAGCCTGCTCCTCCTTCGCCTGGAAGCAGCTAGAAGTATTTTTTTCCTTAGGTATTGGTTTTGTTTATGATACTGAGAATATGTGGATAGTTACTGAAAATGGTGTATTAAATCCCATTGTCATGGGACGAATAATTTGTTCCATGCAAGTGAAATAATGTGTACACAATGCTGTGGCACAGCACATGAACATCCCCAAAAGCTGAAAGCCCAGGTGTGCTGTCCAGAATTCAACTGTAGTCCAGATTGCTACACTGAAGAAAGTGATAGCATCCAAGTAGGACATAATTCCATGTTTTCATAATTTCCCTTTTCAAGGATATTTCAGGTGCCAGTTCTGCAGTTTTAGTTCAAAAGCAACATATGTTTATGACACACCCAGACAACAAGTTTCCATCTCCTGTCTACGCAATAGCAGATGGTTCCTCTGGGATTTTCATGCACAAAATGCAGTGGAATACACTGGGATTCCTATCTCATGTCCCTTACAGGTCCATACGCTAGAGATGAGGAAAGAAGAGGTTATTAGTGATTGCTCATTGCAGCTCTGACTGCCCTGTGCTTCCCTTGTGATGATTCATGAGGTCTCTCCTGGTGGCACAGTTCTAATCTAAGGGTTTCAGACAGAACAGTAAATACTGGTCTTTGGACAACAGACTGTATGAGAGCAGGTGATGATCTCCAACATAATGACAGTAACTGCCAGCTGCTTCTCTTTTTTTGGACCCCTTCCCCCCCATGCATATAGACAAGGCATAAATGCTTTATTTGGCTACAAAAGCATTCAGAAACATGCTCAACATGACAGCAGTGTTCAACATGTTAAAATAGTCTCCATGAAAAAAAATAATTCTCTTCTATTCCGTAACGTGGCACAGATCTTGTTACCTACTGCATCGGGTCCTATCAGTGTGTGCTGCATGACATGATGTGACACAGCTTGAGAGCAACTGACACAGCATTGCTTCTCCCCACCACAGAGACATGCATTTGGGTGCTCAGGCAACAAATGCTGCATTTATTAAATCCTGTCTATCACCTGCAGTTAGGCAAGTGACCCATGCTATGAAGCATTTTCATTTAATAACAAATTGTCTGCTCTGTGCTGGGTTTTTCTTGCAGGGCACCTCCACTGTGATTGCATCAGACACCCATGTGGTGCTGTTGCCAGCTGACGCTCAGCAGTGCTTCAGAGACAGCCCAGAGGTGTGTGAGAAGCCTGAGCACTCTGCAGTGTGTGCCAGGCCACTCCCACCAAATTAGGCAGTTACAGTCCTCTGCAGAAATACTCAAGTGGCAAGCATAAAACTAGAAACTTCATGGCTATCCACAGGTGTTGAGAGCTTTCCATTAACTTCTTAAACCATAATATTAAGCCACTGCAGGAAATAAATTCTGTGAAAACTGTGCTAAGGGGGCACCTTTCAAAAATAAAAAGCTTGTGAAACTCATTGAGATAATGAGCTCTAGGTGATTAACCCAATCACCTTTGAGGTCATCAGCCGTATTACAGCCATAATCCCATTGATTTAGATTATTGTCTGGTTTTGTAGTTCTATAACTTTTAGGTTGTGTGTTTTTTATGTCTCATTCTTGTTTGATGGTGTGTAAGACCTTGCCAAAAATCAAGGGTAAATGTTGTTCAAATTGGTAACAGAGGAGTTTGTACCTGCCCTTATCATATGAAGCTATTTCCAGACTCTGCAGGCCAGGGAATGGAGTTGTGGCTAGATTGAAAAAATATGAAAAAAGTTGCTTCTGCTGCTCTTTGACTCCAAGCATGTGCCTCTCTAGGTAGCATGCACGACTCGCTGTGCTGCCAGCCCTCATTTTGTGCTCCAAGGGTCATGATTTTTTTTTCTAATCCAGGGTACCAGGTCCAGAGCAGAGTGAGTACAAAGCCAAGAAGCCATCTGAGAGCTAATGTTAGGCTACTGCAATGGCTCTGACTATTTTACATTGAAGAATGAATTGGAGTATCATAGCTGGAAGCTGCAAGAGGGTTGTAGCTGAACTGCTTTGAAATCCTGGGGAGACCTAGTGACTGAGTGCGCATGTGAAGCAGAGTAATGATGCAGTCTCCATGGCAGCATCTCAGAACTGTACAGTAATATTTTGAAATGTAATATAAATTCTAATATTTCAGTCTTAACCCATCAAATCAGTTTTACTATAAATATCCACAGTATCCAGTTTCTGAAAGAACTAAAGCTGATGGTTATTTTAAGACTGTCCAACCAAAGACCAAAATGCAATTTATACTCCCTGGCAAAACACAGTCCTTCAATTAGAAGAGCAGGAAGATTTTGATTTTAGGCAGGAGAAAACAAGGAAGTATAGAGATTGCAGAAGGCATGTGATCTCCAGTTCTTCATAAATCTGAATTATGGCAATTCTCACTTGCCCAGCCTCTGGAACACTGGCGATCTGTAGGCATGTACATAGGCATGACTGTCGATCAGCTCTGGACACAAAAAGGCACAGAATGCGTCTGAAGCCACCAGCATACACTAGTGTTCACCATGGTGTGTAACTCAGAACACATCTGAAAAGGCAGTGGCTGCTGTTTGCAGACAAAAACTACAGGCTTTACACCTGTAGTGAAACAGGGGACATCAAGGGCTTTGACTAGTAAGTCAGTGTGAGCCTTTGTGTCTGAGGAACCAGTTGTTGCTCCAAGCAACAACTCCCAGGTAACTGGGAGCATGTGTGAACACTCAAGGGAGTAATTGAATGTCCTCAGTGATGGTTGTCTGGTTTCCATAATAATGGCTGGATTCCCTTCAGAAGAAAAGTTTGATTGAGAAAAGATGTTCTAGCTAATATCAGTTGTTATCTCTTTCCCACCTGACTTTATCCTCTGCTGAGGAAATTCACAATAATCTTGAGGGAGCTGCTGAAAAGTTGAAAAAGTTGTCAGTTATCAAAGAACGGGAAGTGGAAAGATAGTTAATGAAGTTGTGTTGAATAGTGTGGGACCTGAGGATGATGTAAATGGTATGGAATAAAGGGTGGCATGTGCTGGTTTTGGTAGTTAATTTTCTTTGCAGTAGCTGGTATGGGGCTGTGTTTTGGATTTGTGCTGAACACAGTGATGATAATACAGTAATGTTTTCATTATTTCTGAGCAGAGCTTACAGAGAGCCAAGGCCCTTTCTGCTTTTCATGCTGCCATGCTGGCAAGGAGACTGGGAGTGCATAGGATTTTGGGAGGAGACACAGCCAGAACAGATAACACAAACTGATCAAAGGGATATTCCAGACCATATGATGGCATGCTCAGTATAGGAAGTGGGAGCAAGAAGGAGGAAGGGAGGAATCTTTGTAGTGATGATGTTTGTCTTCCTATGTAACCATTATGTGTGATAGGGCCCTACTGTCCAGGAAATGGCTGAACACTTGCCTGCCCATGGGAAGCAGTGAATTCATTCTTTTTTTTTTCTTTGCTTGGGTGAACAGCTTTTTCTTTCTCTTTATCTCAATCCATGAGTTTTCTGGCTTTTACCCTTCCAATTCTCTCCCCAGTCCTGCTGGTGGAGGAGTGAGCAAGTGCCTGTGTGGGGCTTGGCTGCCAGCCAGGGCTAAACCATGGCAAAAGTTACCATGAGGAAACGTGGCCTTATTCATTACTGTGCAAATGTCATTATTCTGCAAAGAGCTGTAACTCATTTGGAAGTTATTTGCATTTGTGGTGTAACTCTATAAACAGATGCTATTAAGTCTGATAAATTTGGTTGATCATCCCAGGACGGATTTTCTAACACCTATTCTTATTTTTGCCCCTGCGTTCAAGGCACTTGGATAGCAGAACCCTGGGCTGCTTTTGCAGATTGAGTTCTTTGAAGTCCAGATATGAACAGTTTTAGGCAGACATAAAGTGGTGTCCTCTAAAACACCAGAAACTCAGTCTTACCCTCTGATGGAAAGCAAGGGGCTCCAATCTGTCAGGCATGACAGCTCTCACCCATGCTAGAATTACTAATTAAAAAAAGTTAAATTACTTGTGCTCTTGGCAAGTTATATATTGTCATCTGTAGTAGCAGATATATCACTGGAGCCAGGATTTCTTTAGAAATTGAGAGCATTTTATTGTTTCCAATATTCACAGAAACAATAAGGTGTTGATAGCAGCTTTGCTGCTAATTACACTTACAACCAAAGCAAAATGAAATAATAAATAGAGCATGAGATAAGATGCTGAGAATGTCTTATAAATAAGAGAATAATCAGTAAACAAGTATTTTTAATAAGTGTGAAAACTGGAGACTGATTATCAAATGGAGATACCAGCTCAGTGACTCAGGTGCTGGGCCTGAGCCAAGGGTCTACTGAGTACTCACCACTCCTTCCCAATGCATTTGGCGTTTGTAGGGTTAGGCCCATTTGTGGAGGGGTGCATTGTGGTGCTTGCAATTAAATGAAAAAGAAAGGTTTGCCAACTGCTTGCCTCTGTGAGATGCTGGGATTCAGTCCATTCAGTATCAGGCTGCAGCCTGATAAAACATGGCTGCTGGATTAGAAAGAGCAGGAAATTACAATGCAGTTGCAAGACAGTGTGTCAATCATTGCCCAAATTCAGGAGCCCAGTGTCAGCCATGATGTTCTAGAGGATCACGATTAGTCTCCCAGAGGTCCCATTTTCTATCTGCTGGCCCTGTGCAATGCTTCAACTGCCCTGAACACGTATGTGTAGTGAGCATACACTGAGCAAAGTTAAATGCCAGTGGTCATTTTTTGGTCAAGTGTATCCCATTGCACTCCCAGTCCCAAGGGTCTGTGTGCAGTCACTCCTGCAGCCCTGTGTGTCAGTCTCCCTCAGCTCTTCAGTGCTCACCGCAGGTCTGAACTGACATTGCTCAATCATCATTGCTCTGGTACTCCAAGAGCCCCAGGAGGAATCTGGGTGCTCCAGCTCTGTTCAAGAGTAGGAATCTGCTCCACCTTCACCAGCAGCAATGCAGGTGAATACATATCAGAGCTGCCTTTGCCTGCCTTTCATATAGAAAACAGCATTGTAAACACAAGTTCCTTTCCCTTCAATGTTGTATTTGCCTTGGGAAGGTCTCCCTGAGGTTGGGGTTTTACTGTGGTTTTGGCCCTCTCCTTCAGCTCAAGGAAGTGGGCTGCAACAATGGGAGCAGCACTCCCTCCTTCACCTGGTGCCAATCTCCACCAGGATGCAGAGCCCTGAGTCTGCCCATCTCCATCCCACTGAAACTACCTCCCAGATCCCAGGCAAGGAAGCAGGAGAGCTGAAATACAAGTGTATGGTGAAAACTTAAGGACAGCCTGATAACACGAAGGTCACGGACTGGGGTGTGTGGCCAGCACAGATAACCAGCAGCACCAGCTGATAGCTTCTGCCTAAGGAGCAGGAGGAAGAAAGCTCATGTTACTGCATTTAATCATGAGCCAAATACTCACCCACAATCATTTTCAGGCAGAAAATTTAGATGTGGTCTTCAGTCTTTTCTATTTGTACCACAGATGGTGAATATATTACCCAGCTTGTCCCATTTTCTAGCTGTGACTGTGTATGTTTTCTACACATACTCCTCCCTTTGCAGAGGCTCCCAGTTCAGGTGTTATTCTCTCCCAGACCTGAGCTGATTGGCAGTTACAATCACACACTTAGGGATGGGAAAAGTGAGGTATATTAGAAAGTCGGAAGGTCACAGTTTCAAAAACACCTCCCTGTCCCTCCTGCTTATAAACAAGCCCTATTTTTTAAATCTTCTTTCTCTACAGGGATTGATTCTACCTTGTTATTTGTATAGCATCTGGTATCATCAAGTACAAGTGTGGAACCCTTGCCATTACTATTTTATAAATGCTTTTAAAAAATGTTCTGTATAAGAACATTAAAAGTGTCTTACAGAGAGCAAAGACATTTCACAATTCCAGAAATAAAATTACAGATTATTTCTTAATCTTCAGGTCAGTCGGGAGCACTAATTTACTCAGTCAGAAAAATCAGCTGATCAAAGCAAACCTTAGCTCCCAACTTAACATTAAAACCTAAAAACCAGTATGTTGATTTAAAATAAGTAGGCACACCCTAGAGGTAACTGTGAAATGCCACAGTTTCATAGGGGACTGAATTTAATATCATAACATATGAAATACAATGCAGAAAAAAATCAATAATAAAAAGATCAAAATCCTTTTCTAAAAAGTGATGCCCATTCTGTGTTTATACCTAATTTAGGAAGAGATTTATTGTTCACAAAAGGAAAGCTGTGAAAATTTATTCCAGCTTTTAGCTGTTGAAAGCACGGTGGAGAATTCAAGGGAGACAAATATGTGCTTTTTTGGTTGGCGGGGGCTTTTCTAACGTGTGATTTTCAAGCCTCAGGGAACTGTTTATTTTAGGGCAAGTCAAGGACTGAATCACAGGGAGTCACTTTTTATTTTATTTTACTTCACTTCTCCCTGGCTAGATGCCAGGACCGGCAGGACTCCCGTTCTCTGCCTGGTGCTGCTGGCTGCTCGCTGCTCCTCATTGCATAACCGGCTCCCAGCCCCACGGCGTGAGGCGCCACTTGCTGCAGCAGGAGTAGAGATCACACTGGGTCATTGGGCCTCCTAATTAATTCATGGTGCTTAAATGTCCTCCTTTGCAGCCATCAGCCACTTCAGGTGACTTCTCTGGTCACCTTGCCGAGACGGTGTCGGTCACATCCCTGCGCGTGCCCCTCTGCCCTCCCTGCAAAGTGAGGACACAGCGCTCGCTGCAGTCCTCTCGTCTCTCCTCAACCCTCCCTCCTGTAACCACCCTCTGCCCCTTGCACAAACCTCTGACACCCCATGTGTCCCCATCTCTGCTGTCTTGCAGCTACTGCCAAGCACCTTTGCTGGCCTGGGGAGGGTTAGCACCTTCTCCCCCACAGTGCTGTGGGCAGCATATGAAATTCCTCTTGCTTCCAGATCCGTACAGGCTTGCCTGGTGCAATCAACCAATGCCCATTTACCTCAAGCTTTCTACAGACCCGGGGTGCCTGGCCCAGATGTAGTTTGTGGTTTTGGTGTGCATGGTCCCAGTCTGGGCTTTGGGCTCTGGGAACAGCTCAGGGAGAATTGGCTGGGTTTGGAGTTCCATGTCTCTGGCGGAGATGCAGCATTTAAGCATTAATTTGTTCTGCATGAATTTGCACAGGAGGCAAACACAGAGGTCAGATTCTGCCACATTTAATCATGATGGCCTCTTAGTTCTGCCTGCCTGCCTGCTGATCAAGGTCAATAAGAGCTGGCAAGCTCCAGAGGCCCAGTTACACTGATTGCTTTAAAATTCTTCAAAGGCCACATTGACTGTCATGAGTAGAATCAACTGTGCTGGTGTCACTGGAACTACATTTGCTTTCCCCAGTTTTCAGTTTATCTATTAATATACAGGTGAACCTGTTGCTGAAATAAACTACCTTTCTTAGGTCAATATTGATTTAGGCTGAAACTGCATTGAAATGGGGATAGAAAGCATTTGAATAAAGGATCTTTGACTTGTGTTGCACTTTCTATATTGCACTTTTAACATCCGGAATGCAAAGAAAATACTAAAAATTAATTAAATCTTATTCTGCTGTGGCTGGCAGCAGACACCCTTGGGACATAAGGACTGAAGAGATTGGTCTTCCCTTCACACCAGAGATGTTGCAGAAAAAGGTCTATCATTAAACAGAGTTCTTCTTCCATCAAGTAAGTCTACAGAGCAAAGATGGTGAAGGGCCCTGAGGGGAAGCTGTGAGAGGAGCAGCTGAGGTCACTTGATCTGTTCAGCCTGGAGGAGACTGAGGGGAGACCTCACTGCAGTTACAACTTCCTCATGAGGAGAAAAGGAGGGGCAGACATTGATCTCCTCTCTGTGCTGACCAGTGACAGAACCCAGGGAATGGCCTGAAGTTGTGCCAGTGAAGGTTTAGGTTGGATATTAGGAAAAGGTTCTTCCCCTAGAGGGTGGTTGGGCACTGGCACAGGCTCCCCAGGAAAGTGGTCACAGTACCAAGCCTGACAGTTCAAAAGTGTTTGAATGATACTCTCAGGCCCATGGTGTGACCTTGGAATGGTCCTGTGCAGGGACATGAGGTGAACTTAATGGTCCTTCTGGGTCCCTTCCAGCTCAGTATATTCTGTGATTCTATAATTCAGCATAGTTCAGAGAGACAAACCTGTGCTTCACACCTGAGCTGAACTTCTCGAGTCTGCATCACTGAGCTGCAGCCCAAGGCCCATATTCTTGCAGGAATAACAACAGCATTCAAGTTCAAGAGCACAGCCCCAAAACAACTTTCTGTGCCCTGAATATTGAAAAGTTACAAGACCCTAAACTCTTGGTGTTCATCTACTCCCCGTGCTTCCTTGGTGCATGGTTGGACATCTCCACACTTATTTTACTGCTGCACTTTGATTAGCAATCTGAGTCTCTTCAGTTTAATTCCCAAAGGACCATGCACGCCTTGCCTGGCATAGCTAGTACAGATAGCTGCTGTCCTGAGGTCAGGGTAAAGTTTAGATTGATTTAATTTCAAAACAGTGGCAGTGTTGCCTAGGGAAGAATGGGGAGAAATCATTCACATTTTCTAGAGACTGTGAAGACAAATGTAGTATTGTTCT
>JAWWEV010000167.1:46455750-46499448 GCA_035583235.1 Hafferia zeledoni | reverse complement strand
AGGACTTTCTGTGCTTGACTTGGCAAAGCCCACCAACTTTCACCAGCCTCAGCCTCTGAATATTTGCCTGCTTCATTCCACACATGTATTCCTGCAATACGGATTATAGGGAGGACACATTATTTGTTTCTTTGCTACCTGGAAAAATATTTGCCTTTTGTACAGTTCAGTAGCATCTAAATAAACAGTTGCTGTCTTTTTGTGTCATCTTGAAACACGGGTTGATTCTGCAGAGAGTGCAGCATGTAGCATTCAATGTTTGAACTGTCTATTTAGCTCCATCCAGACTCCATGGCCTTGAAACAAATGTGCTACATCATAGCATAAACTCACTGTGGAGAAATGAGACTAATTCTAGTTACTGGATTTAATAGATATATGTTTACTAATAGTTGTTTAATTCTTTTCATTTTTTTGTCATATCCTGCTCCATTTAAACTTGATATCTGAATTTTTAACAGAGCAGATGCTACAACTTTAATGACTGAAACATGGTATCTCATTATCCTTAAAAAAAAACCAACAAAAAATTTGGAGCTTATTGTCAATTTTCACAAAAGAACTTGCAGACAGAGCAGGAAAGTGCAGTCAGATTCAGGAACCTGATGAGGAATACAGAGAAATGTTAAATAAATTATTACTTATGCATTATTAAAAATAAGTCACACTTCTATAGTTCTTCTCAGATAATGAACTCAAAGCCATTTATAATTAATTTCACAACTCCGTGTAGGTGAAGGAACTATGCCATGTTGTTTCTATGAGCAAAGAGCTGAGACATTGATATGTGAAGTGTTTAAAGTGGTGTAGACCCCTCTTGAGCAACACCAGGGAGTTTTCCCCAAAGGGCACACCACTAGGTAAGTGAGATGGGCAGGCATTCAGGTTGCTTTTCCAGGCTTTAGCTCCTGGAGCTGGGACTGAATGTCTGTCCTGGATTTGGCTGGAGTCTGGCCCAATGGAGTCTTCAGATTTACTCACTGTGTTACTGACCCAGGACCCACAAGTCCATGGGAATCAGGCTGTTCAACTCATCATCCCAAAACTTGGTCTTGCCAAGAAGACATCTCACAGAGCAATGCTGTGACAGGATGCTGAAGGCTCCTGACCCTGTTGTTGAAACCTGTAAAATCATATGCTGCACTGCAGAGGCAAAAAAAGGCCATAACACACAAACGCTGATTTAACTCATGGCTGGGGGAGCTGCAACTGCCAAGACTGGAAGCTGTTGTGCCATGTGCTGATGGGAGACAGAGGGGCTGTATTTGTCTGATCTGCCGACATGAGGCAGGGAAAGCATTCAGCAACTGCTGAACCCAATGGAAAATTAAAACCCTACCCCAAATGATTTTCTGACATGGTATGTTCCCAGAAAAGGCAATGACATTTACTGGCGTACTGACAATATCATGAACATTACACATAACACAACCGAGTATTCTATCAGAGCTGAAATCAACTGTGCAGCCCAGATTACTTCCACTTTTGTAGACTGCACTGCAGAGTGTTGTGGGAAGCAGTATTTCGGGAAGCATAATGGGTAGAGAATGTGAGCCCTGTGAAAGCAGGAGAATGTGATTTGCCCTCCTTTCCCCTGGGCTGCTTGGGTTTGCAGATATTGTCTTTTCCCAGAGTTCAGCCTTATTTTATCTCTCATGGGCAACTGAATCAAGTTGCGCTGTACCTGTGGTATTCTGTGACTGTTCCTTATCAGGCAATGGCAATCCTTCTGTGAATTAACACACCTAAACCTTTCCTTACATCACTGTCCTTGCACAGATGAAGGTATTCTGTGGTTGGTACCTTCTGCACCTGCTCACTGTGTCACACAGAGAGCAGCAGTGAAATCCTGAAGGCAGAAAATGCTATTTTTGATCCTGAACTTGAAATGTGAACTTCTTTCCCTTCTCCTAAAATCCTTTTTATTATCAGATTGTGTTTCAAAGAGGCAATGAATTTCTGCATTTAAAACACTTGCCCAGAAAGTGGTGGGCTTTCTGGATAAAGAGGCAGGTAGGAAGAACCTGATTCATTTTAAATCTGTGAGAATAAAGACCCTGACGAATTGTGTTGCTTCCTTCTCATTTTGCTACTATTTAAGCTGTTCCAGAGGCTTGTTGTGTCTATATCGGGCAAGAGATGCACAGTTGTCTCCAGCATTGGTCTATGAGGGGCCCAAGGAGTGTCAAGAAGATTATCATGAAGAACACCTACCTTCTTCTGGGGGCAGCAGGCTTCCTCTGGGCACTGAGATCCAGATGGGGACAACAGGTGATTTTCTATTCAGATAGCACTAAAAAAGCTGCCAGGACTCCAGTTGTTGATGAACAAACTCTGGTTCTCACAAGAGTTTTTGTAATTTCTGACTGTAAGTTTTATCTGCACTAAAAATACAGTTTCCTTCCTCAAAGCACCATCCTTTTCACAGGAAATATTTTGTTAGCCCTTGTCCTGTAGCCTTCTACTGACTGAGCAGTTAAATATGCTACAAAAACTGCCCATAAAATGCATTATATGAATCACAAAATCATCAAGACTGGAAGAGACCTTCAAGTCATCGAGTCCAACGGTCAACCCAGCACAACCATAATCACTCCTAAACCATACACCTAAATGCCAATGCCACATCCAGAGACATCTTGAGAACTTTCAGAGATGGTGACCCCACCACCTCCTTGGGCAATGTAGTCCAATGCTTAACCACTTTCAGCAATTATTTTGCCATTCTGCATTGCACATTTCCAGAGTGAACAAAAAACTATATATTCAATATTTTGTAATAAAGATATGGGAAGAAAACATTTATGTTTTTGGGAATAAGCTGAACAGCTGCAAGATCTGAACAACAGAATGAGGTACAGGTTTGGGATTTGTTTGTAATTTTAGCAAGAGAAACATGACATTAAGATTAGAAGGGAAATATTTGCTGAAAATAAGAAAAGGTTACTTCAACTTTTTGGAGTTACAAGATGGTATTCAAAAGAGGTATTTTTATACCCATCTGGGAGCAATACAGGGTTTATGCAGATTTGACATTTTCTCCTTTCTTCTGTATTTGTATTCAGAGCCCAGGGTGAACAACCTCCTTTTTGTTTGCTGTCTCTAAATATCTTTCTCTGGACAGCTGTTGATTCAGGCCCCGTGAACAAATAAAATGAAGAGAACCTCCTGCATGATTCAAAAAGAAATGCTATTTTCTGAACCCTGACTTGCCATTTGTGGTGTTAATATTATCTTATTAGACAAACACATGGCCTCTCCTGTCTCTTCATGAGTATTAGCTTTGTGCTTGCAAAAGCTGCAGCAAGTGAACTTTCCTGACATTAATGGGAGGTGACGGCAGGCAAGGGAAGACATTGCCTTTGTCCAAGAGGAGGAGAAGCACTGCGAGCCCAGTGCACCTGCAGTGCTCCAGCTCCTGCACAGATTTTATTTTCCCAGTGCTTATGAGTGTTACTGAGGGAAATCAAAGACAACATCCTTTAATAATTCCATCCTGTCACCCCTCTGCACACTGCCTCTCACCATTGCTTAAGGAGGAGTATTCATGCAAAAACCTCAGTGGTCCCTGGGTGCAAGCATTGGAAAATGGGGTCAGATGACAGAAAATGCTAAAAATGCAAAAAGAAAAAAAATAATGTCAGAACATTCTATTAGCCGTATTTTACATGTATGGAAATGGAGACACAGAAAAGCATAATTTGCTGAAGCTGGAGGCACCAGCTGGGGCTGGGATGCAGGATCTTCCCTTTCCAGGTCTCTCTTCATAGGACTAGTCCAAATTTTGTGATGCCAACATGTGATTGCTGTCTGATATATTAAATTTGACTAAAACTTGTCAGGAGAGCCTTACACAGCTCTTTGCAGTTCAGATGTCCTCACTGACCCTCAGAATATATTTGTGCTGCCTCTTGAGAAGCACTGGGCAGTTTGGAGGAACATTCCTCCACTGGCAGCTCAGTGGCTGTTTGTTTGACCTAGCTCAGACAAGCCCTTTTTTACACCCCATTAGCATGTTTGAAGGCTACTGCACTTAACTGCATCCTGCACCAACATTTTAGTTCCTGTACCTTTTGGACAGTCCAACACTAGGGACAAAGGTGATGAAAAGGATAAAATAACAGACAATATGACACTATGTATGGAGACATGAGAGCTGCCACACAGAAAGTGTAATGGATGCTGTGACTTCACCAGACAGGGAAGCCTGGGAAACCCTACATAAATCATACATACCAATATGTTCTGTGGAAAATATTACCCCATGGCTGCAAAAGCTGAATGATACATTGACGCTCCAGTCATCAGGGCTCACGTGGGTTGTAGGGGCAACCTGGCTGGGCAGCTGCTCTGCTGCAGCAAACATGTACTGCAGAGGAGATGGTCTGGAAGGTGTCCAAATAGCTTGTCTCATGCTTAAAACTGGTGATTTGACAGGACTGCTGTGAACTCAGGGAATATTATTCTAAGCAATCTCTATCATCACCATACATTTTAGAAATTTTAGAAATTTTAAGTGTTCTGGAGTTTCCAGTGTGTTACAGCAGGAGACAGTGGAGACAGACTAAAAGTTAAGTACTGCTCAAGTCTTCAGTTGTGACCTTCACAACCTCCAGAACACAGGAAAAGGACATCAGATTAAATACAGATTAGCAGGCTGAAAAATGATGAAATTCCTGTTAGTCAGCATGATCAATTAAATGAAATTTAATTTGCTTTCCAAATGTGTGCACAGGACAAACCCAAAGCCTCCAGATGACAAGCCCAGACAAAATGGACTGTTCTCATTTCTCTTCAAGCAAATGGCAAATCTGAACCCCTTCCAGAGTTAATGGTGGTTCTGTGGCAAAGCTGGTCCTGTCATGGTGACAGTTCAAGTGGGTGAAGCTGAAGCTTGTCTGAGAAATTAATTTCTTTGGAAAAAGCCAGTCTTGCACAATTAGCAGCTGGAGGAGGAAAGGAATATTTTTGGGGTCATGTAGACCAAACTGCCTGGAAACAGAACATGAAGTCACAGAGAGTGCAAGTGCAGAAAGGCAGGATGAACACACCCTGAGAGAAAACAAGAAATTAGGTCATAAAATCAGAAAAAAGGAGAAATCACACTTATCATTCATTAACAATTCCAAGTTTGCTTGGCATCTCAGATCAAGTGTTTGATCCACAGATCGATTTCACATGGACCAGAATGATTCCCACTTTCAGCTCACTTTTAAGGGAAAACCTCAAATTTTATATGTTTTATTGCAGTTGTCTGTCATGTTCATGTGCCAGCCTGCGCCAGCCACACAGCTGTAACTACCAGGAGTGGGTGTTTGACACCACAGGTCAGTAACTGTTGGGTCAGAACCATTTGGGGGGGGTGCATGTGTGTGTGTGTGGAGGGGGAAGGGATGAGGTGAACCTCACGGAGGTGGGGTGGCATTGTATCCCTCATGGCAGGCCCTGGAGCCCACACGGGGAGGCATCAGAACAGCTGCCAGTCACAAACAGCTGGGAAAAACCATAACACCCCACAGCTCCTGGAGCCCCTGACCCAGCTCGAATTGGCAGGGACAGCGAGAACACTGCCTGCCCCTCCCCCTGGCCTGGAACCCCAGAGTGGCTGGGGGGTTAGAGGCCACACCTGGGGGTGTTGGTCATAGAGACCAGAGCAGAGAAAACCAAAGGGATATGTTTGTCATGTGCCACGGCCCTGCTGTCTGCTGTGTGAGAGCTGGTCTTTCACAAGGTTCCAGTGGTGGCTGTATAACCTGTTTCTCCTTCTTTCTCCTTCTCTCTTCATTCTTGTAATTTCTTAAAAATTGTTTAATAAATACATACACATCTGCCAATAAAGATAATAAAGACTATCAAAGGTGAGGCTGAAAAGTGTAAATTACATAAGTCACTTAGAAGTAGCCACATTATGCTTAGTTACCATTATATTAATTATTTTTTCCTAATCTACATATAACCCTGCAAAACAGGATCTCACATTCCACCCACCTTTCCCACTGTTCAGTTAGACTGAGGTCTAAACTACTCTTGGAGAATGATTTCCTTCACTGTCTACAGCTACTGCCTGACTTGCAGACATTTGTGGGTGTCCTGCACATATGCAGTAATGACATCCATGTATTACACTGCAGAATTTTGGGTATATATGGTTCTCTGCTTAGTAGTCTGCCTTCCAGGACTTATATTGAATTTAAAATCTTATGTTCATCCAAGTAGCTACCATTTAATACTATAATAAATAAATGCTTCATAATGACATAGCATTTTAAGCCATCAGACATTGCAAGATTGCAGGCACAAGTCAGAAGCTTTCAAAGTTTTTGTGCTGGAACTCTATCAGTATATCTGGAAGAACTGACAATTACATCCTTGAATGCTAGGACAGATACGTGCATCTGGTTTTGTTGCACAGATTAAAAAAGAATCTGACCATATATTTTAGAAGGCTATGTTTTTATCTGAATCCTGAGCTGTTGGCTTATGGTAATAAGAAATACTTCCATTCACAAGAATATAAATAGCCTATGGTTATGTTCCTAAATTGGTTTTTGTGTGGTATCTCACGTACAGTTAGACCAGAGTCTCTTGATGGAAGGTTTTATGACCTGTGGTTAGCATGTTCTACATTTATTGCATGAAAGGATTAATTTGTTAACATGTGCAATAGCTTTAAAGGTTGTTGGCATTCTTATAATGTATAGACTTGAAAAAATATGGGACTGGTAGTAGTATAAAATGATATCAAAGCTAAAATGTACAATCTTGGCAATTGCTTTATGGTTATCCAAACTGACCAAGTTCAAAATGAGATGAAACTGTTGGGGTGGTCTACTTGCTGGAGCTAAACTTCCTGGCTCTTAATGACTTTGCCCTTTCCATAGTGCTGATCAATGTTTGCATCCTGCTGTTTCTTCTCACGCCTCATTTCTAATTGGCTGCAGGTCTTATCTCTGAAGCATATAATTGGTTTCACTGGAAGCACCTGCCAAAAACTAAACAGGAAATGGGGAAAAGCCCCACATATCTAAATGCTGATATATTCCTCTACGCAATTAACACAATGCACTATGTGTTAAGAACAGTTTTTTGCTATGAACTCATTGACTTGATTTTTTTTTTTTTTAAATATTCTATACAGATGTAGGAAATTTTTTTCTGCTAGATCTTTAGGACATTTTAATAAACTAAATATAAGCTAGGAGAAGGCTGTGGACTAAGCAATTGCTGTAATTAATCAACAGAAAGAACATAAATATAGTACTTGTACAGATCCTTCAGTTACTCAGTGTGATTCAGAGTTTGCTTACTTGATAGTTTTTCAAGAAAAATTGCTTTCTCTGGTGACTTATCTTCCAGATTTAACCTGCTTACAGATGCTTCTGGGCATTTGCAGTTCCTGAGCACTCATTACCTCTGAAAACTCCTCTTTTCAAGAAAATTATTAACATCACCATCTTACCAGCACAGGAGTTCAAATGCTACTGGAGAGTGACTGGAGATACAAATTTGTATATATCTTGAATATCAAAATTTTGGCCTACGTCATATCAGAGATCAGACTGAATGACCCAAAAATCTCTCTCTCTAGCCTACCAAGACAGGAAGCAATGAAAGAAAAAACCCACCACCAGCAACAAAATCAGCTCTCTCTCCAAAGTCTTAGAGTGATTGAACTGGCACCTAATGGAACACTGACTCTGCCCTGCCCAAAGATACCTGGGGATACTTTTTGCAGCCAAAATCATCCGCAGCCCTTAACTGTGAATTCTGATTAATTTCAGCAACAGTTTTGTGGCTGGTGCTGAGGCTGTAACACCGAGCAAATCCATCAAATTCCTTTAATAATCTAACCCTACATTATCAACTTTTAGTGGGATTCACCATCAGAAAGACCCCAGCAAGAAGGAGGATCAAGAAGAAGGATGGAACTGGTGGTAACAGCCATAAACGGTACAGACCTTTCTTGTAGGGACAGAGAAACTCAAGACCCCCCAGACATCTGCTTTGAGCTTCCTTCCAGGCAGCTTTGTTGAGGACACTGTGAGCCCTGTAGATTAAAAAACTGCGTTGTTTTTTCCCTTGTATTTTATTCTCTACTCTGAAGAGGCTTTATAAATGCTGGCTGGACATACCTGGAGCTGTGGTACGGGTTAGAGGAAAAGTGGTTTCTGTGTTACAGAAATGCTGCTGGCAATATGAAGGTCACACTGTCCTAACATGATCCTGCTGCAGAGATGAACATGGATTCGATGCATTGTGTTGTGCTATGTTGTCCTCAATGAACTGAAGGTGGTTTGCCCCAGGGCCTGCCCATTCAGCTGTTTGTTGCAGCTTGCACCAAATTAATGTACAACAAAATCGAAAGATTCTTCCTCGACAAACAGCCTGCTGATTCATCTGTTGTTTCATTGCGGTGATGTAACTCATTACCACATTTGATTTCACTTGTACATGTGCTAGTCATGAAAAATATACTGTTAGACCCTTGCTTTGGGGCATGAAAGGTCATCAAAGCAAATAGCTGCTGCCTTTTGGGGCAATCAAAATACACCATGTGAGCCAAATTTGGAATGGCTTGCAGATGCTACACAGTGGGGAGCTAACAAGATTTTAATCCTTGTTTAGAACTTTTGTGTTCTTGTGGGGGGGTCATTTTTTTTTTATTTCTAATTTGCACAAGTATACTGAGTAAAGGATTCCTTACCATACATAAGCTTTTCCTCTTTCAATCTCCACGCACTCCTCAATATTCACAGAGTAATTATGTCTGGTCTATGTACAGCGGGATACTGTTTGCTTAAAAAATAAGAGTTACTCAGATCATTAACCTGAGCAGTGATCACAGTAAGTGGCATCTTACAAGCACTTATGAGGAACTACTGAACTGCCACACTGGATTAAAAATTGAAGTTGTATTACTCGTTCCTGTTCCAGTTCACATAATCTTATTTACTATTTAATTTTAAAATTACTTTGAGTTAATAATATGACATTCAAAAATTCTCAACAGTTGTGTTTAAACTGCTATGACAAATTTTCTTTTCTGGTAGCTTCCTAAGTTTAGCAATGTCAGCTGGAAGAACATAAATACATTAGATCAAAGGATGAAACTTCCCTACAAAGTCTTCCTTTTTAGCAGCAGGTAAAGTCTTATTTAAAAAATGAAAATTACTGATAAATAGGATTTTTTTTAATGAGTTTGTGATGAATTTCCAACAATATAAAGATCAATGTGGACAAAACAAAATTCCCATTAAAGATGCTGCATCTATTCAGCCAATAATGCTTTTGCATTTCCCACCACGTGGCAGCAGTTAATGACAGCATTTCTAGCTGTCACCTCCAGAATGCTCTGCGGGGGAACCTGTGGGGGCACTTCCCTAAGCTTCCCAGCATCCGCCTTCACCAACTACAACGCTCAAAGATGAGAGTGGAGAAGTAACAAATAGTAAAAAGAAAGGCATAACGTTCATAAGCATGTTTAGGGTTGCTCCTTAAGCCAAGAGACTCCCTTAATATATCAGAGAAACATAAAAATACTTTGAAGGTCCGTTTCAGGATGTGCTGTTTCAGATTGCCTTAACATCCCCCATGTCTTAAAGGTCTTTTCAAAAGGTCAAGTTGACAATTCATGCAAATTTATTCCTTTTTGTTAAAACACACAGTATGACAGAAAGTCTTCACTTGCTGTTATTTTTAGTATTCTTGTAGATAGAATGATCCAAATATTTGTTTAGCAACACTGCTCATGTGCTGGTACATGTAATCATCCCATCAATGCCTTATTCTCAACTATTAGTTCTTAACTCTGCACGCTTTTAAATACCCTTCTCCCTCACTGTGATCCAGAATAAACTCTCTCCTGAGTAGAGGGGAACACACAAATTTATGCAATTTTGTACCAGTTCTGCAGTGTCTTCCAAAATATGTTGATTACCAACCCTCAATTTCATGGCAATAAGGATGTAATTTAACTTACATAAACAAATGAGACAAACCATACAAACGGAATTTATTTAATTCATACAGTACAACAAGGAATATAAGAACTTCTGCTTTACATATGTATTTAAAATTCTTTTTAGATATTTTAATTTTAAAACTTAACATTCAGTAAGAAAGTATACTATCAAAAGCCAGGTTTGAAGACCAGTTAGGAAATGTTGTTACTCCATTACTTGATAGATTGTCACATGTTTAAAACCACTCTTTTTCTCCACGAAAGTCAGAAAAAAAATCCTTTTTTGTAACCTCTTGTGCACACAGTTCCAATGTGTTCTAGCTGCCTTTTAATTAGTGTTACATTTTAAGATGACAAGAAATTTAAACTTAAACCTTTCCTGCTACTAAAAGTAACACAAGCTTTACCACAGGAATGCATTAAGTAAAGTCCACCTACTTCAAGTTGGTGTTTTCAGAATGCTGTATAGGACATTTACTCTGGCAAACTGTTCTTACATAATAAAAAACATGCTCATCAGAGCATAGCAAAGTGCTCTTTTAACTGTTTGAGGAGCTGCTGTGTATCAACATGGCCTGGAAATGCTTCTTCTGACTTCTGAGCAGCTGTGTAACTCCTCTGAAGATCTCCAACCTGTAAGAAACACATAAATTAATTTTGAAAATCCAAGCACTGCAGTGTTTGCATCATGTATTCTGTGCATTCTGTGCAGCACATTTCTCATGCTCACAAATGTTTAAGTGTAGCTGGTCCTAAGAGCAGAGTCAGTACAGAGACTCTTGAACTCAGGGTTATGTCCCACTTACATCAAGGAACGAGAAGCAAAAGACAGGAGTCTGATTTTAATGGAAGGGATGGAACTTCACTCATCCCATTTCCTCTGACTTCTTGGGGAATGGACAAGGTACACACCATGCCCAGGGCTTGAATTAAGGAGGAATAAAAAATAGAAGTTTTGTTTTTAAACTCCATAGAAGTGCTGTTGTATATATGAGAAAAACACAACCCATAATGCCCCTGTAAATACCACAACTTCATTTGATTTCCTGCTTCGTCACAGAGATGCAGAATACAACAACACTGGAGAAGTGATGTTGCTCCTCTGCTGCTTTTAGAAGTAATTGTTCCCTACTTTGTGAACTTCATTTTTTACTAAATAGCCATCATTTTTTTGGTAGAATGAAAAGGAAAGCATCTCCGAAAGTGGGTTCAGCAAAAAAGAATCCAAATGTTTGGGAACACATCTAGTAAAAGGGGTAAATCCTGGATGGAAAGGAATGAGCTACGGACAGAATGAGAAGGTAGTCTTTGTTGCCTGTGTATCACTCAACACAGAGTTTCAGCACAGCAAGAATTCTCTGAAGGAGAAGAAACCAGTGTTCTGGCCAGTGATGTCATGTTTGGTACACCCCAGCCTTACACCAGATATAAGGACTGCATTACCCCCCTGCATCAACACCTGGCTGATATGGCTGTCTGACTTCTCCCATAACCCATGGGGGTTCTTTGTGCAAAAGCAATGCAACAAGACATTTGTGGACTAGGATTTACTCCTTAATTGGTAAGTAAAATATGCAATTATTCAAAACCCTCTTATGTTTCACAAAGGAGAGGATACGCTTCCAAATTAATGGGTTGTTCTCCCCTTGACGCGTGTACTTCAGTATCTGTAGGAGTTGAGCTGCCCACACAACACAGAATCATAACAGAATCTTGAAGGTGTAGGCACAAACAAAGAAGCAGGGTTTTTCTTGTGCAAAATGTAAGGATTTGTACAGGTTTCTCCTTATTAACAGGCACGCTGGACACTGTTACTACAGTGTCTTAGATACTCTATGAAATAAATTATTAACCCAAAAAATTCAAGGGTTGTAAAGCTGAAGAACTGGCTTTCCTTTTGAAATCAGTAAGATCAAGGATGAATAAAAGATATTCTTTCTATAATTACTGATAAATCATGATACTATTTCACTTCATATTTTGAAAAAGCTGGTAACTGTAAAGACTGTAGATGGAATTGTTAATGAATTGTTCATCTTTCAGTCACTTGGACAACTAAAAAGTTACTTTATAGCTAGCTGGCCTAATTTATTCTCATAAGCACACCGGAATGACTACTCTGACATACTTCTGGGCATTAAAACAAAAACAAAACTTACTTTTTCCTTGAGTTTATGCACTCTGTATTTTGTCTTTCCTATCTGGAATTCTCAGTACTAACACTAAAAACCCACCTGCCTCACCAAGACTCAATGTTTAGATTACCAGAAAAGGATAGTGCATTACCTTCTCTGAGAGTATGGCAAAATTGAAATGGGGCTCATACATATGAGGGGCTAAAGATGAAGCAGTCTGCAGCAAAGCTCTCGCCTGTGCAGAGAAATAAAAATATAATACAGTGAAATCTGGGAGGGAGGGCAACAAGAATCTCATGCAATATTAATAATTCTTAAAAGAAATCATCCTGTGTTTTCTTTTCTAGGCACTTACTAAGAAAGCCATTTTCAACATAGTTACACCAATAGTGTAGGCATAATACAGTTGAATACCATTTACATTAATAAAGACTCTCGGCTAAGTCAGAAAAACCCCATGTTGGAACATAATCAGTTAAGGAAATAAATTTTAAACACTAAAGAGAATATATTAAGTATATTAAACAAATATTTAAAGAACATTATACTGTATTTCTCTGTTGTCTCTGACACCACTGTCATAAGCATCCCTGAAAACATAAATTTTATCATAAAAATGACAACTTTCGCATTCAATACTTTTACTAAAATAAGCTTTTTTTTCTGACTAGCAAAAAAGTGGCATAAAACACTAAAAGAAATTAAGTATCCAGGTGTATATTTTCATACTGTAAATCCAATACAAAATTAAGGTCAACTTGTGAATGCTTTTTTAAGAACTTAGCAGGGAAGAAACCAAAACTTTCAAAACCAAAAGTATCTGTAAACTGTTTGGGAAAGCACAGTTAAGAATTTCTTAAAACTCCCCAAATCTGAAAAATCTGAGTACATACAACAGTAACTTATGAAAAAACACTGTGAAACAAAATCCAAGATAAGTAAAAGATCTTCACTTAATCTTCTTAGCATAATTTTATTGCCATGATGATCCTGATTTTTAATTATATATGCAATACAAGAAGTAAATTGAAAAATTTAAGCTAAAACTAAAGTAGACAGGAAGCAACTCTAATGGAAAAATTCTGCAGTGCCAGTTATCAGCAACCACAACTTCCACAACTGGATGTAAGCTCTGCTAGGGAATCAAATATCTCTAAATTCACTGATTATGAAAAATGAAACTAAACACAAAGTTTATTTGTCACTGGAAACATCCAGTGCTGGGTTCATTTCAGTGTTTTCATGGTTATTGCTGGGTTATCTGAATAAAGTTTGAGAATTTGCTCTTAAAAAATGTATTGACAAGTCTTTATAATTTATTGTAGCTCTTATTGTATATATGAATCCCATGAATTAGGTTGCTCCCCTGACATTTAAGACAAGTCCACTGTAGTTCAAACTGTCCAAAAAACAGATACAAATTTTCCCCTGTGTGTGTATAAGAAATGATTACATTTAATCCACTATGCATGTTGATTATACATTTAAGCATAACACAACTTAGTATACTCCCATTAGGTAAGATGAACCACTAAGCTTACTGAATGCAAAAGTATTTATCAAGAACCTGCTGCTTTGGGACAAAAATCTAAAGCAATCTCCATGTTGAAAAAAAATCTTGCAAGAGCTGATCTGATTGCTCTCTTCCGTGACCCACCCAAAGTACATTTATAAACTGAATATACAGTCAAAGTTCTAATCTAAGTGATGATTTCAGTGTGATGAGTTTTGCTTTGAGTATCAATTAAAAAAAAATCCAAACAACTACAAAGTCATTGTAAAGCTTGTTTTTTGTCGATGATCTATTTGGATATGCCTAAGAATGAGCAGTTTAATGGGAGATGGTACGACAACATGGAGGCTACAGTGAAACATGCACAACAGTAATCCATGTTTTCTGCCTGTAACAGTAAGTTAGACATTCATATGGTACTGCAACCTCAGAGAAACGACATGTTTGTTCAATACAAAAAGGGCCACTTGAAACACTCTGCTTAGGCTGAGATTCAACACTGACCTGCTCGACGTGACCTTTCCGCATTTCCAGCACAGCCAAGTTGTTGTAAGCTTCTGCATAGTCATTGTTGTTGACTAATGTTAGCTTGAAACACTGGTAAGCCAGGTTCAGGTCTCCTATCCCCTAAAAGTAAGACTGTGTGTTAATGTGTGAAAAGATTGGAAACAACATACATCTGTTTTGTTGTCTGGAGTATCTTTTCACCCATATGTACTAACATGGAATGCAAATTACAATAAAAACATGCTGATTAGAACCATATGTGCTTCATTCCCAGACCCTCTCACTTTTTTCTTATTCTTTCTCTAGACAGAATTGTTTCTCTCCAGCACAAACTTCCATGCCCCAAGGGATATTCACTTAATCTAATTTAACTTTTAGATCACTAAAGTGTCATCTAAAGACTATGCTATCTGCTACTATTTATAGCAGGGTAAGAAAAGCAGAGATGTCTCCAGAAAGGAAGTCATCTTGCCTCTCTGTCTCTACACGTATTTTAAAAAAAGAAGATAAAAAGTAAGGGAGATTAATTTGAATTGAGCAGCTGACTACAACTGTAGTGTTATGACCGACACTCATACAGCATCAGGTTAAACATCAAAAGTGACAAATGCTGAAAATAAAGGCACGTCAGTTCAAATTTCAGTGTTTTAGGCAGTACAAATTACTGTTTATCCTAGCTGCAGTACAAGCAAGATGAACAGTTGGGCTTCTCTCTGACTCAAATCATCAGCATTTGAAGACACCTTGTAGTCAAAATTTGTCAAAAACTTCATACGATAAACTTATTCTGGACAAGCAGGTAAAGAGAAATCTAATCCAACTTCTGAGAGAACATCTGCAAAAATGGGCAAAAAATGAAAATTTGTGTTGAAATTTAACAAAATTTATGCCACATTTACACAGTAATTCTATAGCTGCCTCTAAGACAGAGGAACATGCTTTCTCAACTATGACATAGCACTTTAGTATTGGCTACTTGCTGCTGAATGTGTATTTTTATGGAAACAGAATGTCTAATGTTTCATGTAACACAAATAACAGCTCCCAGAAAAATATCTTGAATTCAATTTTTTTTGTCAGATTAGCTTGTATTGTATCCAAGGCCTTCAAGGGCTGGTACGTGTTGCATTTTTTTTTTGAAAGATGGGAAGTTTAAAGACAATGGAGAGTGAGCATCTTTTAGCAGGAGAAAGACACAGTTTTTTCCTTTCGCTGCTTCTTCTCTACTGAAGTGCAAATAAAATTCAATCTGTACAGGACTTTATCCTGTACACTATCAGGTTTTGCATTTCCAAGTAGGGAAATGACTGCTTTCTAGTTATTCTTTTTACATTTTTTAAATTGTATTTATTCCAAAAGATCGCTGACATTTTTCATACCACAGCCACATGTCCCAAGTTGTACCACACATCTGCTGTTTCCTCCTCATTTTCAGCCAGAAAGAGTGCCCGTTCAAATGAAGATAGTGTCATATCATACTGCTGGGCATAGAAGCAACAGAGGCCCAGATTGTTAAAGAGCTGGCAGTTATAAACACCCATCTGCAGGAGCCGTCTAGATGGAAAGAAAATATTTGTTTCATTTATTTTTTGATTAATTTCCAGTAAGAGTTCTACTGTAAAAGACAAAGTTCTCTTCTCTTTTCTCCTTATTATTCTGAGGGGGTGCATGGTAGTTTCATGAAGGCCAGTGCAGGGCATCTTTTTATTAGAATCAAAGCTGTGAAAAACAGTCTGTCAAAATTAGTAACTTTTGTCTTTTTGACTGGGTCATATGACCAGACTTTACTGTAAAACAGAGCTGTACACAGACTTTCTCTGCTACCTCTTTCCAATCCCTTGACCTCAATCAAGCAAGTAATTTGTTGCAATTACTTTTTATAACTCTTCAGACTTCAATTTTTGGCTTGATTCCCATCTTTCAGCACTATTTTAATTAGAAATAGTACATCCAGATGTGAATCTACATTAATTTTACATAGGAAGCATAACATAGATTTTGATTCAAATTCATGTTGTTTAATCTGCCTTTTAGAATGTAGATGTATTATAAAAATTCTGTTAATATTTATAGGAAAAGCTGAAATGCTATGAGGGCAGGGAAAAAGGGCTGCTGTATGCAGCATGATTGAGTTCCTGAACCCAAAGCATAAAAGAGCTCAGGTCCAGCAGAAATGAGATGGTAGTGATTTATTGACTTAACCTGCACTTAGAATTGAGAACATGAGTCAAGCTCCTTTGCACTCCTGACTGTATTGAAATAAAAAGCAAGCAGCACTGTTTAACACTATATTTTTACTGCTTTCAGAAAAACATGCAGGAAGTCCAGTCCACATTCAGGTCATGGATTTTGTGGTCACAAAACCTGGTTACTTCAAGGGAAGTTTTTCAAGATTACTCTTTTTCAAAGGGCTAAGTAGGAAGTCCTTGTGCTTTCTGGATACAATTGAAGCTGAGAGTAATATCCACTCTTCTTAAACTGCCTCATGCTGCGAAAGAACTTTACTTGTTTATTAGCTGAATCAATAACTGTTTTGGTAATCTTTGTTGATAGTTCTACATTCTCCTGATGTAATGATGAAAAGTTTTTAAGAGAGTGATGTAATTATCACTGGACAAGATGAAACACAAGTTGGTAAGCTGATTTTATGGGGATATTTGTCCAAATGCTCATTTATCCTTCCATGCCAATTTCCAAATGTTACTTGTTTTTGCCATCAACAATACAAGAATCAGCCCTTTATATTACCCTCCTATGCATTTAGTTCCCCCTCCCTCCCTCTCCACAAGTGTAAGTACCTGTAAAACCGCAGAGCTATCTCAGGCTGGTCTGAATAAAAATGGTTACTGCCAATGCATGCAATGGCTTCCACGTGAGTATTGTCTTGTTTTAAGACGTCTTTATAGTACTCTGCAGCTGAGGAGATATTGTTCATTTCCTATACAATTGGACAAAAATTCAGATTACTTCTACTGCTTATCACCTATTTTTATCATGGAACTTCTTAAAATGCCAATCTACTGAGTGCTGTACCTGTGCCCTCTACAGTATTTCACAGAATCACAGAATATGCTGAGCTGGAAGGGACCCGTGAGGATCATCGAGTCCAATCTCTAGCCCTGCACAGGACCAGCCCCAAGAATCACACCATGTGCCCAAGACTATTGTCAAAATGCTTCTTGAACTCTGCCAGGCTGGGTGATGTGACCACTGCCCTGGGGGTCAGGACGTTCCAGTGCCCAAACACCCTCTGGGGGAAGAACTTTTTTCTAACATCCAACCTAAACCTCCCCTGACACAACTTCAGGCCATTCCCTTGGGTTCTGTCACTGGTCACCACAGAATGGAGATCAGTGTCTGCCCCTCCTCTTCTCCTCATGAAGAAGTTGTAACTGCAGTGAGGTCTCCCTTCAGTTGCTTCTTCTCCAGACTGAACAGACCAAGTGCCCTCAGTCACTCCTCATATGGCTTCCCCTCAAGGCCCTTTAGCATCTTTGTTAACCTCCTTTGGACACTCTTATAACTTAAGATCCTTCCTATATTATGGTGCCCCAAACTGCACACAATATTCAAGGTGAGGCTGCCCCAGTGCAGAGCAGAGCAGCACAATCCCCTCCCTCAACCAGCTGGCGATGCTTTGCCTGATACCCGCCAGGACACGGTTGGCCCTCCTGGCAGCCAGGGCACTGCTGACTCCTACTCAATTTGCCATTGACCAGGACCCTCAGCTCCCCTTCCTCAGCACTGCCTTCCAGCCTCTCATTCCCCAGTCTGTATATACATCCAGGGTTGCCCCATCCCAGTGCAGAATCTGGCACATTCCCTTGTTGAGCTTCATATGGTTGGTGATTGCTCAGTCCTCTAATTTGTCGAGGACTCTCTGCAGGGCCTCCCTGCCTTTCAAGGGAGTCAACAGCTCCTCTGAGTTTTGTGTCATCTGCAAACTTGCTTAGTATCCCTTCCAATTCTGTGCACAAGCCATTTATGAAAATGTTTTAGAGCAGAGGGCCTAAGATTGAGCCCTGTGGAACCCCACTAGTGACAGGCCACCAGTCTGATGTTACACCACTCACTATGACCCTCTGTGCTTGACCTGGGAGCCACAAACCCCATTTCCTGTCTCCCTGCACCACTGGGAAGGGAGGATGTAGAGGTCAGGGAGTGAGGGATGGGGGGAAGCTAATTTTAAGATTCATTTTATTGGTAATAAATTCAAGTAAATCCCCAAGCCGAGTCTCTCTTGCCTGTGATAGTAATCAGTGAGTGATCTCTCCCTGTCCTTATCTCAACTCATGAGCCTTTCAATATATTTTCTCTCTTCTGTCCAGTTGCAGTGGGCAGTGATAGAGTAGCTATGGTGGACACCTGGCAATCAGCCAGGGTCAACCCACCACACACATGCAATAGGCATTTGCCACTTCTTGCACAATGCCTTGTGATACACAGAACTGTGCAGTTTCCCAGTACAGTAACAGAAAATATAATTACTTCCCCTGTCTCAAATATTTTAAATGCTTTGCAAATCCACTCGTGAATTATTTTGAACAAAAATGAGAATATAATTACATATGAAGAATTACTATGTGCCTTCATAAACAGGAATCATATACTAACCAAAACTTCTACCACCTCGGATATGCCAGTTAGGAGAACACGCTTGGATGTGTGAACTCATTGCTGCAAGTGATGGCACACTGTTCCTGAGGAGCGCAAGGCCCAGAGAACCATATACTGTACCAGAAAAGAGATCAAACTCACTCCTGTGTTTAGAAAGGAATAACACACTGTGCTCTCAATATAACCAAAGAATAAGTTTTTGTTTAACCTCAGCAGTGTATGCAGCTATAAAAAAATGGATTTCTTGTAATTAAAGGAGATAGTACTAAAGCAATTCCTTTAAAAGCTATGGGGTTTTTTAAGCCAAAATGGCTCTACAACTCTTTCTGCTGTCAGAAGTTACTGACAGGGAAAAAAAGCTCTGATTAGGATGCACATATTCCACTTGTGAGTATCTATAATGAGAACAGCCCTGTGTTGCAGCACAAATCTTTGCTAATGAAGCTATAATCCTGCAGTCAGGTGTCAGTGCAAAACTAGATCCTATCCACTATATGCTGCTCTTTAATACTTCCTTAAAGGGTTATGCAATGTTATATATGGTTCTGCAAAGTAATATCCATATTAATAACTGTTTAACAATTCAGAACGGAAAGCCTCCAAAAATTATGCAGCTGTTTTCTTCCTTGCTGAAGGACAAAAAGGATTTAATATGAAAATGGATTAAAGCTTAGGGGTTAGAGGAGAATGATGAGAACAGGATAGAATGCCAAGTATGAATGTAGACCAAAAAGCCATAAATTCATGACTTTGTTAAAACATTTGTTCTGGAATACTATCATTACCAACTTTCAGTGAAAAGCAATATTAAGGCCACTGTTTGACATGAAAATACATACTTTTAAAATACAAAATGCATGGTTATGAAGCTAAAATGAAACTACTTTAATCCTACTTAAAATGACATCTACTTCCTAACTAAGAAATATTCACATTTCAACTGTTCTCACTGGCTTAAGAAGTGGTAACACATAGTGGTAATAAAACTAATATAGATGAATAAACTATTTTTCTGATTGATTCTGTTAGCAAACTGTTGGTGACTTGACTCAATGCGGACTTGCTTCTGCATGCCAAGGGTAAATGGGACCTCATTTAGAGTGATTAACTGTTGAAACCAATAAGCCTTTGAGGCTCCCATGATGTCACTTCAGTATCTTTGTGTAAAGTTACCCGTTTTGCATGAGTAGTACTGAAAATCAGCATAGTTAGGTTTTGGTGATCTTACAGTTATATTAAACTATTGGCTCTCTTTTCTTGCTCCAGCAGCTAAACTTGGCCACTGTAAGGTTTGCATAGTGGGTGCATACCTCGTAGATTCTGGCAATTCCACAAATCAGAGTCACTTCTCCAGGAAATCGATCTAACCCTTGCTTGAAAAGGTTCACAGCTGTTACAGGCTGATCCAAGCGCAAATATACCTAAGCAAACAAAAAGTGTATATAAATGTAAAATGTCTGACTTTCGTACCTGTACTGCTGTTTAACAAGGGAGATAAATAAAAGGGATGACACCTCCATTTATGCAGTCAACCATTACCTGAGATGATGAATAACACTGGGAAAATAACAGAGTGAATACTGAATAAACCTGCTTAATGAAGATAAAATAGCTCTATTTAAAATAATTAAATTTACATGCATACCATTTATACGTTATTAATTAATTTGAACATTACTAATAAAGCATACCCAAATTATCATATCAAAATAGTATACTTTGACACTGAGGCAAAGGTATCACCTTGAATATTTCCCTGTTAAATATATCTTTAAAAACTTGTGTTTAGGCTTGAAAGAACTGGATCTTCAGGAGGGTAGTAGTGGAATACCAAAATGTTTTACTTAGTCGAATAAGACTGCACTGTACAGAGCAGTCATGCTTTCAAGCTTCCTTACTGCTTTACCAGCCTCCCATCACAAACAAAATCCTATGGAAAGGGGGAAGTTCTGCCTGTGATTTTTGTTTCTGTGTTGATTATGAAAATGTGTAATGTGGATAATCACCATGGCGAGGCTTCGCTTGTTTCTGTGTCAACTATGAAAATCTGTAATGTGGACAATAATTGCATAAGAATTGGACATCCAGTGTGTTGCAACTTGTTGATAGAGACCGAGACCAGCCCTGCAGCCATCTTAGAGTACAACTGTAAAGCCCTCCTGTTGTGGAGTATGGTAAATACAGCTACAGCAAAGTGAAAAACCCTGCACACATGCTCTGGGAAACTAGATGGCTGGAACGATTGATTTGTCTCCCACTGAGTGGAAAAAGGTTTCAAGTACTCTTGTCAGAGATAAGAGCTAATAACTGGTTGGCTAATAATTGATACTACTAAAAAAGGGAAAGAATCTGTGACTGTGACACAAACTTTTTGTGATGAAATGTAAGAAAAATATCTGTGTTAACTGAACACTTGAGAAACTTCCAAACATGATTTCTGATTTTGCCCATGAGCTTCATGGATTTCTGACTGCCAACAATCAAAATCACACATCCTTGTTTTGCAATCCTATAGATATATACTGGTGCAGATATTTGCAAAGAATTATTTCCATGACCATTCAATGACATTTTTAATTGTCAAAGAGCTGTCAACTGTGTCTTCCAAGCAAAGGCACTGCCTTTTCAAGTTGGATCACTGGCAAAATGAAGAAAATATAGGCATTTTTTACACTCATTCTGCTAATGCCACTTGCATTTCCTGTATTATGCTAGAAAACTAATGCCTTCTTGTGAAAAGCAATAGAAGAGTGTACATTTTGGAGGGCATGGTACTTAGTATATTAGAAATGCACTAATTACATCAGGAAAGGGGAAACTCCTCCAGATTGGCTTATTTTCTGTATTTTTATGTTTGCTTATGAAATATGTTTTCTGAGCATTAATGACTCAAAACTGTTCTATTGCTTCATCTGGAGATTCACTCCAAAGATCCACTCACTACAGATGCTGAAACCACACAGCCACAGCACTCTACTGTGTAACTCCCATATCCAATGTCACATCACACTGTCCAACATCTCTGCAGTCTGTAGAGCTGCTATCTAGGTAAGTGGTGAAAGGAATTAAAAAATAGGTGGGACAATTTCTAACTACCCACAGTTGCTTCAGGGAGACCTGCTTTCTAAGAGTACTACAGCTATAGCAATTAAGGTTTAGATGCAAAACAGAGAGGTAAGCAGAATGATTCCATTTTCTTTTTGGTATCTCTCATCTCTTGTAAAAATATCTCATTTCTAGCTCTTCTAAGGTCATGAAATACCTTGTAACTTCTCAGCAATCCCAACTTCTTTAAATACTCCTCTTTTAATTTTTCTTTGGGTCTTCTAACTTTTCATAAACTATGTTTAGAGGGAGAAATAGTTTTCAAGAAAATATTTTTTAAAACCCAGATAGCAGTCACAACAATGAATATAAACAAAACTGGCTAGTATCATAGTATCAGTCTGTTTGCACAGAACTTGATGCAATCCTATTATTCTTCCATGGCTGCTTAACTCAGGTCTTATCTTTTCAGTTTTATCAGATTGAACCATATCTCAGTTACTCCACTGCCTGTCCACTGACAGTCATTAAATCATGTTGTGCAATGTTTTATACTTGAGTGAGCTGGTCTGTGGAGTGGGAGGTTCGAACACAGCTCCTTTTTGAGCTAGTAATGATGCAGGGGGATGCACATCTCCCATAACAAATTGCTTCGTTAATCCAATTACTCTGCCAATTTAATAACTTTGTGTAGCTCATAGAGAGAGTCCAGAGGAGAGCCACCAACATGATTAGAGAGATGGAGCACCTCTCCTATGAGGAAAGCCTAGGAGAGTTGGGATTGCTCAGCCCAGAAAACAGAAGGCTCCAGGGTCACCTAATTGCAGCCTTCCTGTATATGATGGAAGCCCACAAGAAAGGTGGAGAGGGACTTTTTACAAGGGCTTGGAGTGACAGGACAACAGGGGCGCTGCTTCAAACTGAAGCAGGGTAGGTTTGAATTAGATATCCGGAAGAAATAGATGATCTTTGGCATTCCTTCCAACACAAACCATTCTATGATTCTATGTACTTTCCAGAATGACTTCTGGTAGTGACAGGAATCTGAAATTACTAAGTTTAATTGAGTAAATTAACTCCAAATACTGTATTGAAGACAAGTCTCCAAATAGTAATGATGATCATTTAAATACAAAACATAAATTGCCCAAGAAACATAAATCACATGTCATAATATGAATATCTGAATTGTCCACCAGTTGTGATGACTTTTGGACAACCTTGTGACAGATGGCTTAAAAAAGGGAGCTGATAAAGGACAACTGACTTAAGCTCTTTCTAGGATGTGATGAAAAAAATGCAGTTTTAATTTTTCACAGGCAACCTTTTCTTCAAAGTCTTGGAAAATGTTTAGAATTTAATATGTATCCTGGCAAACAAGTAGTTCTGAGACTCACCTATGCCCCTTGTTCTTTTAAAGCTTTTAATGCCTTTATTTTGACAGAACATTCCCTGTTTCAAGGTCTCTGTTTGCTTCCTTTAAGCTCCCTTTGTTTTGATTTAGCTTGTGAAACTAGAATTTTGAGCTTCACTCTATTTACAGATTTATTGCATCGGTTTCTTAAGAGATCGTATATAGTCACATTGTTTTTCATATTGGAATTCCAGTAATTTTTGAGCTATATAATCCTCCTTGCAGTCTAGAGCAAAGAATCCAGTAACATAGGAGATTTTTTAAAATCTTATTTGTGAAAGCTGGAAGCTCCAAAATTATTTTGTTCACTACAGACTTCCATTGCAACTGTTAGCATGTATTGCCTCAGGTCTATATGGAGATCATACACTTTTAAACACAATACTCAGCTCTTGTGCTGTATGGCCTCTCAAGTACAGTCTGGAACTTCAACTCATTCTTAAACAAAAAAATCTATTACTTACTTTTGCCAAATACAAGAACGTATCAACCATGTCCTGCTGCTTGAGAGCTGACTTAAATTGTTTTTCAGCTTCACGATATAATCCCAACCTAAAAAGACAGCAGATACATAGAGAAGGTGCTTATTTGTTGTTTGTTTTTTAAAAAAGCTTACTAAATAATGAAGCAGTGTGCACTAAACTAAATATGAACTGCCCAAAAGTACTTTAAGACCACATATTTCTGTGCATGTTAACAAAAAACATGCTGTTATATATATTAAGATAACTAAACAACCATTCAAAACTATGAAAAAGACAAATCCATGAAATCTGGGCCCCTTTTGTACACATCCTGCAGTACAGGTCCTGAACTCGTATTTACTCATTACAGAAGAAATGAGCAATGGCTTACCTATAGTAGCACTTCCCAATTTGCACTTTCCACCACCAGTCCTTGAATTGTGCGTGCTCAGTGGCAAGGGCTGCCAAGTCTAGAGCCTTCCAAAACAAAACCATCATCTTAAAATTAATACCATCAGTGTTTACACAAAGAAAAGAGCACAGAGGAAACAATGTAAAGGTTTTTGTAAAGAGAAAATTTTGAACAAAAAATCCAAGTAAACTTGAGGTGGAGGCACTACATTTATTACTTTTATGGTTTAGTGCATAAAATAGCTGCCAGGATTATTTGTCCCCCTAAAAATATGCAAGGCAAACAGCTTCTTCTAACTCAAAGAGAAAATGGAAAATTAACTTGATCAGACTTGTGCAGTGCTGTTTCAAAATATATTGACTATTTGTTTAAGCCAACACACTTTTTCCAAGCTTCCCAACCTTGTTCACTGGCAGTTGTTAAAATCAAGTAAAAATAAACTAAAATGAATAAGTAAATTCAGTGAGTTTGAATACTGTAGAAATTGCCATCTCATTGCTAGTATCAGTTTGCCTTCACTTCTGGGAACAAATTCTCAAATATGGGCAGTAAGAAATATTTCTTTGCTTAAAAAGTCTATAATGTAAATAATCATTTTACAGGAAAAATATTCTAAGAAACAGACAGCTATTGAAGATGGTGAAGGCCTAAAATCTCTTTTGTCTGGTATAATGGAAAAGCAGGCATGCTAATAAATGTGCCCTGATCAGCCACCACAGCCGGAATCTGTGGCTTTTCATGTTTTAGCTACAATTTCTACACCTTTGTTAATACAAATGGATGTGTGTTCTGTACCACAATTTACCACAGAAGCACTTGTTAGTGTTTCTTTTTTTTTTAATTCCATTTTGTTTTGGAACATATCAGAGCGATGCTATATCTGCTATACTTTAGGGATATCACCAGAAATAGTCTAAAATTATCTAATGCAGTATTTTTATAACAAAGAATTTACCTGTTTGTTTGTTTGTTTTCTTAAACATTTTGCAGACCACAGAAATCAAAAACTAGCTATCTATTAAGAACAATATGTTACAGTTTTGTGCACTGGTCACTCAGTAGCAAAGGAACAAAGAGTTCCAAGGAAAAGTTATTCTGAATACTGGAAATGCTGTAAGAGTCCAACATAGTAACATCTACCCCTAGGTTTGATTCCTGTTCTTCCTGCTAGCAACATGAGGCTTCAGGTAAATCAATGGGTTTAGATCTGACACAGTGCAGCAAAGTCTCTGGACCTATGACAACTCAGGAAATTGCTGTCTTTTGGCTCTGTAAGGAAGAATCATGTTTTCTGTAGCAATTCAGGATAAGGAGCTGCATTGATGCTGTCCCAAAGAGGAAGAGAGAGCTGTCATTCCCTGCCTCTGAGACAGGCGAGAGAAAAGTCAAGAGAACTTACTACTCTGAATTCAGTTTCTTCCAGTTAGGTGGAATTTTTGAAGACCTTAGATAGCAGCTCGTATCTTGGTTGTTCTTTGTTTCTTAATGGCTTTGCAAATTGCACAACAGGGCCTTTGGATGCTTCAGCTATAATGAGGACTAATCTCGCTTCACCATAGAAATAGGTGAATTGCCTTCTAAACAGATACATTCTTTCCTCTGAAGGTACACAGCAATTTTGGCCCACTACTGGGAAAATCTGGCAAAGTAGTTGATGTTAAAACGTTGGTTACTTTTGTTGCATTTACAACTGTATAAATAATGTGTGTATCTGTCAAATTTACCACACCTGATTCTAATGCAGCATAAGCAGCCACTTCAGACACGTAAGGATCACACAGTAAACAGTGTCCTTCAGAGAGCTGTCCTTGGAGTGCTCTGATGACAAGTGCTCAAGAAGGACTGAGTTTCAGAAAACAATCTCTCTATAATTGCACATTCAGGTTGCTTTCTAGTACCCTTATTATTTCTGATAACTATTTTATGCCAGGCTAACAATTCTGGCTGTGACTGGAAAGTGGGAACTAAGACTGCATCATGTTTTACTAAACACTATCATCAGCCATTCATCTGTCAGTGAAGATCCTGAACTCTTACTGGCATCTTGTACTAACATCAAGCAACACAGCCCGACCTCATTTTGAAGTTAGTTTGTGAAATTAAGTCCTGTTTTTATACTTTCTAATTAATGAAATCAAAAAGGAATAGGAAGATCCTGTTTCTGATACTCTACAAGTGATTACAAAAACTTTAATCACAAAATACTATCAACGTTACAAATACTTCTAAAAAGTGTTTGCCTGAGAGGGTCTTGAGCATGCAAATATTTAAGAATTTCTGCTTGTATTACGTTTTTTGACAATGCGGCCTCTGAACTGTTAGAGAACTGATTAAAGTAGTCTTTTGAAAGTAAAAGCCTTCACCTTGCCATGTCAGTACCAGCTGCTAGCGTATTTAAACTTCATTTTGCTGCAAACTTCTGTTTTTAATTGCACTGTTTGGGTACAAATCAATGTTCAATCTGCACAGCATGCTAATTTACAGCCAATCCGTAAGAGCAGTAATAAGTGATACACCTGTCCTGCACTCCTGTGTATTGCTGAAAGTTGGTGAAGTCTTATTAATAACTGGAAGGGAAAAAAAGGAGGGATTTGGGATTGGCAGGTACTGTATGTCCTTCTAAGGATTTTTGATTCTAATATACGTATCACTTCAAAACCCAAACCACTTGTCCTAGAAATTTAATAAACTTTAGGATGTAACTCATCATCTGGGCATACTGATGAGCTGAAATTGCTACTGTCTGGAACACTTGGCATACTCATGTATGCAGGGTCCATATCAATAACAGCTTAACTCTGAGAAGCCCTTCAGCACACATTTATTTTACTCTCAGTTCTTATGTTTGTGCAAATAAAAATGTTTAAAACCTCTGATAGTTGGTGGGTTTTCTGTATTAAAAAAAAGGTTTTTCTTAAAGAATGAAAAGTAATGTAGATTCTTTAACTGTATTTAGAATGATTCAAGTTTACTTTCCTTAACTGAACTATATTATAACTAAGACTTCCAAACAGTCTATCAACTGTAATGCAGTATAAAACAGCTTGTAGGTCTGTGGCAATTTACTATAGTATTGTGAACTTAAATTGGTAAATGCAAAGTTGTTTGAAACAGTAATTTCATACAGAGTATTGTATGCACCAAGAAATTAGATAGATGGAAACAATGGCGAGCATCTGCTGCTTCTTTCATGTGCTGTTGAATCACAGTAATTTTCCCAGCAACAATTATTGACTTAAGTCTTATTTGTAGATGCATCAACCCAAATAGTCTATAAAATAGCTGAGTAAATGACATTAGGTATAGTCAGTTTGACACAATTTATTCTGGATAGTGTCTTCTAGATTTCTACATTTTGTAAATCTAACATGATTCCCTCTTAAATAGATTTCTACCAGAGAGTATAAACTACAATGAAGAAGAACTAAGTAAATATGAGAGCTCATGACTTCCAGCCACAACTATATCCTGCACACTCATTGCTCTTCCTCAGGATAAAGTGTCTTGTCATCATTACCCACCTATGAATAATGGCAAAACAGGATGTCACAGTCTACTGAAAAAAGTAGCAGCTGAACTCTTTCTGGACAAGTCTTACAAATTGTCCTGTTCTCAGAGCCTTAAGCCCATAAAATGGCCTTCAGAAATAGCTCAAGGAGTACAGAAAGTCAGTCATTAAGTATATGTGTTCGAAAGGAAATAAGTCAAGAACAAAAATGGATAGGATAAGAGTATTTTCTTCAGAGAAGTGTTTAATTTTTCATTAAATAAGATGAAAGAATTTTAAATACATTTTCAAGTGCTGAACAAGCTTAGTGCTTCTCTCTTCTACTTGCATCCCCATGTTTCTGATAATTGATAGATTACAGATGTATTTACTTTTAATTTAAACCGATTTCCTAGCTCTATTTATCCAGCTGAATGCACACTGATTAATGGCATTTCTCAACTGAAATTACTCAGTCTTTTTTTTCTTTCTATATACTGGCTGAATATGAAACAGAAGATAAATAATAAAACTGCCTTTGTTTCTTAAATAATAATGTGTTAATAATAAATGAGAACAGTACAGACTGTTCCAGATCAGCACAGTGACAAAGGAAGGATATTGTCACTACCACTTCGTGTTTTATTTGCAAAACTGCAGGAACTGCTATGCTACCCATGCAGAAAGTCCCAAGAAAGGCTTTTTAAACTGAAGCCAATTTCCCAGGCTTCCAAGCCTTTCAAACTCTTTCATCTCAGCTCATGCAGAAAAGTGTTGGATTTTGGTTTTTTTTAAGAACATGCACCATCACACATTAGCAGGAAATACAAAGATGTCAGTGACAGTTGCAATGGGTGAGCAAGCAAGAGTCAGATTTACTTTTAAATAGTTAACATGTGTGCTGTTACTCTGCTGGATCTCGAGTGATCAAATTCTTTTTAGGGAGTTGCAGGAAATTGAGTTTCTGAAATGCCATTGGTAGGAGATGTGAATAAACAGTGATGCAGCCACATTAAAGCAGAAGTGTTCCTTTTTTGTTTAAGAAAAATTAATGCAGATGAGGTTCAAAAGAAAGGGAGGACAGTGTGGAGAACAGAATTACATTGAAAAGGGTGTAGTCAAGGGTGTAGTCATTGAAAAGGTAGTCAATTCTAGCAAATGACAGAAAGACAACGGAACAGTTAAAAAAATCTCTTCAGAGATATACATTACATTGTAAAGGCATCCCATTCTGTGAAGTGTGAGACAATTTTTTTTCCTGCAAGATGTTGTCATTAACCGAACGTGGATCTCCCTCTCATTAAGCAATAAATGGCGGTGACCAAGCTGAAACTTCCTTGCTTACAGATATTTGTTCAACTAACTCAGGTGTGTTTCAGTAACAAACAACAGAATTTTTTAATTACCAGTGCCATAAAACCCAGGCACTTTCTTCATATTCAGTATGACAATAAGTAATTGTTAATTGCTATTTCTCTCTGACATTTCAGATGCTTGCACTTACTGTTTCAATGGTACTTTGGATTGAGGGCATTGCAATTCAATCCGCTTAAAAGAATACTATACAGTAAGCTGACAGTGCACAACAATAATCATTTGATACTGGATTTAAAAAGTTCACATAGCACATTTGGAAATTATAATGATCCATGTCAACAACAGCAAAATATTTTTGGTGTGTGTTACTGATTAACTGGAGAGTTTAAGTCCAGGTCTAACACACACCAGCAGGTAGTATAGCAGAAAATTCAGTAACTGTTTAGTCAACTACACATTATTGACAAAAAACTTATTTCAAACAAACTTCAAACAGAAATTTTGATGCATACATCTAACATAGCAATGAAATGTTTTGTTTTGACACTTTAGTAACTGAATAAATTAATTATTTCCCTGGGTGGACTGCCAAAAAACTTCTGCAACCTTTATCTTTTACTAAAAGTTTAAACAATATGTACCCAAACTTGATCTTAACCATTTGGTGCAATAACATAAGAACTACAGAAGAAAAATTTTGGATAGGGTAAGGGGGAAATTGTAATTAGAAAAACTTCTGAAGAATAAGTAATATAGACAATATGGACAATATAATCTTTCTCTCAAGACCACCAAACACTTCAGCACTATAGAACTGTTTCTAGAAAAAGTATCCAAAGTCCTACTGATATTTTATTTTTATGTGGTTTCATCAAATACATTTCCTTTCTATTCATCCAAATGCATAAACAATCATCTCAGGAGTTTAAAATGTTAAATGATGTTCATTTCAATCACTGTTTTGTCAGGTATTTTCACCTTCTTCTGTTAAGGAACAGTCTTTTATAACTTATTGCTTACTCTCAAAGCTCAGGACTCTGAACTTTCTAGGCAGTCCAGCTACCTCACATGCAGTTTCAGCTACTGCTCAGGCTCCAGTAAATTCTGTTAACTTGAAATCATAAGATGCAGAGACCTTACCATATTGATAGATGAGGGACCCAGTTTTGAGCATGTTTTGCTTCTCAAAAAAGAGAGCAATTCATAGTTGGTATTTGCAAGTTATCCCTGATTATCACCCCTGTAAGAAAGGATTTCTCTCTCCTAAACAACTTCTAATGCTTCGCTTCTGTACTTACCACCTGGATGTGTGTGATGTACTACCTGGACCCACCCTTAGTTTAGCAAAATACTGACAAAAACAACTGAATCATAATTAATAAAAACTGAAAATGGAACATATGAATTACTCACATTTTTTACGTCATTTTCATGATGAAAAATATATTCGAACAATGCCTGCCAGAAGAATATTTAGAACATTGTCATATTTGAAGAAAAAAATTGATCATATTATTTCAGAGGAATACAGAATCTTAATTAATTCTTTGTGAAAGCAATCACATTCACACATCACAACTGCTGACATTTACATTTATTCAAGACTTGAATAGACAAAACCTACAAATGTGCTATATTGTCATCACAGGAAAGCATCTTAACTCTTAATTCGTTAAAAGAGATTGGTGGAATTGCCCCATCTTTGGTCCTTAACGTCACCTTAAAACAAGAAAGGCAGCTATAATTTGGAAGTGAATATAGATTTGAAAAATATGATACCATTTCCATGACTTCTTAACTTTAAAATCAACAAGGGATCTAAAAAATGCTTTTTTTCCCTAAGCCTACTTAAATTAAATACAGGTTTATTAAGAATGTAAGCTGAGCAAGCCTTGCCTTAGGGGAAAAAAATTCTAAGCCCTACAAAATTTTGGGACCTGTAAAAATTCTTTTAATTATTTGTGCTACTGAAACTCGAACACACCACCACAATACCAAAGTTTAAAGAAGTCACATGCACCAGTTGTGCTGTGGTTAACTGCTTATAAGCTGACAACAACTGCACAGCAACATAACTGAATCTTTGTTTACTCCTGTACAAAGCTCGGCACATCACACACCACACTGCCTTGTAGCTGTCCTGCACTGGAATAAAGATGAGTATGTAACAGGTAATGTGGGTGGCACTTTCAGTGAAAAAAAAGATATTGAAAGATACCAATTAACTGAAGGGGGACTGGAAGCCTCTTTCCCAGAAATGTATTATAGGTGCTAGTAACACGAGACTCAATTGAGCTGAACCTTGAACTTTTTATGCAGCCAAATCCCAGGTCTTCATTGCTTCAAAAGAACAGAACGTTTATCTAAATTTGGACAATTCATTCTAAAAAACTAGAATAAATATTGCCTCAGGAGGAAAGAAATAAAGAACGAGACCTCAGTCTCCTAAGGGCTTCCATGACCCTTCTACCAGCTTTTCTTAGACAAAATTCTTAAAATAATTACCTTAAGGAAACTAGAGAATTACTAATGAATTGTGATGTCTGGTGAGGAAAGTAAACCATAACCTACTTTTCTTCTAGTTTTGGTCAGAAAAGACTCTGAACAGATGATCAAAAGACATTAAAGAATTATAAAAAGAAACACATTTACAGGGAGATTAGAACAGGTGGGTAAGAATAGAATAGATAATAAAGTAGTAGTGGAACATTTTCTTCTGTAGTTCAGTAACACAGAAGCATTCAGTAAAAGTGTGAATCTAAAGCGACAAAAAAGATGTTTTCTTGCATGGCTGTCACGAGGAATTTACTGCTGTTATGTACAGATCCTGACCTTCAAAAGGATTTAAGGGACTGAATGTTCACTTAATAACTCTATTAGAAATCCAAGAACCAGCTTTCCGTTTCATACCACAAACCACTTGCTAACTGAGATTTATCAGGGGGTCTCTCCGGTGACAGGTGATACCTTTCATGTCTGCTATGGCATTTCCAGTGATAGTCTTTAACATGGCTAATGCTCGTCAGAGAGGAACCACATTCCTGTATACTTCAAAACATCAGAAAACCTCATCATGCAATTAAAAGATGTAAAATCTAACTTGAAAGAAGATACAGTGAGGATACTTTACAAACACATAAGGAAGAAGAATGTAGGAGGTATTCATACACAAACATGAATGCACGGGCTAATTATGTGAATTTAATAGCTGAAGGATTTATCATCTTTTTGCATGTGGGAGAGGTGACAGCTCAAAAAGTTTTAAAACATTATTCAATTATTCTTAACACAGAGCAGTCTGAAGTCTCACCTTCTGATTTGACTTTAGCCTTCATGCTGTTTCATTTAAAAAAAGTTATAAATCCATGTAGCTCCAAATTTAAACTTAGATCTTACATTCTGTGCAAAATGTTAACGTCATAATGCATTAGCTTCATAATACTGACAAGCTCACTTGCTGCCTATGGATGTTTCTATGACTGCTGCTTTACATTTTTTGGCTTAAGCTTCTTTTCATATGAAATTGGAAGGAAGGCAGAGCTGCCCCAGAAAATGCTGATTAAAAACCAAAATTGTTAAAAATATGTACATTTCTTATTCCTGAGAGCTGTTGTTGAGAGTATTTTCTCTGAAAGCACATAGCATGTAGTCACCAAACACAAAAGCTAGCTCTCTTTAGGCAGAAGGACTAAGTTTTGTTTCTCATGGATATGTCTTGTGTTTCTTAATCCTTCCCAGGTTTCTTACATTCCTCCATATTTTGCAGACTGTAATGCATTTATTATAATGTGTCTGCTGGCTGATTGCTGGCAAGGACATAACTGGACAAAAGCCATGCAAGTTTTTTCAGTAACTGATAAAGAACTGACTTGTAAGTGCCCTCAGATGAAAATCTGGAAGTCTTTGACTACCTCACCAGGGATATACCATGGCAAGTGATACACCTTTGATTACCACATTTGATACCTACTGTTCTGTCTAGTTTGTTTAGGAGGCCAAGGGACAATGATGCCAGGAGTGGGTGGAGAATACAGTGCAATCACACAAAATTTATTTTGTTTAAAAACCATACTGACATGCAATGTCCTCAGTCTGGATCAGGCTTTAAAATAAGAGACAATTACTTCTTGCTCATGAAAAACTGTTAATCAAAGATTTAGACTGGAAGATCTAATTTCCACTACCAGATTATTAGGCATCTTCTTCTAACAGTGTTCACCACTAGGTTTCTCAAAATAAATTGAATACATACTGGTTCTTTCAACTTTAGGTTGACAGCCAAATACAGCTCCCTAGAGGGCATCTGACAGTTGTTTCATACTTTGTGCAAAATGAGTTGTTGGACACAGCCCAACAGTTGTTTTTTGAAACATGTTCATCCATACAGGTAACTGGTTGTGTTGGCGGAAGATTCAACTGGAAGGCCACAGGATAAATCCCTGCCAACTCAGAACTAAAACAAATTGGGCAGGTAACTTGGGTAAACCTGTTCTATTGTCAGATAGTCAATGACCATCAACCAGATGATAGTAATTGAAAATGAAGTATTCTGAACAAAACAATGGAACCTTTTTATAGAAAAAGTGTTAACTCATGCCATTAAAGCAAAGGAAAGAAATACAAACCTTCTGAATTTTTTAGGGCAAAATTGCCATTTCCAGACAAGGAGGGTTCTACAGGTTTTTCTGGTCCTGGCTTTTTTTTTTTCAGTTGTCCTTCATCATTGCTATACATGCAGTTCAAAGTTTTTTACCAGAGGAATACTTTATTCTGTACAAATGTTTTCCCTATATTATACTTTCAACATAACCTCTTTAGACATACTTTCAATTTCAAATCTGGTAAAAGCTAGCCAAAGATAAATAACACATTATGTTTCTGAACTTCACCTCTACAAAAAGTTCATAATTGTTTTTATTCCCAATCCAATGAACAGTTACATGAGAATGACATCAGAAAATAGGAAAAATATATCACAACATTAACCAAAACCAGTTACATACCTTTGCCAGTTTGGGTTTTTGAGCATATTTTGCTAAATTCAGTCGAGACAGATTTATGAAAGGGCCATCTGGATTTGTTAGCATTGAAGCCTGAAGGGGAAAAAGAAGTTTTTTAAGTGGGAAGATCCCTCACACTTTTTCTGAAAATTTTCAAAATATTAGTAGTATACAACAAAACCACAAAACCCCAAACAAAACATTTGTATGTGCACTGCTCTACTGTGTAGTACAGACTAAAAATGCTCTGCTCCTTCAAACCTGAGCTTAGATGCAGCTTTTAAGTAAACTACAACATCTCTGTGCCAGATACTATGACCAAGAAATGTATAATTCTGAGAAGAGACAAACAACTGACCGTGCCCAGCCTGACATATCCCCCCGAGGCACTGGTGATGGGGCGGGCTGTGAGAGCTGTCCGAGGTGTCCTTATCGCCTGTTCCACAGTGCTTGGCCGGCCACTTTGTGTGCTGGGTCTCACAAATCCTGTAATAGGTCTTCCTGACTGAGTTACTGGCCTGAAGATGGTAAGTATATTATCCTTACGTTAGGTGGTATTTATTGATAGAGAATTTAAACAGTTACACCCGAAGCAATTCATTTTCAGAAATTAAATTTAAGATTTGCTTATTTCTAAATAGTCACATTTAAAAAAATAAACTGTCACATACCTAACAGCTGGGCTGGGGCCTCCACCTTGGCTAGTTCCAGGGAGTTTCAAAGAGGTTCCTGGTCCTATAAAATAAGAGCATTTCTCATTCCACATTGAGATACTACTCGCTTGTTCAGAGGACTTAAAAAATTACTGTTTTACAATCACTTATAAATTGGAAATTTCTTTGTTCAAACTGAGAGGACATAGCACTAAACAAAGAAGACAAAACCAAAATATTATACTGTACTACTGATAAATTGTTAGCAAGAAACCTGCCACAATGAACATGGTTTTCACTCTTTTACTCCTCCCATTCTCTTCTTTATCCCAACTGGAAAGAGTGAACAAGTGGGTGTGTGGAGTTTCGCTGCCTTCTGGGATTAACCCATAACAATTCTCAAGAATATTTTAGGAACAACAGATAGCCCTGAAGTAAGAAAGGTTACTGGAACAATGAGACCATGCTAATTTGAAATGGTGCATTTTCTATCTGGGACTAAAATAACACCCAGACTTTAGTAAATGAACCAAAACCATCAGCCTACAGAGCAGATGGAGAATGACATCTCATGTCATTAAACCTATGTAGGACCCAGAATTTATGGCACAGTACAGTTCGAACTCATCCATGTTCAAAGGTCATCAGTGAAAATACAGAACTGGCTTGAGCCGAGGTGAACAGATTAAGGGTCCCCCTTTTCACATATGTCTGTTTTGACAGTGCATAATTAAGAATTACTAGTTCCTTCATGAAGATTTTCCACCACCTTCACTGACATTTGATTAGCCAGTTTTTCTAACCTGCTAAGTGAATGTTTACAAGGTGGTTTTAAAGACTTGGTAAAAAGAAACATAGGACATCTATACCTTCTGGTGTGTTCACTGCTTGTTACTGTGTACAGAAAAAAAAAAAAAGATTTAAGTTTGCACAGACAGTTCTTGACAAGTCACTGTTACTCATCTATTTATCTTCTATATACTTATGAATTGCTTTATTGCAAAAGTTTCCAAAAACTGAAGTTAAACTGATAGGTAGACGGTTTCCTTCCTTCTTTTTTTCCTCCAAGATAAACCCCAAGTCTGCCCTTTTTCAGTCCTCCCTCTCCTACCTTCAAGCTGTAATTACCTCTGAGATGCTACAAGTCCAATGTTTAAGTAAGTTGAGTAGACTTGTCCAAATCAATAACTTTTAAACCTAAATACCTTTCAGTTTTTCTAATCCATGCTGATACCAAGCGCCTCTGACTCCAATATTAGAGTAGCCATCTGACTACAGCTACGTTTAAGGTTAAATAATACAGAAAAGGTATTAACCATGATCTCCTTGGTAAAACCAACTTTTAGCAACTGATGCTAAAATGAAGAACAAAACCCAGTCTTCTCTCTCTTCTGGTTGGCAACACTTAGGATGTCTGTTTCTTACTTGCCTTTTATAGTCCTGTGAATCTTGAATTTTTTACTCCACAACAGAAGGGGTGGACAGTCCATCCAGCAGAGTTTCTAACATGATAACTAGGACACTCTTCTAAGAAATGGAAAAATGGCTTTCAGCTTTTCAGACTAACACAAAAATGTACTAGTCTTCCAATTTCTGCATTTGTTTAAACTATTGCAGTAATATAAAAGAGGGAGGACATTAAAGTCCCTTCCGTCAGACATGTTTTTTACTAACTACAACTGGTTTGGAGTTTTTGGTGTACTGGAAGAATACTTATGGGATATAGTTCCCTTTATCTCACCTCAGGCAACTCAGTTCTTATTTTGAGAATCCCAACCTGACTAGTTATGAATAGACACCAAGAAGCCATAGCAGTGCATGTGCCCCTAGCAGTGTCAGAATTTAAGTGCACAATTTCAGTAATTAGTGATGACTGCAGAAGACACCTTTACCTCCCCCGTTTGTCAAGGTAACACTTTTAAACAAAATTACAGTATTAGTTGATAAAATTAATGGTGTTAAGAATCCAAAGGCAATGTGATGGAATTTTTCTGTGAAATTATACTCTAGGACATTTTTTCTTAATAAACAAGACTGAAGGCAAATTAACAGAGCAAAAAGATAAAAATTTAAAAAACAGTGTAAGATGGACTTCATTACATATGTGTAAAGAGGACCACAGAAAAGTAGTGTTTTTCAGTGGACCCCATACAATTTAGCAATTATTTAAGAATGCAAGACTGAGAGCAAAATCATTATTAAGATATTTAAATCTTGCAACTAAGATAAGGACAGATGTAAAACTGAAATAGATTTGTAATAGATGCAGAAGGATTTAAACTGCTTAGTACAGGTAATACCAGTTGTAATATGGGAGGTATGACTACACATTTTCAAGTTATTAAATTTTGTGTACAAGTGGAGTGATCACAGAACCACAGAATGGTGGAGGCTGGAAGGGAGCTCTGAAGGTCATCTGGTCCAACGATGCTCAAGCAGGAACACCCACAGCCAGTTGCCCAGGACCCTATCTAGATGGTTTCTGAATAGCTTCAAGGACAGAGACTCCACAGCCTCCCTGGGCAGTCTCTGCCAGTGCTCGGTCACCCTGCCATAAAAAAGAGTGTTTCCTGATGTTCAGAGGGAACCTCCCGTGTTTCAGTCTGTGCCCACTGTCTCTGGTCCTGTCACTGAGCACCACTGGCTCCATCCTCCTTGCACTCTGTTTAACGATATCTGTGTTTACCTTTTATATGAAACTGTAGCATTAAAATACCTCAGATATAAGAAGAAAGTAAAATCAAGCTATAGAAGAAAAATGTATTTTCTGTGTGTCAGTGGACTGTTGTCTGGTTTGGAGATTACAAAAGACAACTGGATAAGAGTTTTAAGACTCAACTGAAAATTAAAAAGATACAGCTCACAATGAGAACATTGTTTAGCTTATGAAAGAAAAGATCACTGGATGACTTAGTGATGGATTTAGCTGAAAAACATTTTTTTTAAATATAAACTTCATATCAGGCATAAAATATTCAAAAAGAAGCAACAGATGGAACAATAGTTGATAATTCCCATTAATGATATGGCACACAGTGATAAAAGCTAGCAAATTTAATACTTTAACAAAGACTGCAGGGGTTTCTCTATCTTTGGAAAGTTCTTATACTTTCTGAAAAATTACACACTAAGCTCAGGCACATGTAGTGGATTTGAAGCACGAAGAGCAAAGTCTTATCTCAACAATTCAGGAGTGCAGGCTACACTATCATAATGACTTTCTTTGGTTTTGAAATCTGTACACACTATCTAGAATGTCATCTTTTTTCAATTTAAATATAATATGAATGCATTTGTATTATTTCTAAATAATATTCATCAAATGATTTCTCTTAGCAGATGATCCCTACCACGGGGGACATGAAATGAAATAAAATTCTGAATTATATTATTATGCTGTTTTAAGAAAGACGTGTAATTACCTTATCATAATGTATGAAAACAACTTCTTTACTGCTTGACTGTTTGTATGTGCCAAATCATGTAAAGAAAATTTTAAAAAATGTAATCAGATAGGTAGGCAATTGCCTACATCTATACAGAAGAGAAAAGCTTTTTCCGCTTTGAATATTAATTCTAGCCTATGTACAATTCTTCCCTTGAATTCCTTGACATTGTAGGTGGTTGAGAGCCACATCTATAAGTTGCATAAAAATTTCCATGTGGACTGAACTAAAGAAACAGAGAAAAATTAAAATAATGCCAAAAAAGTAGTGGAAGACTACTAATTATTACCCACTTAGAAGAGAACTGATGAAGTTGAAAAAGACTTGCATAGAAGAAAGAATGACAGAGCTGAAGAACTGCTTTGTGAAGAGAGGAAATAAGGAGAGAAAAGCAGGAAATAAAATCAGTTCAGATAATGTTTGCAGGACATGATAGCAAAAGGTTATGTCTGGCTGTAGTCTACAGTACAGGCATATGAGTAAGATTCACAGTACACCAAAGGTGCATTTTTTCTCTAGTTTCCCACAGCGCCTCAAGAAGCCACAACAGAGCAAAACAAATCAATGTGCTGATGAAAAAGAGCAAGTGAGTACAGAGATGTAGAGGAAAAGCTGACAAAACACTACTTGTCTGAACTCCCATCTGATGGGTCTAAGCACAATACCACGATTGTGGTGGATCTCAGCATTGCCAAGCAACCACAAAACAGCCTGAAACTCTTTTTCTACCTATAGCTATAAGCTGTATCAGGTCACCTCAGTATGTACTATTTTATGCCAGATGACAATCCTGGCCAAAAAAGGTCTTGTTTATTCAATGTATTTAAGTGAAAGTCATTCTTACGTGCAACTTGAGCAATGGCATTTTCATCGAGGATCATCTCTGCAATTCCTTCTTGATCCATATCAATTTCATCCACATACACCATTTCTGTCAAAGCTCGTGTTTTCAGGCTCCAGGCAGCCTGAATAAGGATAAAGTAAAAAGTAAAATATCTTCAAGACACCAAGTAAATAATCTAACCAGAAATTTTATCATTTTTTAAATTATTATTCACTTCACCATTTAATAGACCTGAATAAGACAGTGACTTAAACGGGTAAGTATATCCATCTGTCTGATGGTGGTGGAAAGGGTACCAAGTCCTTTGTTAAAAGCATCAGCTGTAAAAAAATCTGTAAATGCATAAGATTAATCTCATAATCTGAGATGCCTATTGGGACACTTTTTAATGTCTGAACTGACAAATTACGATGTTAAATATCCTGGAGAATAATGTTAGCAGTGTGGAAAGGCAAGCATTACACTAGCCTATGTGACAAGCTTGTGTAGATTGTAAAGACAACAAATCAATGGTGAGAAAAAAGAAAACAAGAAAAATCAGTGGCAGCCATAGACAAGTACCAACAAAATATGTGTAGATCCAACCACTGATAACTTGATATGATTGTAAGGTACTCATACAGCTGGCATGATAAAGGGATTCACAAGACCCATTCCTGATCGTCCATCAGATATTGAACAGATCATCATAAATTTTCCAGAGTAAATATCTCTGCCAAAACAATTAGATTTATTTCCTTTCTGGCAGAGTACAGCAGTCTGGTGTAAAAGCATGTTTAATACTGGCTAAGGAGACATCTCAAAATAGAAACAGACTGATGCTACCTTAATAGAAATAAAGGTCAAATACATGGAAACATTTATTCTTTAAGTAAGAGGTATGAGAAAATCTGAACTTCAAGCTTAATTAATAATTTAAGTAATCATTTAGTGAGACACTTCCCATTCATCATGTCTCAGACCATCCTTCCTCTACATTTCCCTCGTGCTTCTACACAACTTTGTACGTTTCAATCAAAAAGAAAGCATATCTAGAAACACTGAAATATTTAACTATTCTTCTAAAAAGTACTTTCTTCCAAGCAGAAGTGAAAGAGGACGTTAGTCAGCCAGCTGAGCCACGATTAGAAACCTTTGTACAAGTATGAAGAGAAAGGAACTCAGCAGGATGATCTGAATCTAGGCCAGACAGACATAATCCAGATCTGCTTTATTATCTTTTAGTTTCTTCTTATGTAGGAGGATGACAGGCTTAAATTTGCATTGCAATTTGCAATTAGATGTTCAATACCTTTAACTGTTTTTCATTACTCTAGTTTGTTGAATTTTTAACACCTTGATGGTACTCCTCTCTTTCCAAAGACATGTATGTCTGCAGTAAACATAAGCATGTCTCTAGTGGAAATATGCTCAAATTAGAGCTCTCGTACAGCCAAACACAGCTAATTACCGAGTAGAGGTAAGAAAAGCCGCCCGTAGTAATTACCTTTTACTGGGAATTGGAAGTAGCAACTTCTCTACAGTAACTGCTAAAACTGGAGCCAGTTCTTTACACAGGCATAAATGGATTATTGTGACTTTTCCACTAACATGCAATAACGTGTTTTTAAAAGCAACATATCTCTTTGTCATTATTGGGCAAATATCTGTCATAAAAATAGATTCCTTAGGCAGCTCTTCCAGTCTTCAGATCATAGTCCGAGGCTTCAAAGCCAACAAAAATTAGGGTGTATGGTCTCTCCTTGTGGGACTGACATTTTTTTTTTTGTGATAAGCAACTTGTCTGGTGCTTTAGAAGACAAACCACATTTTTAGGAAACAGCCACTTAAACAGTAGGAAAAAGAAAGGGACAGATCATTTCAGAAAACCCACACACTCACAGCATAACAACAGATTTAGCTTGCTTAACTCATAATCAGACAGCAGTTTACAATAACTAATACTAAATAAAGAGGGAAGCATTATTTAAGTATCATAACTACAGAAATGTGATACAGTATTTAAGAAGTCTAAGCTCCAAAAAGAAAAGTGACAGAGTTCTTCACATAGTTCCTGAGAAGTTTGTCACGTAATTGAGTATCTTCCTCTTGTTCCTCGACAGTCCAAAAGCCAAACTAAAAATATAAACTTAAAATCTGAATTTAAACTTTTTTTTCTGAATATGGTAACACACTTTTCTAAGAGCTTTTATTCTCCATTAATCCTTCCCATTGTGGTAAATTTTATTCCAAAAACAATGAAAACTCCAAGGACACAACAACTACATTGTGAAGGGCAATTATTAAAGTCAAGAAGATATCTGGCAGTATTTCACTGAAGCCATTCTATATGCAAACAACTGGCATGACTTCCTTGGAATGTAATTGGAGACTTGTAAAATATGTTATGAAGCTGTATTTAAAGATACCATTTCACATTGCATTTAAACTCTTCTGATCGTGAGCTGGAGCCAAAAGACGCCACCACCTGCACAACACTGTTCTTGCTAATGTGGACAGAGAAAAAACTAATCAATTACTCTCAGTTTTCCATCACTTATGCAAATCATTCTCATGCAGCTACAAGGCTACTGGACTGGACACAAGGTAGGGAGTGAGAAAGAGCTGTAGGAGCAGGAAGGGGACAGGAAACAGCCCACATCACATGCATTAAATGAAACATGAAAGTGAGTCCTAAGAGCACAAACATTGTTCTGCCTGTAAAATACACACTGGCTTTTTCCTCATCTCATCTGAAGGTCATTCAGTTCAAGGTAGATTCAATGTTGCTTTTAGAAGGCACTGAACTGCTGATTAAAGCCATAGGAAATACATGAGAGAAATAAGCTTCTATCAAATATAAAAGCTGCCTATTCAAAATACCAACAATCTTCCCCTTATCAAAGGTAATGCTTTACCAATGATGAAAAACAAATTTATGCCATTGAGGACTTAACAACGAAACAAGTATTTTTCAGTGTATCAGAAATTCTTCCCAATGATTGTATCTAATAATTGTATTTATGGAAAGAACTTTACCTGAAACACGGTGTATTCAGAATCAAGCCCCTGAAAAGAGAGCAAATAGAAACTGAGGAATGGAAATGCCAAACAATAAAAACAACAACAAAAATGGATTTATACTCTGTGACCATCTCATTTTGGACAAACATTTTCTCTCTGATACATATTTCTGAATTTGCATTTTATTACATCATTAAGCATATTATGGAGTTAATCACCATTTTACACAATGAAAGCAGATCTGCAGTAAGTACATCTCTCTGATACCTTTGCTTTCGTGCTTCTGCTGGATCATGCTGGCCAAATCTTAGATATCTTAAAAATTAACCAGATTATTATGCCATGGGCTTTGGAACACCTACTTAATAAAATCCTTCTTTGTGCATTTTTGTTAGTTGCTGCTGGTGATCGCACTGGTATCACTCAAGTACACCAAAAAAAAATCAGCACTTTTTTGGCATTTTATGATGAAAATGATGCATTCATTGTATTCTGGACAGTAAAGCTGCAAGTGGAATAAATGTCAAATCAATGGCCTATTGCACCACCCAATAAATAAAAGGAAAGCTATCAGATTAAGTTTATTACAAGTGAAAAGGCAGAAACTTGCTTCTGCTTGAAAACCTGTGGCAAAATTGAGTAAATACTAACAGAAAGACATAAAAGTTTATCATCAACTATTGTGTAATTATCATGTTCAGGGCTTCTGCTGCTCACTCCCAGGGACTGGGGAGGAGTTTTTCCTACTGTATTACCTAGCTTTAGACAAGGAAGGTGGGAGACAGATGTTACTTTCTCTAAAGCACTATTAGCTTTTTGTTGTGTCAGATCATTTCTGCTCCTGGAGGGAGGAGGAAATTTCTTGCATATCTGGCCTTGTGTAAATCACTCAGAATTAAACCAGCTCTATTAGACTGAATATACAATCTTAGAGTAATTCAGACTATGAAGGGACTTCTGCAGGTCTCTAGTCCAAAGCCCTGCTCAAAGAAAGGTCAGCTATGAGGTCAGTTGAGGTTGCTCACAGCCTTGTCCAGTTGGGTCTTGAAAGCTTCCAAGGATGGAGGCTGCACAATGCCTGTGGGCAACCTGCTCCACTGCCCACTGTCCTTATGGAGAAATGTTATTCCTTGTATCAAGCCAGAGCCTCTTTCCCACCCATGCACCACTGCAGGGGGCCCCTGGCTCTATTTCCTTGATAACCTCCTTGTATGTATTAGAAGGCTGCTATTAGACCACGCCGGTGTCCCCTCCAAGCTCAAGCAGTGCCCCATGTGCTGCTGCCTTCCTTTGCAGCCATAACACATTTCTGGCTCTGGCTTCACCAGGAGAATGGCAAGGTCAAGCTTGCTCTTTTCATCCGTAGCATGAGACACGCTCTACTTCTTTCAATTGGAATATATTTACTCAGTAAATTCTATGACAGCAGGGACCTGGAAGACTGGTGAAGGACACCTTCCTTCTGGAGTGTACTGGAATTTCTGTGGCCTTTTAAGGATCGTATTTGGAGTAACCAGCTTGTTCACTGGCATTAGAATGCACAACACAGCTTAGACATGCACTATGCTGGGGAACTAAACGTTACCAGAGGGATTAATCTCAGCTGAGAGTGATGTACCTGGGCTTGATCAGAGCACTGAAACTGCCTTTGCGTATCAAAGGGGAGTGTCGACCTGCTGGAAGGCAGGAGGGCTCTGCAGAGGGATCTGGATAGACTTGAGAGATGGGCTAATTCCAATGGGATGAAGTTCAATAAGGCCAAGTGCCGGGTCCTGCACTTTGGCCACAACAACCCCCTGCAGTGCTCCAGGCTGGGCACAGAATGGCTGGAAAGCAGCCAGGCAGAAAGGGACCTTGGGGTACTAATTGACAGGAAGCTC
>JAWWEV010000167.1:46339206-46455650 GCA_035583235.1 Hafferia zeledoni | reverse complement strand
ATGGACCAAGGGTTGGACTCGATGATCTCAGAGGTCTTTTCCAACCCAATCGATTCTATGATTCTATGATTCTAAATGTATAATATATGAACTCCAAGTTCTTTTGTTCATAGCATTTGTCTTCCAAAAATGAAACCATTTAGTTTCCTAAGTAATAAAGAAAAGGACCTTGAGATATTCAGCTTGCACTTTATTCACCTCATTGCACCTGAGTGTTACAGCACATATGAAAATGGTTTAAGAGCAGTAGGGGATCTTCCATACCATATGTGCTACAGCAACTAATGAGGACAAGGATGAAATATTATGTCAATACTAACTCAAAAAAGCCTTGATGATACAGATGTGCATCTGACTTTAGGCTATGCTGATTTGTTTAAAAAATAATTTAAAAACAAAACAGATTTGCTTGTAGGAATATTTGCATTACTCAAAAATTCAGAAATTACATCCCTCATCATTTTGGAAGAAAAGCAGAGCTGACCAACAACACTAACTAAAAGCATTGCTCTCTCATACGCTCATAATGCCAGATGAGAGTATGCACTCTTCATACTTCCTAACTCATTGTTTCAGTTTTTGACAAGAAGCCACTTTAGATTTTTTAATAACCCTCAAGTAGGTAAAAAGACCCTCACATTAAACAAAAGCATAGAACAACAAAAATTACACTAAAATATAATATATTTTACCATGGGTGGATCCAGCAGTTGCTACTCATGCAAGTAATCCACTGGAATTGGATTTCAAATAAAGAGTTCTTTGAGAAGATTAACAAATACCGTTGCCCTGTAAGCTTGTATCTTAAAACAAAAGCTCAAATTTACTCTTCATTTACACATAGAAAGCTCTTTTGAAATTAAAAAGATTGCAAAAGCTATGAAGCAAGGATTTAATCCAGATCCCTAAATCAACTGAGGGCACTCTAAAATTCGTATTAATATATAGAGTCAGTTTATTTGAAGACCAAAATATTTTGAATTACATTTCTGACACTTACAGCCTAGAAGAGAGAATGAAAAGATTTCATACCTTATAATATAAGGCTTCAGTCCACAATTAATTTCAGGTGAGAACAATTTAATACATGCAGAATATGAAAATTAGTATATTCTGAAAATGCTCTTCAAATGATTAAGAGCAGAAACACAAGGAAAAAACCCTTTACCCAGGAACAATGACTTCACTGTAAGTATCACTAATTTCCATACATAAACTTGATTACAGTCTCTTGAACCAATAATTGATTTCTGTTGAAGATGCTTTTTCAAATCAAATTCAATGCCCATAAACATAACTGTGATAATTCTATTATGACCTTATAAAAACCAGTATGCAAGAAATAGGAGCTGAAAGTTCACCATGGGAGAAGGACAAATGAACAAAAGCAAATCCTCATAGCAGACCATTAATCAAGAAGGACACCCACTGTATGCCTGTTAATTACATTAGGCATTTTTTTCTATTGTTAAACTAGAGCAGGCCTCATACATGGGTTCTGGTTATTGCCTCGAATCTGACATATGGAACCCAAAGAGTAATCAGATTAGGTGACTAATCAGGATGATCAACAGAAACAGTCCTGGATTGTATTTTCTCTAGGTCATGTTATTACTATAAACATTGTTTGCTTACAATAGGAAATAATTAAACTGAACATCAGTACTTCATGTGTTTGTATGCCCAAATAGTAGTTATAGAAAATAATGCTTTTATTTATCCTGATATAAGATAGTCAGCATAAAAGTAAATTCCACCAATAACACCTATATTCCTAATTATGAAATAAAATGCAGAGGGTATTTTATAGAAAAAAAAATTCAATCTTTCACAAAATGTAACTCAGTAGCTGCTAATTATTCTTCTATCAAAATGTTATTCATTAAGAATTCTTTAGGCAAACTTGATTGATTTCAAAATGTTTTGATTTCATTGTTGTGTTCTTTAAGAATTCAAGTTTATAATGGCGTAGTATTTAATCCTGCTATGTAAGAAAATTCTTGATTCATGCCAATTAGCTACAAGGTCCACACAACACCTTAAAAACCTCCTAGGGCTTTACTGCATCTGGGGACAGGAGTCAGAGAGTTCTCCACCAACTAAGACAGTTTCTAACGTATGTACATGTGACTACTGACTGGATCATCAGTAAACTTATTTTTGAGAACTTCAAATCATCTTTTACCATGTTCTTAAAGGAGAACTTCTTAAGTGTCATTATAATTGTGTTAAAAACAAATTCTCAATACTAAGTTATATGTACAGAAAGTGGTAAATTAAGATATATATCAAGATATACTGGTCAAGAAAATTTTTTACTACATTTATAAGTGTGACTGGCAAAAATGCCATTTTCTAAGGCTATTGTAAAAAGCTGGTTTCAGCAGCCCATAGCTCCGGGGCAGTATTGTGGATACAATGGAGCAGGAGGAGTGCTATCATTTAGCTGACCAGCTGGCAACTGCGAAAAAGGTAAAGGCTTTCAGAGAAGAAAGGCCATCTCTTTCAGGCATGGAAATGTTCTTCAATTATGCCCTGTTAATCTCTTCCCTTAGTTATCCATTGTTACACTACACATTTTAGAAGGGAGAAGGCCGCTGGCCTAAGCATGAAACAGTCACAGTTTAACTCAACCATCCCTGGGCAGGTATTTAAAGGGCACCATCTCCTGTGGTTTGGTTTATGTTATATCCTAACGCACTGTTCAAAGAAGTGAATCCCTGAACAGGGACTGAGTTCTTCTAAGACCCTCCTTTCCCTGGCTGCAGAGGCAGGGAGGCACATGCTTAGCAGAATGTGGGACAAGAGGATAAGAACAGATGGCATGGTGATTACAGTCCCTGAGTATTCCCTCGTGCTGCACAGCCGCTTGCTTAATCCAAACTTTTCCTAAGTGTTGTCATTTGTCTGTCTGCTTTCCTGGTGCCCAACACGACAGTTTGATTTGAAGAAGTGCTACCATTAAGAGTTTGACCATTCAATCTGTTAGAATTGCTGTGTGTTCTTCAAGAAAACAAACCACACACACTGGGTTAGGTACCAAAAATGATACACACTTAATTTCCGATATCTCAGCAGGTTATAGTTATACTAAAATACTATCAATGTAATTAACACAGGTGGAAGACAGCACCATTTTCTGGTAGGTGGCTGAAAATGACAGAAATAAAGTTCAACCAAAATATTTAGGACCTACTGATTTAATTAACATGCTACTTCAAAAGTAACAGAGACATCAGGAAATCAAAATCAATCTGCCTGAGAATGGTCCTGGATTCTTCATTAACATGAACAAAAAATAATCATAGATCACTCTTCCGATATTCACAACTACAGCACATAATCTGATATGCTACCATTGAAATAAATTCAGAATAATGTAAAATAGGATTAGACTAGGCAAGCAAAAGAATTAAGTAATGTATATCACTTAATGGACTTCTAATTATCTCAGTATTCAGCCTTGGACCTTAATATCTTTAAAAGGTTTTATAAACATAATGGTTCTATTAAATGCAAAGTATAAATGCTACAAGACAAAAACGATTTTGTTGTATTAAGTAATTCTTGAGGTATATTCCTTTATTCCAGACCCAAAGTTTAGCAGGTTAAACAAGACACATTAGTACCTGAAAGCAGCAAATGCTAGAAAGTAATGAGCTGAAAGTGTAACAACATGGGTGAGGAAAAGACATGCAAAGCTTTAAAAATGAGATGAAGAATAATAAAATACAGGCTTACGTGGACAGATAACCAGCAAGTATTAAGATTTTTGTGTTGATTACAATAAGAGTAAAATCTAAAGATAATGAACATAGTTGACTGATGAAGAGAAATACCCTTCCATATTAAGTCTGCCATGAATGTTAAAGATATTTTCTCAGCAAATAATTAGAAAATGTTTTGTTGAAGAGATTTCAGGTATAACATTTTGGATATTGAGCTGATTTGAGCTTGTTTCAAGCCTCACTCTTAAAAATTATTTACTGAATATTCTGGTTTCTCCAACCTGCTGTAGCAAAATAAATAGGTGGTATAAATAATGTTACATCTTCTCCTGTCAGGAATTGCGCTTTTTGCTGGACTAACAGAGAGGAATGATGGAAGAAAGCTGTGTAGCCATCACACTATGCACCATAAATGCAGTATACTCCATGATCCTTCTGAAGAAGAATGCTGAATTGCCACTTAATAACCACCTCTCCAATTACTCTTTTTTAAAAGAAGTCTCTAAACTGGTAGTCCTTACATAAAGAACTTACATAGAATAAAATCCACTTCCTGGTGTCTGCAAACTTTGGACATGATTTACTTGCACACTGGTGTATGAAATCTTTTTGGACAAAGACTGAAACATCATTACATGCACTTTTAAATGCTATAGAGAAAGACTGATATTTCCCAATCTCAAGTAGAGATATTTTGACATACTTATAGAAGTCATTCATTCCTGGTAAAAATGAGGACTCCTCAAGGATTCCTCAAGAAGATTATATGGGACAAGAACCAAACTAACCATACTTCAAGTTTGTCACTACAGAAAGCAAAGACATTTCTTTTCCATGTGAACTTTCCAGTAGGTTTGAAATGTGCTGCTGCTGTAGAATACCCTTTTTCACATAAAACTGTGAATAGGAAATGAACATACTGAAATTATAAAGTCCAGTCCTTTGCAGGCAACTGGGACCTGGAAGTTTTTTCAGAACACTGATGAAACTTGATCTTAAAATTCAGAGACTTCATGTAAGATTTCGAAGAGCTTATGATTTGAGCTGGCATAGACAAGGTTCACAGGAAAGGAAATTATCTTAAATGTTTTCCATCTCTCATTCTTACAGAAGACAAAGCTTATAGGCTGGTGTAAGCATTTCAAAGATTAAGTGATCAATTGCTTGTATTAAATTTATATAGAATTTGGAAAAACTGTCATATTGCTGGTAGGAAAGCTGCTGTTTCTCTAAGAAGAATGTGTACCTTATCTAAGAAACCACTTTAATTTATATACTTCAATGTTTCAACATGCTTGATCAATATTTGGAAGAAGGAAGACCAATTTGGGTTTATATCACAGAATCACAGAATGTTAAGGGGTTGGAATGGACCTTGAGGATCATCCAGTTCCAACTTCCTCTGCCATGGGCAGGGATGCCTCCCACTAGACCAGGTGGCTCAAGGCCTTATCCAACTTCATCCTCTCATTGCTGTTTTGTTAATTTCCTCCTAAATATTTTTCCCATCTTCTATTCCTTACCAGTGCTACTGGAAACAGCCCAGCAAAAGTTTGGAGTTGCCAGGTCTAACAATACAATTTTACACCTGAGCTGCAGCACACAGTAGAAATGCAGCTGTCCTTATATTTTCATGTTGAGATCATAGACTGAAAAATGTTTTACTAACTAAAAATTTACTAACTAACTATAAATTTAGTGCAACAGAAGCACTATGGTCTTTACAAGTTTTATTTACTGTTGTCTACAATTGTGCTACTTCAAGAGCTGCTATCATGAATCAAGTGTTGTCCTCTCATATGCAAAGATTACATATATAAAGACCCAATAATGTATATATACATAAATAATACAGCACTTGCACAGAACTAATACTCAATCCCATTTAGCATTCAGGAATACTGTTCTTGGAATACCTTCTCGGCTAAAACTTTTTCTGCTTATGGCTCCAGTTGGTGCCTTACAATGTAAAACATAAAAAAGAATTTTTAAAATATCCATCCTAAATCAATTTAAATAATTACTGTGTGTTGTCTTTACACAACTGTGTGACCATGCAGTTTTCTTTAAAGACTCATCCTTTGTGATGAAAAGAGCTGCCTCCAAGATTCTTAAAATATCTGTCTACAGAATGCTTTGAGAGACTTACAAATGTACGGTGAAGTATGATGAAGAGCAAAGTCTATTCAATTACTGTTTCTAAAATATGGCATTAAAAATGTTTACAGGCACATATACATTAATCCAAAAACAACTTTCCCAAATCTTTCCTTCTTACAGAAGGGTAAGAAAATATGTAGGTACTGAACAACACAAGTCCAGACATTGGAGCTGGAGAAAGAGCAAAGAGAAAGGAGTGCAAACACCTTCTGCTCCAAGGTACGCAAGCTGAGCTAAAATGCGTGTCCATCAACCTTATGCCTTTTAGTCCATACAAGAGAGATGGTATCTGAACATCAGCACAAATTCAACAGGAATATCCCTAAGCAGACTCGACTTTTGGTCTTGGCTTTTCTTCCTTTAACTCCGCAAACTCCTCAGTGAGTTACAGTCCCCCCGTGGGAGTCCTGCCCGCGGCAGGGGAACCGCCGCGCACTCCGGAGCGGGGCTGGGCCGGGAGGGCTCCCGGGGCGTGTCGGAAGAGGAGGGGGAGCGGCGGCTCCGCCCCGGCCGGGCAGGGAGGTGGGGAGCTCGGAGAGCCGGAGCTGCGCGGCCTCCCGCTCCGCCTGCTGCTCCTCGGCCCAGCCCAGCGCTGCCGTCCGCCCACGGGGGCCGCGCCAGCCCCTCCGGCGGCCGCAGCGGGCTCGGAGGGGTCCTGGTGCTCAGGCGACACGGACGGGCCGCTGCCGCCACCCCCAGCCCCGCTACCTGCTCGCCGGGCGGCCTCTCCAGCAGCTGCGAGCAGAGATCCGCGCACTCCCGGAACTTCCTCCGCCTGAAGTAGCTCCAGGCCTGGAAGAGCGGCTCCATCCCCATTCCGCCGGCGGGAGCGCGGCGGGCGTTCGGGCCGCGCTGCCGGCGCCCCCCGGGGCGGAGCGGGGCCGCGCTGCCGCTGCTGCTGCTGCCGCCGCGGAGCCGCCGGGCCCCGCCTCGGCCGCCGGGGCGGAGCGGCCCCAGGGCGCGGCTCTGGGCGGTACCGCCCGGCCGGGCCCGGCCCTGGGCGCTCCCCGCGGCCTCCGGACACCAGGCACGGCCTGGCCCAGCCGCTCCGGACAGCGCTCCCCGTGGCCTCCGGACACAGGGCACGGGCCTGGCCCAGCCGCTCCCGCCAGCGCCTCTCGGGGGCTCGTACGCTATGACTGAAAGCAGAGTTTGATCTGTAAAATTTGGATCAGTAGACTTCAAATGACCCCACTATTTTTAACTGTGCCCTGTTACTTGATGTCCTATTAGCAAGAGCCATTTCGAGTTGGAATAAATGCCTGGACAAGATAATACAGCCCATTAATCCTTATTCGGGTAAAATGTCCTTTGGAGCCAAGGAGCCCTTACCGAAAAAAGTACAGATTGCTATGAGCAACACTGTTTTCAGTTTTGCAGACCCTGATAGTTCCTTTACTTCATTAGTTTTTGCAGAGAAATTATGAACCCGAGGTATTTAGAGATTTAAAAAGTTGGAATTCAATTAATCCTAGTTTGTTTGGAGAAATAACTGCATTTGTGGTGTGAAAATCTTTGGTGAATGAACATGAACAAGATTGCTAAAATCACGTGATTGGAATTTTAAGAGATCACTCTGGTTTTATTGCTTTTATCTTACCAAAACTATCAGTTTGTCCATGATGCATGAAAGGGATACCCAGGCTAGCAAGATCAGTGTCAGGTGGAAAGATGGAGAAACGAAAGTTCCAGTGTCAGGACTTTAGTTCATTCAAATATGGGACTAAGTGGCTTGAACTGAAGTAATAGCTACAGACAGCTGGGGTTTGCATGTCCCATAAACAGCACACGGGTGTATGGGGTTTGCATGGCAAGGGTTTGGGTGAGAGCCCATAGGGCTGGCTTCTGTGAGAAGCTGCTGGAAGCTTCCCATTTGTCAACAGAGCCACTGGCCAAGACTGATGGTGGTAGCACATCTAGGATAACATATTTGAAACCTGTGCAACTGCAGCCCAAGGGAGGAGGAGTGAAAAATATGTGAAACAACTATGCAGGTGCCAAGATCAGTGGAGAAGTAGAGGGAGCAGGTGCTCCTTGTGCCAGAGCACAGTTCCTGCAACCTGGGGTGAAGACTTTGTTGTGGCAGCTGTACCCCTATAGCCCGTGAAGGTCCACAGGGGAGCAGAGATCCACCTGCAGCCACTGTGAACCCCATGCCAGAGAAGGTGGATGCGTAAAGCAAGCTGTGACCTTGTGATAAGCCCATGCTGGAGCAAGCTCCCTGCAGGGCCTGTAGCCCCATGGAGAGAGAAGCCCACTCTGGAGCAGGTTTGCTGGCAGAACTTGTCACCCCATGGGGAACCCATGCTGGAGCAGCCTTTTCCTGAAGGACTGCATCCTGTGAAAAGCGACCCACTCTGGGGTAGTTTGTGAAGAATAATAGATCCTGGGAAGGTCTCACACTGGAGAAGTTCACGGAGGACAGTTTCCCATGGGAAAGACCACATGCTGGAGCAGGGTAAGGACTCCTCTCCCTGAGGAGGAAGGAGAAGCAGTAACAAAGTGTGATGAACTCACCACAAACGCCTTTCCCCATTCCCTTGTACTGCTGGAGGGGAAGAGGTAGAGAAAATTGGAAGTGATGTTGAGCCTAGGAAGAAGGAAGGGGTGGGAAGAAGGTGTCTTAAGATTTAGTTTTTACTTCTCATTGCCCTACTCCATTTTGATTGTTCATAAAATTATTTTCCCCAAGTTGAGTTGTTTTGCCTGGGAGACAGTAATTGATAAGTGATCTCTCCCTGCCCTTATCTCAACCCATGAGCCTTTCGTTATATTTTCTCTGCCCTGCCCAGCTGAGATGTGAGTGACAGTGTGGCTTTGGTGGACACCTGGCATTCAGCCCGGGTCAACCCACCATAACAGGGAAACAGTAATCTCAATTAAGTCTTTTTTGGGGCCCATGCCATCCACAGTTAAGAAGGCTGGAAAGGAAATAGTGTAATAGTTTCTATCCCTTTTGTACTTTATGTCTTTTATGGTCAGACAGCACAATGAGCAGAATGTGCTCTTCAGAGGGATTGTGAACATTGTTTTAAACCCTCAGATTTATTAAAAATATTAACTTGAAGTTCCTCCATGTTTATGAGGTGATCTGTTTATAATGCTTGCTGTTACCATGTTAGTAGCTACCCAGCATGTCTGGGCTGCTACTTTTTTATGGAACATAATGTGAATGGTGCTTTCAGTTTGTGGAGATGCATTTTGAGGTCAGTGCAGCATTTCCAAGGTTGTTAGATTAAAATGCCAAACTCGTGTTCCTTGGTTTACTGGAGACAAATAATGCCAGAATGTTTTATAATTGCTGATTTTAAAAGGCAGTTTTCTTCTGTGCACATGTCACCACATCTGTTAAACACACCATTTATATGCACAGCAAAACAGAGGAGACCAATAGCATCTAAATTTTATTGATTCCAATGTTGCCATCCTAAAAAACCTCAAATTGCTGCATGTATTTATTTCTTTGTGAACACGTATTTTAAGCTTTGATATCTACCTCCAGACTACAAAGTGAATTAAATGTCTAAGGATGCTGAGAATGTTTGATTATAACATTTTAATTGATTGATTTTAATTATTTCCATTTGGAGATAGCGAATCAAAACAAAACACAATGAAGCTGTGGTGGTGGATGAAGGTTTCTCAGTACTCTGTCAACCTGGGAGCATTCAGATGAGTAAGTAGTGAATTAGTCTCAGATATCATTGACTACTACACACTCTGGTTCACCTAAGGGTATTAGCTTGACAAGAAAACAGTAATTTTATGCTTCCTAGACAAAGAAATGAATCTTCAAAGTGGCTTTCTAATATGGGGACTCTCATTGATATTGACTATCAAAATCCCCAAATTTGAACCTTTTAACCAGTCTAGTATTTCCTTAAAATAATCTTGGTGAGTGGCCACATTCCACTTCTCTAACTTACTAAAATCCAGGAATACAACATACAGAGTCCTTATGTCTTTCTTTGTGTGCTTTGTAGACCTGTATGCCAGTGTCCCTCCAGTGTACTTGTATGAAAGCTAAACAGACAAGAATCATATTCAGGGCAGTTCCATGGGATGTAGTCCTTCAGGAACAGGCTGCTCCACATGGGTCTCCTATGGGGTCACAAGCCCTGCCTGTAAACCTGCTCCAGTGTAGGCTCCTCTCTCCACGGGGCCAAGGGTCCTGCTGGGAGGCTGCCCCAGCATGGGCTTACCATGGGGGCACAGCCTCCTTCGAGCACAGCCACCTTCTCTGGCATGGGGTCCTCCAGTGGCTGCACATGAATCTCTGCTTCCCCATGGACCTCCATGGACTGAAGAGGCACAGCTGCCTCACCATGGTCTTCACCCTGGGCTGCAGGGGAATACCTGCTCCAGACCTGGAGCACCTGCTCCTCCTTCTTCTTCACTGATCTTGGTGCCTGCATAGTTGTTTCTCTCACATGTTTTCACTCCTGCATCTGGATGCATTTACTTCTCCCTAATCACTTGATTTTTTGGTGGGTTTTTTTTTTTTTTTTTTTTTCTTTTCCTTAAACATGTTATCACAGAGGTGTGACTACAATCTCTGATTGGTTTGGCTTTGGCCAGTGATGGCTCTGTCCTCGAGCAGGCTGACATTGGCTGTGACAGACATGGAGGAAGCTTCTAGCAGCTTCTCACTGAAGTCATCCCTGAGCTCCCCTGCTACAATAATCTTGCCATGCAACCCCAAATTCAGTGGGTTATTTTTTGCTGCTTCCTCGAGGGTCTGATGCTGTCCTCCTGGCCTTTAAAGATCCCTGCTCGTTTTCGTTTCCTTGAATTCATGTGAGAATATTCCTTTTACACATCTATGTCTTGTTCAGAACTGCTGTATTTATTCTGGTGATGTGGCCTTCCTGGATGCTAATGAGTCTGACCAGTCTGCTGAGGTGTGTGGTACCAGCCTCTACCACAAATGTTGATGCTTATCCTCAGAAAAGTGAACTGTGTGCATTTGACTGATGCCAACAGTAAAGGAAAAAATTCAGCAAGTGCCTTTCTCTAGACTTGAAGTGTATATAAGAGCAAGTACAGAAGGTCAGTAACAAAGGTGATTGGATGCTGGTCTAGAATGCAATCACCTGCTGCTGCCACCAACCTTGGGCAGTTGGCACTGCCAATTTTTAAGAAAGTGAAAAAGGAACTTGCTACTCCCATTTTCCACAAAGGCAAATTCCTGTCTTGTGCACAGGTGTGTGGTGTTCCACATACCCCACCTTTCTAAAGCCTTTCTCTATCTGGAAAGTTGGATTGAGTAAGTCTGAACCAAGGGTCAGTGGAAATTTGACTCTGGAAAAGTTTTCTACATCAAAATGTTTTGCTCTCAGAGTAAATCCAACTCTGCTGATCTTTTGTACATATGCCTTTCTATCCATGAAGTGATCCTCTGGTGAGCTGTGAGTCATGATCACTTACGCTGTATGTGCTAGATCTGGAAAGAGTTCAATCAACTGGGCAACCAGTGAGTGTCTTCTGTCCCCTGTATGTAGCCACACTACACAAATGGACTGCAAATAAAATTATTCTGACATTGAATTGTATTTGTCATTAAGCAGACAGAAGCCTGGAAAGCCTATTTGGTTTCTCAGTTTTCTCACACAGACTGCAGTGCATGAAATAACTCTCAGTTGCACTCAAATGGATGACATTTGCTGTTGCTTGGGGTGCACAGTCACAGCTCGGGAGACTGAACATGCTGGCCCTTCCTCACAAACATCAGAACACAATATCTTTCATATTTTGGCATTAATGTCTGCAAGGTATTAGGGAGTGGTGTTCTGCTCTAGGGTATTTCCTTAATTATGTCATTTATTCAAGCATATATCTGGCACTCCTTTTGAGGGCTGCAAGTGTTGTCTATCACAAGATAGCTATTCAGTGGCTAATGGGAAATCAGTGGTTGTTTGCAGTAACAGTAGTGTTTAAATCTCAGTATTATACTTCAAGAATTATCACTTCTACCATATTTTTGTGTAGAGTGTGAAAAAAAGTAATTTTGAATGTGCTTTGTTTCTTTCCCATAGCTCAGGGCTGAGGCACTGTTTGAGCAGCTTACTAGACCTATCTTCTTCTTTCACCCACTCTCTCAAAATGAGGAAAATTCATTCTGTGGAAAGTTGGGCAACATATATGGAATTAGACTTCAGATGTACTTGATTTCTGTGAGAAGGACAAATTTTTCTGTTTACAGTGATAGAAAAAAAATCATAAAAACACTTAATTTCATCATAATACTCCAGTCCTCCAACTATAGTGAATCCCTCCATGTTTATTTTGTCAGTGCTAGACTGGGGCAATGATAGGTATTTGATACAACTATAGAACCACCAGAGTTTATTAAAGAAGGATCATGGCCTTGTCTTGTATAGGTATGCACATTCATTGTATTAGAGGTAACCTGACCTTAACTAGTATGTTTTGAGAAACTATTCTTATTGTCTGTGAAAGGACAGGAAATTCAGTGGTGCTGCTTTATTTACAGCTAGAGTATTATGATGATATCACTGTCTCATGGATAATTTGAGCCTTGCCTTCATTTGTTTGAACCTAGACCAGAAAATTCAGGAATCAGAAATAAGGGTCAGTTTCTCTTCTGTCTGTGGTTTATTCTTAGTTTGAAAACTAAATGTCCCTGAGACAGGCAACAATAAGAACTCTTATTATAATTATTTCTAAATTAAAATGCCAGGGAGCTCTACTGAATAGAATGAATCCATCACTATATCTTTTTTTTTTCATAAAACACATGGGTTTGCTAATTACTTTTTAGAAAACATAGGTTTTGTGACAACTCTAACTGGATACTGGATTTTAGTCACATTTCAATTAATTGTTCAATTAATTGTTGCTTACACATTTAAATCTCTTTCTCATTTTTAGCTTTTAATATCGGTTTTTTTCTTCCTACTGACAAGGGTGCTTTAAACTGATGCTGGATACTGGCTCTGAATGGATAGATGTACTTAATATTTTTCTCATTTATACACTCCTTGAGAATAAACTATTGGTATGCCTAAAATGCTTTGCATTTTCCAAATATTTTTGTCTCCTTTGTGTCAGTTTCTTAATATTTAAACTCTGAGTATGATACACTTGAATAAGCTTCTTAAAAAGCGTGTATGAAAGAGAAGAGTAGGACAGGACCCACCAACACCTACTATCCTTCTCATTTAAAAAATATAGATGCTATAACTTGACTTCGCCTTTCTCTGTAAGTCTCCCATGGGAGTCTTCTGTGCACTAAGCAATTATACTTGTTTCTTGAACTGGGAATGCTAATTCTCAGGCCTTATCTCTCATCATGAACTCACATTCTTGCAACAAACCAGAAATAGAACCTAAAAATAATTCCCAAAATTGTGTTGGTATCTTAAAATTTCTTGGACAGTTGTGTGGATAAACATATCCCTTAATAGCGAAGTCATTCAGATGCAGGTTACTGCTTCTGTCAGTTACTCATCTCTCTCAAGATGTAAGATTACAGAAAAAAGATATAATTTGCAGCTCAATATAATTAACAAGGACTTCAAAACTAGTATTGATGTTATCATCTGTAGATTGTCTCAGCTAGAGACATCTGGCTCACTTTTGAACAAGAGCTGGCAGCATGAAAGTTGACAAGCAAAAAGGGCTCATTCTAATGATTCAGATGTCTTTGATATTAGGAGAATTGAGAGCAAGAGTATGGAGTCAGTTTTGGTTTGTGTGATTTGAATGAACCCAAACAGGGCTACAGATCAGGCCATGCCAAGGGAAGGCACATAGTTGTGGCAGAAGAGCACAAAGAGGAAGATTCCTCGTTACATGCTATTTTTGGCAAGGACTGACATCTGAAGATGAGTTCATGCATTTGCTTGTAGAACCCATTTCTTACTGGCTGTATAAAATTAAGGGAGGTCATGCAAATGAAATTGCATTAGAGTTTATGCTGAGGCTTAGATTCAGCATCTGGAAAGTTATTTGTAGTAACAGCTTCAGGTTTCATTCTGTGACCAGCCAGGACAACGATATGCATCAATAGCAACTATTGCTATCCTAAATAAGAATACTGCTGTTTCTTTCTGTTCATATGTGATATCCTAATCATGGTTACCATAGTCTAGCTAAAAAGGGATCATCCAGCAGATGATAACAGAAAATAGGTGGCACTACTGTTCATGTCCTAAGACACAACCTTCCTTCATATGACTTTATGCCTGTCCTGTGTTATTTACACATGAACTGAATGCAACCTTTGTGATCAGACCCACGCCTCCTTCAGTGTACAGGATGAATGGGATGTTTTCCAAATGAGATTGCTACCTTCCTTTTTATCTTTAGTGTTTCATATGAGGCACTATTTCGTGTTTGCTGCAGATGCTCTGTATGCTGTGCTGAATATAGATCAGTGTTCATAACACTAAAAGAAATCAATGCAGCTATGAAAAGGCAAACAGTTGCCTATGAAAAAGGCTGGTGTGTTACTTCCATTTAAAGATAGGTTGCAAAAAATTGCAAAGGATCCATTGATGACTGGATGTTGAGCCTAAAATACTTGGGCTTGACTATTGTTCTTTCTTTTCAAGTTTAGAGAAGCTAGACTGGCACACTTATTTGCAGTGGATCCTAAATATCAAAGTAGGAACCCTGGCAATAATACTAAGTAGTCATATCTGAAAATCTTGATGCAAATGGGTTTACTCATATATACACATATACACCCATACATATGTATGGATGCGGTGGAGAGAGAATACGGATCTCCTGGTATTAAGTCTACTGTATTAATTAGAAAGCCATTCCACCATCATCATTTGTTATACACCTGTTATTTCCCACAAAAAATTACGTAGGTGCTCTACAAATCTACTTTCTTCCTTTTAGGAGTATTAGTCCATTTTATTACTAGTTTATCATTTTTAGAGCAAAAATATGGGGAAAAGATCTATTTTCCTGCTATGAGGAGTGGCTGTTTCATAAGGCTTGTGCAGAGTTACACTAGAAAGTTATATCATGTAGCAGTCTCTGGCCCATATTTTCTTTTACAATTGAAAACACTTAAAAAGAACTGTTTGCTGTCCTAAAAGCAGGCTTACTTTACTTCAGTTGACAGACTGACTGAAGTGCAGTATTGCTCTATTCCAGCCCTTAACTGATCTGTTCCAATGCTTATTCAAACCTGATAGTATGGAGTCATACAGTGAAATTAATTAATTCAGGGTTTGAAGTCCATGGCTGGATTAATATTACTATGCCATTTTTAAAGTTTCGTGGCATTATCAGAGTTAATACAATTACTTTTTTAAAATGTTTAAATATTTTATTTCCTGCAGTTCTTCTAAAAATTTGAATTACCACTGGTAAACTCTGTCGTATTTGATAAGGCTGCATTATTGTATGTTGATTCTAAATAGTGACTTATGGCTAAGTTGCTTCATAAATCCTTTTGACAGCTAAGCTTTTTGTGAGCTTTTGCAAAGTCAGTACTGTGCACTGTATTTTGAAAACCTTGTCAAGTACTGTGTAAAAAAATGTCATCTTGACCTGACAATTTTTAATATAATAATAAGCATCAGGCAGCTGAAATTTTGATTCATTCTCCAAACAACGTTAACAACAAGCCTTGGGGTTATTCATCCTACACTACATCCAACATCTTAATTGTAAAGAAAGAATGGAAAACAGGTAGAGAAGTTAACACTGCATGCAAACAAGGTGTTGACTCACATTGGTTTTGATCAAAACATGGAGCCTGAGATGTCTGTCACATAAGTTGAATATAAAATAAATTGCATTCTTTATTTAGTCACCAGGTTTAAATCAACTGATTTTAAGAGTTCAGAATCAGATTTGTATCATAAGTTTATTGATAGAAAGCGCATTGAGATTTATCACCCTCCCTTTATGTCCTGCATTTAAGCTTGTTCAGGTTGTCATATGTTATTTCAAATGCTGGTGCTTGATACAAATCACCCAGATGAATGCATTCAGTACACAGATAATTGTACTGAAGATGCACGCTGAAAAAAAGCTGTTTAGATCCGAGTATGTATGTGTTGGTTAGAGCCATGTTGTGTAAACACAGTGTCATTGATGACAGAAACTGAGTGTTCCATTGAGATGCATCAGAATGCATTCTGGTGACAGCTTGTTGGCAGTCTGAAACACAGGAGTTTTTTCATTGTTTATAGACTAAAAAGAATTTTTCTTTAGTGGACTGTTCCCAGGAGCTAACACAAATTTTAGGGCCAGAACTTGTGACAGACATTTTAAGAAAGAATACAATTGTTAGTGGCTAACTTCTGAGACTAATATTAAACATTGTATTACTACAGCAACTTCAAATGAAACTAAATGTAGAAGTTCTTTTGCATTTATTTCAGAAAAATATATGCTGTGATGAAAATATATAGTCTGTGATTGTTTTCCCATTGAAACCATTATAGAAACCTTTCTTTCCCTATCAAAAGAGGGAATGTGAATTTTGAGTTACAGAAGAGACTCTGAAACAAGATCTTATGGTAAAAACATCACAGCTAAGGAAGGCGCTATACAGTTTTCGGTATTTGTGTTTCACTCTGCAGTTTCAGCTGATACTTTTTTCTGATGTGCTTCCAGACATCCAGAAGTTGTTGCTTTCTATACTAATGACGGGTGAATTTAATTTCAATAATGTTGGTATCTTATCTCTCCCTTTACCAGGCCTAAGATAGGAAACCAGTAGCTGAGGACATTTCTAAATTTCCATAATAAGTGTATTGCAGCCCTAGTTGTCTGTATTACTAAAATTACATGTTCATTGTTTTTTCAGTAGACTGCCTGTTTCTTTTAGTGCCCAGCACGAATTTTTACCAAATTAATACAATTTCTATAATTATCAAGGTGTAATTTAACTTGTAGAAACACACACACAAAAACGTAAAATTTAATTTTATGCACATTTTTTTAATATCAACCATTATATACATTTTATCAATCAGTACCAAAAGAAGACCCATGGATTCATAATTACCAAGATTATAATAGAGCTTGCTTTTAAAAAGGTTACATAATTGGATGATGCCTTGACATAGGACATTATTTTAAAGAGCAGTTGCATTTTTCTCTTCAGAGCATGTCAGATACAACGTTCTGAAATTGTCAGAATTTTTGGAAATGTGGTATAAGGAATTTATGGTGTATTGCTCTTCTGCTCATCATTTCCCAGCAGATTAAGATATTTTCCTCTGTGACCATACCCTGTACATACTCCCATCTTGTATTTCCCAGACTTCTGTTTTGAGATGTGAAGACATCCGTATAATTTTCTGTGTCTTTTTCTCAACCTTAATTTTTTCCTTTGCTTCTTGATGATGCAGTAGACGTACTGTTTATGACAAAGCTTTTTATTTCTAATGTTACTTAAAAAAAGAAATATCTACTGTTAATTCAATAAAATATCTTAGTCGTTTAAAATTTTTTAATAATTTACTTCTTATATGTTGCTGATATAGTATAAAACATCTCATTAAACTTTCCATTTTCTGAAGGAGATTTAACTCAAATAGTGTTTGAGTTTGCAATGCTATCTTTTTTCCTTGATTTATTATTTGTATCCAATAGTAAACAGGCCTTTTGGATCCTTAAAGTTTGCCTCAGTGCTGTTAAATGGTAGCAGGCAATTCTTATCACTTTCTCTCTTAAGTAGGTTTCTTAGTTTTGCGAAGTATTATTTTCAGACATTGTGCTCCAATAATAGACTGAGACCTTTTAATCCCCAAGGATGTTGAAATCAATGTTGTCACTGTTGTTCATCTCTTTCATATTATATAATTACTACTTGAACCAGCTACTCTGTATTACTTAGGACTTAACAGAGAATAATCCCTCATCTTGTGTGCTCTGGAATTAGCTGTTCAAGAACATTTGTTTAAGAAATCACTCTCTAAGCCTTGTTCCATTTAGCAGAACATGAGATACATTGTAAATATATTTGCAATATGCTAAGAAGTATGTATTCTTATAAGTCTGCGTTGTGAAACATTAAAATGCAACTTATTTGATTCTATTTAGAGAGGTGATGTACCTGTGTCACTGTGTACTAATGAAACATAATTTGCAGTGGTATATATGACATGCTAGGAAAAATATAAACCCCACCATAGTCAGCTGAGGTGTAACAGCCAAATGCCACGCCTCTCTTGTAAAATACCTTACTGGAAGAACATAAAATGTCTTATTTGTGTAAAAGATAATTTTTTCCTCCAGCATAACCACAGTGCCAGTGAAGCATTCCCGACCCTGAGATTAGCTCAGTTGGTTGGAGCATGGTGCTAATAACACCGAAGTTGTGGGTTCGATCCCTGTATGGGTCACTCATGTAAGAGTTGGACACGATGGTCCTTGCGGGTCCCTTCCGACTCAGAATATTCCCTGAAATCCATGAAATTGCCTTTCCGTGCGAGCACCGTCTGGACGCGGTGTGTTGCCTGCCGCGATCAGCACCTTGGACAGTGCCGTGCCCGTCCTGAGCTGCGGGGACCGCGGGAGGCTCCGGAGGACACGCACTGCCTCTGAGAACAGCCTGCGGAAGGGCTGGCCATGCAGCTCCCTTTGTGTATCTGCCGAGAGAAAGAATGGAGAGGGACTGGTGTCTAAGTTGTGGTGTACCTATACAACGTATACACGAGTGCCACACTGATGGGGGATATCGTGGGGTCTGGTGGCTCCCGAAGCGATGCCTGCCTGGTGGGAATGATGCTGGGTGGAGACATCCAGGCCGGTAGAGGCCAAAGGAATGATGTGTGTCAGAGCCGAGTGAGAACGCTGGTCAGAGCCAGGATAGACGAAGAGGTTGTTATGCTAAACTGCTTCCTATTCCTGTCAAAAGTAGGTGCCAAGTGTGTAAAATTTCACTTGCACTGCTTGTGCATTAGCATAAGGTTAGCAAATTATGACAGTGAGCAGATGTTCTATTTTAAGTTCTCTCAGGCATTGTCCCATCTTAGAGATGGTAGTAAATTCTGGAAAAATCAAAAGGAAATACTGTCTCTTTATGTGGTGTGTGACATGCAGCTGTTCTGACTGCATTGCTTATATGTAGTTTTTCTGACTACAGTTTTCCTGTTCCTTGCAGGAATTGTGATCCACAACTTCCAGTTCTAGAAATTTTTTACATATTAAACTTTCTTCCCAATTGCTGTTTTTTTCTTTTCGGTTTTAGCATCAGTGGTTTTGCAACATGTGCCTGAAAAACAGCCTATTTGCTCGCACTAACCAAACACTCTCTTGTTCTAATTTCTGAGTTGTGAGTAAGATGACAAGAATAACATTTTAGCTCCACTGAAGTTAATACCACACACTAGTACTGATCTCAGGAGATCCAGCATTTCAGTTTAAGTAATAACCTAAGAAAAGTATGTGTTTATAGACAGTAGAAGAAAGTAAAGACCATAATCATGTTTTTAGTATATTCATCTTTAAATATACATAATACAGTAAACAGAAATTTAATAAATTCTTAATTCATACCACAAAAATACTCCCATTTTCAAACGATCTTTTACAACAGCAGAAGTCAAATATATCAGACGCCAATCTGTGCTGATAATTAGTCCAATTTTCAGAATGAGATTAAGCATCATTACGGACTTTTTCTGTAACAGCCTCTCCCATGGGATAGCCACATGGATCAGTCATGCAGAGTTAACACCCAATTAGAAAGAATAATACATTTGACACTTCTAAGACAGGCTAGTTGGGAATTTTCAAGTCTGTTTCCGTGGCTAGTCTCCCATCTTGGAAACTCCTGAGTAACTGTGACTACCCAAGCCTCAAGGTGCTCTGGCTGTTCGGGAAGCAAATAGAACACAAAAAGACTACTTATTATTTTTTGGGAATTAACATTTGCTTTATCTGTTGGTTAATACATATGAATTTTTGTCCTGTTTAGGGATTAAAGTCCTTTTCTTTCATTGAAGGGTAAGTTGCCTTGGCTGTAAGTTTCAGGCTTCATGGATCTGTCTACAGACTTTTGTTCTGTGCTGTGTTGTTTTCATTAAACGTGTGGGACTGAAAGCTGTGTCTGAGCTTGGTGTCATGAACATTCTCATTGTAAGCCCTTGAGAAAAATATCATGTCTTGGTGTTCTACACTGTGAAAATATGTTAACTGACTGGAATGCTTAGATGCCTGTTTTTTAAAAAAATATTTAAAAAAAAATTGAAAGTACTAATATAGTTTGCTCAAGAAAGGTTTAAGAGGAAAAATTCCCACTAATTAAAATGAAAATAAAGTATCATGGAAAAATGTCTCAAACATGAACTAACTAGTTAGAAGTAAATGCTTTGTGAGAGAAAAGTCAATCTGACTAAAAAAATAGTAAAAGAGAAAAAGAAATTTTAAAAATGGGGATTTTAAAATAATTCCTGACAAAATACATTCGACTTGGAAAGCCAAATCGGTACCAAAAGTAATAGGAAAAGGATTGGGTTCATTTTCAATTGTCAAACCAGACTAGTTATCCAGGAGCTTTTAGAACAGGTATTCAACAGCACGAAACTGTTTGTGGGATCTCGCACTGTACTTTTATTCAGCCAGCGAGATACTCTACAGGTACCGAAGCTGGCAAGGAGCAGGTTTTCCTGGCCAGAACTCTGGAGCTGTTCCCGGCGCTGCTGCCTCATTTATGCTGCACAGGGCAATCGTTCCACACCTGTGAGGTCGGAAGGTGGTGACTTCGCCATTTAAAACACAGGGTGAAAAGCTGTGTATGGAGAAATTGAGGCATGGATAGGGAAGTAACTTTCGTGTGGCGCACGAGGCAGGCGGTGGGCCGAACGGGTTAAATAGTCATCATTAAAAATTAGAGTTGACATTTTCTTCTCGGATAAAGAGGAGCTGCCGCTGGGCGCAGTGAGAGCGGGGGGTGGCCGAGGAGGGGCTGGGGCTCGGGCTCACCCCGCCCGGCTGTGCCGAGCCGGGCGGCGGAGCGGCATGGACGGGGATTTTCCCCGGAGGGGCAGTAAAAACAAAAAACTCCTAAGGCTGGGAAAGGGGAAGAAGACGGTGCCTCGCTTAAAGAGAAAAAAAAAATAGTGAAAGGTAAATTAAAAAAGCGCCCCGCGTCAGGGCAGAGCGCTCGGTGCCGAAGCGCTTCGCTCCCGCCCGGGCCCATCGCCCCCCGGGCCCGCCCGGCGCTGCCGGCACCGCCCTCGGCGCAGGCGCAGCGGGGCGGGGGGGCCGGAGCTCGGCGCGCCCTCGCCGCGCTCCCGGGCGGTGTCTCGGCGCAGCCATGTCTGGCGGCGCGGGGCGCAGGGGCGCGCTCGGGCGGCGGCGCCCTCTGTGAGGCGGCGGCGGACGCGCGGAGGCGGCGAGCATCCATGTCGGCGGGCAGGGATTAGCGCGGCGGACACCCAGCCCAGCGGAGGGGGCGGCCGGCCCGTCGCCCCCTTCCCGCGGGGTCTCCGGCGGGAGAGAGCCGTACCCGGCTGGCGGGGGCGGTGGACATGGCTGACCGGAGCGCGCCGAGCTGCCACCTGCGGCTGGAGTGGGTCTACGGCTACCGGGGTCACCAGTGCCGCAACAACCTCTACTACACGGCGGCCAAGGAGATCGTCTACTTCGTGGCAGGGGTCGGCGTGGTCTACAGCCCCAGGGAGCACCGGCAGAAATTCTACCTGGGGCACCAGGACGACATCATCAGGTACCGCCTCCCGCCGCGGTTCCCGACCCCGCAGCCCGGCTCGGCCCCCGCCGCTCCGGCCGCTCACCCGCGGCGTCCCCACCTGCCCCGGGGCCGTCCCGCCAGCGCCGCGGGCACCCGGCGGGCGCACCGAATGCACCAAGGACGGGCAGCGCTCCCTCGCCGCCCCCCTCCCGCCCAGCCCGGCCATCGCCGTGGGTAAAATCAGCCTGGAAATGGCTTTTGGCTGTGGGATTTCATGGGCCGGGTCGTGTCCCCCCGCCCGCCGCCAGTGTGCGGTGCCGAAACTTGCAGGGGCGCCCGTGCCCGGCGCGGCAGCCCGAGGGTCGCTGCTCGGTCCCGGCCGGCCCTGAATGTCAAAGGGCCGGCGGGAGGAGAGCGCTAATCGCGTGTGTGCCCCGGAGCACTCGGGCTGCGGAGGAGGTTAATCTGCGGCAAGGTGGACCTTTGGCTGGCGTTTAAAAGGCAACGATTACACGGGGAATTAGTGGCCTGCCTGTAACTCACGCAACTTTTAGGGTAATCTTAAAAGAACAGCCCTTCTTCCGAAGTTGAAGCTTTGTCTGTAGCTCAGTAGTTCACTCCGCAGGTAATGGTATCAGGTGCTGAGTTGATTAAAAAAAATTAATTGCAAACTGATGTTGCAGAAGAAGTGTTCTGATGTAGTTTCTTAAATGTATTTCCACTCCAAGGATGCTTTCATAAGCCTAGTGGTGCTGTGAGACTAATGAGAGAATTTGAGGAGTATGATGGGCAGATGTGAGCCTGAGTCATCAATCTTTTCCCTTCCAGTAGGTGTCATTGCAGATGGATTTTAAATTCCGATTTACTTTGCTCTTCCTGTTGGGGTAAGAGCAAGCAGTAGAGAGTTTTGTAGGTCTTTTGTAGGTTTTACAGCACAGAATTTGTTTTTATGATTCTTAGTGCTCCAAGGCATGCCTTCTGTATGCATTACTCATATGAGTAACAGGTATTGCCTGCGGAGAGCAGAATAGATGTTATGTCTTTCATTTAAGCTTTTGGACACTGGAAAACTTGGTCATAATCGCCATTTTTTCCCTTCGTTGAAATCTTCTTCTTGAACAATTGTAAGTAGTTTTGAAGCGTGGCTGTGAATGTGCCTTAGAAGCGTGGCACTTCTGTAGTGTATTTCTCCTTGGTGCTAAATATGTGAAGGAAAAAGCAGGCAATGTACCATTAGATGGTCGTACTAGGGGTGTTGAATCAGCAGTTTGAATCACAGTTATTTGCATCATTTAATGCTTTAACATTCTCATTTTAATCAAGGAAAAACTGTTTTCTAGCCATCTATGATGCCAGGTGCTATGGGAAATCCAGATCTGCAACTTCCTATAGTGCTAAGGAGACGGTGGCTCATCACTCATTCTAAGGGCGCCGTCCTGTAATGTTGCACATTTAATACTGTGTATTCAGGAGTGCTTCCAAATGACACTGTGTTTCAGTAGCACTTCTTACAGCATAAGAATTACATAGTTTAAGCTACAACTGGAGAGTTGTTTGTTTTCTTGTGGTAACAGTTTTTTGCTCAGTCTCTCTCAGTTTTAGAACAATGTGCTACATTTGGCCAAAATGTGACAGAACTCATTATTTAGAATAGTACTAAGCAACAAAACCAAAAAAATTCTGCTGGAAGTCAACTAACCAGAGAGAAAGAATAGATCTGGTTTGTGTGGGGATATACTTTGATTTGTATGGTACCATGACCTGACATACTGGAGTTTCTCCTGCTCTGAATTGTACTGATATTGAGAGAATATAATTCTAAGTGTGTTAAAGCATTACAGGTTTATGCAGTTAGAATTTTGCATGCTTCTTAAATGTAAAAGCTGTACAGAAATGTTAGCATGCTTAAAGAAGAATGCTTGATTTAAAAGTAGCGTGGCTATTTCTAATAGTGAGATTAGAACTTTCAGTGATCAGTCTTTCACTTCCTGCTGTTTCTAAAAGCAACATGGTGCCATTTAAATGTCATCTTACGTGTTTCATGACTACACTGAGGCACCTGAACGTTTTAGTTCCCAAAATCTGAAGGAGTCATAGTAGCAAGGTCAAGTATTAGGGGGAAAAAAAACCCAAACCGAAAAGCAGGTGCAAAAATATGATTATATAATACAGAAATCAGTGTTACTAAATTTTCTCTCTGAAGATAACAAATTCAACTGTTGATTGCAAAAGAATTCATAGTTTTTGTGTCTTAATAGGCTCAGCAAGTGCTGTCTGTATGCTGAGACATTTGTGATTTTTGTTTTTGTGAAAACAATGGGAGGAATGAGTGTCTTTTTACAAGTATGGGATCTCATTTGTGAAAGCAGTTCTGGTCTCTTAAAATCTTACATATTTAAAGAATCAAACTTTCATTGAGTCCAGCTCCATAGCTACAAGGACTAAGCTGTAAATGTTGCACAGTACATGGTGATATTATTAGTACTCTTCAACATGAGAACTTTTATATTGTTAGCATGCTTTGGAATGATGTTGTAATTGTAAACATCAATCAGGAAGAGAGGAACTTCAATTCTTAAGTCGGAGGCCATTTCTTTATCTTTTGTTATAGGAAACAGTATTAGAATAATGGACTACTGTAGGATATTTTCCCTTGGCAGAATTGCTTTTAACACTAGCAGTTAGTGTTCTGCTGTGAAGTTTCATCTCCTGTTATTAAACAGAACCCTGTAAACCTGCTGTAAGATTTTTTTACATGATTAGATGTTTTCACATAATTTATTTTTGGTATAAATGTCTAATGTTAATTTTAATCACAGTGCCCACACCACACACCCCTCAGCCTCAGTTAGCTGTGTAGTGAAAGTAGGAGAGCTCCCTTTTAGTGTTTTGTCCCTCAGTTCTATCCAACACTCTTTTGCAATAGAAAAGGAAAATTAGGATCACTTGGGACCTCTTGTATTAGTCTCTTGGTTTTTTTGGGGGTGTGTGTGTGTTTGTTTTTGAATTGAACAATCTCAACTATAATCCATATTTAAAAGGATTTATCTTACTTTCTGATGAGCTTTTGCTCTTTATGTTTTTATTTTTATCTCTTCTGCATATTTTTATTCTTGAGGTTCAGGATGTATGTGAACACTTGTGGAGTATGTCACTTAGATGCAGAAATGCTTTAGGAATTTGCATGTTTTGGGAGTGCTAATAAATGAGTTTCTTGCATTTTCAGGAGTAAATGAGGATAAAATCTTGTACTTGAAAGCTCATCTGACTTGCTTTGGTAGTGCTGTCTGTTTCCAGCAGCATAACTCGGATCTGCTGTGTTTGCAGAAGATCCCCTGTCCAGCCTTGGCTTTGTGTGTGTAGGAGACACGTATTTTGAATGAATGTGGAAATTATTCCTACAAAGCTACTGATGTAAATTGTGTGTTTGCTAGGATTTCATGAATCATCAGACTTGCTTTTGAGGTGTAGAATGGTTTGCTTTGTGGTAGATGAGGAAGATACTGTGTCTCAGTGAGCTCAGGTTGGATCTTGCCTTTGTTCTCTTCATAATTTTATTGGTTTAGAGGATCATAGGTTATTTAATGTAGGCTGTCCTTCCTGTGTCAGATGGACCTTAGGGGGATCATATATAATCCTGATCTGTATAAAGATTTCAGAAGATGCCCCCTCAGAGTATTAACTTGTCATACTGGACATTGATGCTCATGTTGAGGCTCCTTATTTGTCTGGGCTGGCTAAAGCATGTTTATGTATTTTACTTTTTGATGTAAGGTAAGAAAATTGGAAACCCTGACCTCACTCACCTTTTTAAATGGCTGTCTACTGGCTAAAGCCTTTGATGTCATGAGGACTATTCTCTATGTTGACAAGGAGACTTTTAGAATAATTTTTTCTTCCCCCCCCCCCCAATGCTAGTCGTGGCCATCTTTTTTTGTGAGCTTCAGAGTACTGGAATTTTTACTAGGAACTAAATTTTCATCTGGCATTGATTGATGCCATTGAAAAGTAAAAACAAAACCTAAGGTTAAACTAGTGCATTTTTTAAACTCTTTAGCAGATTCGACAAAAATGCTTTTTTTACTTTCCATGATGCCTGTTCTTGAGTTCAAACTTTAGTACTTATTTCTAATTCTTCTTTTGTACCATTATCTCTGTGCTGGTGCAAAACAACTGCACAACTGTGCTGGTCATAGAAAGAAGGGGAATTATGTCTCTCTGTTAAAAGCAGACAAATGAGGAAGAGTTGTTATCTCTGTCCTACTTTTTTAGTATCCATAATGTGAGTTAGTGGGCAAATAATAGTGCAGTTATATATTCTTCCTGGAACTTTATCATCAGTAAACTGTGACTACTTGAGTAAGGTGTTTGTGGTACATTTAGGTTTTGTTGCTAAAGGTAGCTGGCACATTTTATGCTTGTAAAAATGCTTGAATTTCTGCTGATAGTGGCATCTGTAGCTCTGCTGTTGAGGAACCATAGCCTGTTCATTTTCCTTTGTGTCTAAAATCTGTATATTTTGCCTTATCTCAGACTAAGTTGGAGGAAAGAGATCATGCATCATCTGCTCTAGGACTCATGCATCGTTCTGTTTTGGGGGTAAACATAACTTTAAAAAATTGTTCAGAAAACACTAGTGAAAATCAAAATCAGTAGAATTCTCTCTTCTCCCTGATGTTAGTGCTGTCCACCAAGTCTGGTTCATCTACTTTTTGTTGCACTCTCAATGTTAGTCTAAGCATCAACATCTAAGAAATTGTTGGACTCTGTCAGCTGCTTTCTAAGACTGCTGCTTGATAATGCTCTCAGGGAGGCAGGTCCAGGCTTCCTCTGTGTGGAAGCTGAGGTTTGCAAACAGGAATTCTAGCACTGCAGTGATTAGTCACATCCTAGTTTTGAATGGCAACAGATCCTTTCCTCATCCTCTCCTTTCATTGACTATGCATTGTTATGACTTTGGATGACAAGCTGGTGGACATTTTTAATAAAGATGCTGTGTATTTCTACCACCTCATTGCATCATTCTGCCTCTCTTTGGTCCCTTTTCATTAGATTCTGGTAAGGAAAAAAACTTATGAAAGAAGTGAATGTATTTTCTCAGAAAGAGTCAAACAGGATTCACAAGAATATAGAGGGAAATGATTTTGTTTCTGTCGTTTCTATTCCCCCAGTAGTCTGGCACCCTAAGATTCATATTAGTTCTCAAAAACCTCAACAAACGGTCAAAGTAATTGTAAGTTAGGGTATCTGCTGTCAGGTTTCTCTTGTTCTTCTCTAGAATCAATGGTGTAGGTCTCTGCCTTAACTCCAGATGACAGTCAAGCACAAATGTTAATCAATAGGCACAATGTACAGCTACAGAATTTTGTCAGATGGAATACTATTAATTGATGTGGCAGCAGATCTATGAATTTTCCCTAGGAATTTCATGATTAATTGTGTATTTTGGATTTCAGGGAATGTAACTGAATGAATACCACAGTTGCCACATGAGGAGAAATTTGTTAATTATCCATTACGTGTGCAACTTCTTCTGTCTTTTGAATTACTTACGTGACAGAGTAAAAACAAGTTTCAACATGTTTTGTTGGAGAATTCTATGCAGTCCAGATCGTGCTTTTTAGAAGAGAACTCTGTTGTTTATTCATTTTCAGAAAGGTAATATCCCAAATCATTTCAATAATCATAGCCATTGATAAAGGCCATCTCCCTTTGGATCCTTTAATAAAAGTACTGGAGGAAAACAGGAGTAAAATCCATTTTAAGTGGATCATGCATAGGAACACCTCAAAATGTTGCTTATATAATACTTAGGAAACCTACAGGGTGCACACATTCTGGATTATTAGGGATAGAGTTGGGAAACTAGTCTTTGTTCTGAAGTCCCAAAGAAAGTCTGTGATAGGAATAGTTCCTCTCTGTTGGTACTGGTGAGGCTGCACTTGGAGTGCTGGGGCCAGTTCTGGGCTCCTCGTTACACAGGAGATGTGGAGCTGCTAAAGAGTGTCCATGGAAGGGCCACAAAGATGGGTAAGAAACTGGACCATCTCTCCCAAGGAGGGGCTGAGAGAGCTGGGACCACTTAGCCCAGAGAAGAGAAGGCTCAGAGGGCAAATGATCAATGGAGATAAACAGCTAAAGGGAAGTGTAAAGAAGATGGAATCAGGCTCTTTTCAGTGGTGCCCAGTGACAAGTCAAGTGACTTTCCAAGCAAAAATAAAAAATGTAGGCCCAAGCTGAACAGTGGGAACTTCAGTGTTTTGAATATAAACATTAATTTATGATCTTCCCACATGCAAATTCAAATAAAAAATAATTTAAGGTAAGTCTAGTTAAGGAAATAATTTTTCAAATTATTTTTTTGGAAGAAAATTAGACATTGAGAATAGATCATGGGGTTTTGATATGCAACAAAATGTTTACTGTGAAATCAAATACCCTTAATAGTTCATTTTTCTGTAATGAAGAGCAGGCTTTGGAGTGTGTGCTGAGGGGTTCCTGCTCAGCCCTGGGGTTCATTCTCTATTTGCCCTTGATGAGGGAACTGTTTTCCAAAGGATGAAAGCAACATAATGCTGAAATCATGTAATGTGTACCATTCCAAAAGGTCTATTGCAGCAATCCAAATCACTTAATAGGTCAATTCTCTCAGCTATTGTACTTCGTTAATAAGGCATTAAGGCATTTTTCTTTTCTGAATATGGTATTTTGAGGGACTGTTTTATTCCTCAGAAAGTTCAGATTTACAACAGAAAAATCAAGTCTTCTTAGTTTATTCTTGGGCTTATATGGTGCCATGTTTCTTTTGCTTATACTAAAGAGAAATCAATTGGCTCTCATTTTGTCATCTCCAGATGATCTTTAAGGGCATACTCAGTTTATTTCCCTCCATAAAGAACTAATGATTTAATAGGACATAAATGATGTCATAATTAAACTAAGCAGTCCTCCTATAAAGCCTCTAGCTGAAGTGTCTTTTGTCTGTCTATCAGCCAAAACTGCATTTCTTACAGCAGGAGCACTTGCCAGGACAAGGGGTGAGACAATTCCCCTGCTGACCATTCTGTGCCGTGTTTCAGAAAGGGAAAGTGCCAGTTAGCGCTGTCCGCTTTTCGTGTTAAATGATCTCAAATTGGCACATGTGTAAAAGTCTGGAGAGAAGATTTGTGTTTGTATCTTAAACAGATCAGAGGGAGAAAGGAAAGAGAATGATCTGCCTTTTCCTTGAGGAAAATGAAGTTTTCTGGGTAGTTCTAGAGCTGTCCTGGAACACTTTATACCAGGCTGGAAGATGTTTTTTGAGGGATTTATGATCGAGTCTTCATTACAATTTTTTTTTTTTTGGCCAAGAGCTTTGTGCATTGTCTTTTTAAAAAAATATTTTGGTTGGATTTGGTTTGATAAAATGAAAATATTTTAGGAATACAGTATAAATGATTTCCTTCATTCAATTTGAAATGGGACTAGAATAAACCTGTTGTTGAATACACCTGCATACCATTACAAATTTTATTGTTCATAATTAAAACTACATAAATAGAAATATTAAAAATATCCAACCATAATTGAACATCTCAAACATAGTGGAAGTTGATTAAAGTGGATTGGCACATCAAGGAGCTACAGGCTTAGGAGCTTGCCTTCAAGCATTGTGCTTTTCATAGCCAGCAGTCACATCACCTTCTGATCTAATTCTGTCAGCACTCACAGGCAGGGTCAGGTCGGGTCAATACTTAAATGGGAAAACATCTTGGTGCTGTAGAAAATGCTTTTCTTGATTTGGTAGCTGGGTCTTTTTCTCATAACTGTTGCAAAAAAAAGTGAGGCTCTAGCACAGCACCTGAGGAGAACAGGGAATGTAACCAAAGGTGTTTGATTTTTAAAAATTTTGAAGTATTTCTGCAGAAATTTTGAGATCTGCCCCAATCTTTGAGCTTTTTCAAATAACGGTCAAAGCAGTTATGTTGCTGTTTGCCTGTGTTTTCAATGTTTTAATTTGTTAGTCATCCTCTTCATACAGGTAGGGAAGTAGATTATATTCCTGACTGATTTTTGCCAGCATTATGAGGTTACCTTATTGTGTTTGCAATATGTTATGATAATGATAGACTATCTTAACCTAGAAACTTAGCATGACTCTATAATAAAATTCTTTTGAAGGGTTTGTCTGAAGTCAATTGCTTGGGGGTTTTTAAGGCAAAATTTAAGGTTTCAGTTAAGTCATGAGTTAAACTTCAGGTGCAGAAGCTAATTATTAAGAGTTGATTTCTTTTTTTCCCCCTCTGTATCTGTCTTAGATTTAAAGCCATAGTGTACATGTTCTGTATGACATACCAAAAAATTAGTTTAGATTTTACTGTAATTATTGACACAAGTGATGTAAGCTTTTTAAAAGAGATATGTGCTTGAAACAACCTGAAATAAAGAGATGCTTCTAGTTTTGTGTCATCTACATTTTTAAGTTTTTAAAGCTTAAGCTGATAATGACATTAAGCTAAAAAGGCCAGAGAATTTAGTTTTACTTTATATACTATCTCAAGGGTTTTTTTACTTCAAGATGTAGTTTACCCAGTTTTTCAAAATATTATTGTACCACTTACAGAGTTGTGTTTGTGATTAAAGACAGCACTTTTGTCTATTATTTCATTTAAATGAAAAATAATTTATTACTCTTAAAAGTGGCAAAGCTGTCTAATCTGACTAAAGATAAGTCAAATGCTCACATTATCATTTAGATTTGTTAAGATAGACTTAAATTATTATGCTGTTATAGTTTATGAAGGAAATTGGTTTATTCACAATGTATTTATTTGACTTGGAATAATCTATTGATTTTGGTAGATTCACATGGTAGTCAAAACTACTGAGCACTTGAAATACCTGGAAAAGAAAAGTTATAATTTTTCATAAACTTAGATGTCAGAAGTGAAAGTTCCCATCTTAACAATTTGGTTGAATGTTTAACTGAGATCCCATTGGCTGTTCTCTTCAAAATACATGTATTCAAAGTTTTCTGCCCAGTTGGATTCTGGTGTGCCATCTGTACTATGAATTTCCCCTGGTGCGACAGTGAAGCACCTCGCAGAATGTTAGAGATGGGTATAAATTACTTGCATTAGGGCACAGATTGCTCTGATTACTCCAGTGGCTGCAAAAGACTCATTTCTTCAAAAAATAAGCAGCATCATTATTTGCATTGCTGTTGTAGCTATTACAATAGTCATAGACTTTAAAAATGCAGTGCTTGATTTGCACAAAAAAAGGTCAGAATCAGCCAAGATTGCCTTAGCTCTTGGTAGCAAAAGATATGATTGAATTTTTAAGTCAGGCTTATGATACCTATCAGTTTTGTCTTGTAAGAGATAGAAACCCCAGAGAATTCCAGTGTGTGCACCATCTGATAACACCAGTACTTTGCTGCATTTAAAACAAATTGTCTCTGTGAGCCCACTGCTTTTTGAAAAGCAGTTTTTCTTGTTGTTTTGCCCAGCTGCTAGAGGGTATGATCTCCAGAGAAATACCACATCTCTGCTTCAGAATAACTGTCCTCAGCCCAGTTGCAAAAGACTTTTCCTTTCACTGGGAATCCTTGTTGCTGTTGAGAGGCTTCCTGGTAGACTCCTTTTCTTTTGAACAGGATCTGTAAGATGGTGCCTGGTGCTTATTCTTTTATAAAAGCCCTGGGTGTTCAGATATTGCTTCAGAAGATACAGTGAACAATCCTTCCAACCATTTTTCATAGTCTTATAATTTCATTTTACTGCTTGATTTTCCAAGAGTTTTCAGGGGAGTTCCCTTAAAGTGCCTGTTTCTTTGCACTGCAGACCAGTATCCATACGCTCAGGTCAGTCTGATTCTTTTGTTTTAAAAACATGTCCTCTCATTTTAGAAAGAAAAAAACAAACAACAAAAAAATCCCCAAACTAAACCTGCCATCCTAACAGCAACGCCCAGCTTGTAACTGCTCAAGTATTCATGGGATCATTTTGATAAATACTTTTGGAGGCTTCTTTTTTGGGGCTCTTGGTATTGTTTGTCTGTGGATTAGCATTGTTTTGCATCAGAATGATGTTCCTGTGCTGGAAAGCAGTGGATTTCTACAGCAGGAGTAATAATTCCTCTTGAGCTGTGAACTGAAATGCCTCTTTTTCTGAGCTGAGGTAAGCATATTTATTCACTGGATTTATTATTTTCACTTTTTACCATCCAAATATAAACAGAATTGCTAGGTTTTAAAATAGATTTATGGAAATAAAGGAATATTAAACGTGTGCTTTATATTAGTTCCAAGAGATATTTCTGTGTTGGATTCAGCTGACAGACTGTTGAGATTGGTGTTGTCTCAGAAGCAGGATCGTGTCTTCAGGAAATCCTCACCTAGACATTCCTCTGGAACAACCTGTGCCTAATCAGGGCATAGTGTGTAAGACTTGTGGCTGACACAGGAAGAAATCTGAGCAGATCTTGACATTGAGTTCAGATTTGAACTTTCCCCTTCCCAAGAATTGCTGTGACTTGGGGTCCATGTTTCTTGGGGTTTGAATTCAAGAATCAAGAGAAATGTGTCCAAAGAGTGAGTGCCGGAACTTTGGAGAGAATCATGTCAGTTTGAACAAAGTGTTCAGCTCTAGAGATACCTGAAGGTGGTACTTTCACTGATGGTTTAGCTAGATCTGTGGCAGATTATATTTGGGGGAATTCTTCATTTGCCTTTTACATTGTTTTGGCTATAGGATGTATTACACCTTAAATTTCCTTTGGCCTTCATGCAAAGTATATTGATAAGATATTTGATATAAAATTACATGTAAATAAAATGCTTGACTAAGGTGAAGGATTCAACTGAAGAGAAACAAAACTGAGGCAAAGGACCAGACCTAGTAATAAAGAAAAAGTGTCCTACCTGAAAATCATGTTTATAAATTGCTCATAGTTACCATAAAATCATATTGTTCTCACCTCTAGTTCACCCTACTCACCCCTGATTACTTACTGTATTTTTTACTTTACCAGAACTGGAGAATGAAATTTGTAGATATGACATAGTTTTATAACAATGTTCTAAAAGGCTGGATGAATAGGTATTGTTTTACTGATTTGGTTCTTTCTATTTATGTGGTACATTTCCTGTGGCTAAATCTAGTTGCATATAATGTTAAAAATAACAGGGACCCTTCAATTTTCTGAATGATAGGATAACTTATTTTAAGAAAGAAGCACCTGGAAATGTCAGGCTGTGTTATAGGTGCCTGCAAACATTGTACATAGGTACTACTGGGAAAAACCCCAAAGCATACTTAAGGGTAGAAGTAACTTAAAAAACATTTATGCATTTTAGTCACAAAAATGACTAAATTTTAGGTGAGTGGTAGTGAGATGTCTGCATTTTATTAAGACAGATGACAACTGTATAAACCTTCTCCTGACTTTTAGAACTGTGTTAATCCCTGTTCCCTGCCTATAATCTCTCTATAAGAGCAAGCAAGGTGAATGATTCTTTATCTTAGATCAAGACAAGGCATCTGGCAGCATTTGGAAATTGCCTGGAGATTTATTGTGGCAAGTGTGACATTTTAAGTGAAAGAGCCTTCCAGAGCACTTGGTGAAATAACTGGAATGTTTGAGAACTGGTAAATGTTTGAGGTTTTTTGACATCAAGGTTTCATGTTCAATGACATTTGTGTTTTTAGTTACAGATTCCTCTTCTATTTACTGTTTTGTCAACTGGTGTTCTGCTGAATACCTCAAAAATGAGTAGCTTTTGAAACATTATTTAGTAATAAATGAATTTATAAATAATTGTGGTTTTATCATTTGCAGTTTACAGCATATGCTTATGATAACGAGTATTACATTACATTGCATTACCTTCTCTCATTGGGATTAGTCAACTGAATCAATGTTCTGGAAATAAACTTAATTTTTGAGCACAAGAGTTGTATTTTCTTGAAAGTCTTTACATGAATGTTTTTTGTCCATCTTTTTCTTTTAAGTGGATTTTAGTAATTAAATCTGTGAGCCCACATGGGCAACAGCTTTCTTTGCCTGCAAAATACACATTGACTTCTGAGTCCCTTTAGTATTGCATTTCCTTATGCTTCTTTCCTGTTTTGTTTATGGTTCTGGTACATGGGGGTGTTTTCTTTGTTTTAGCAGATGGTTCTTTGTGTGAATACTTTTGTGCCCTCTATCCAATTTTTTTCTGAATAAGGGTTCAGATGTTGTCCCAGATTTAAATGGTATCCTTGCTCCTTTCACCTTTCTGGGTGTGAAGTCAGATGCCAGGATGACAAGTTTGAGACAAGTGTTATAGGTGTCCTTGGCTTCCTTTTTCTGTAGGAAATCACGTCTGTCTAACACCTGCAGGACACCTGTGGGCCTGATCTCAAGAACTTGTGCAGAAATCTAGTGCATCTGCAGTCTCCAGGGCTGGCAAGATAGTCCTGGTGTTCTCTTCTGCTCTAAACCTTCTTTGGCTGGTAATGAAATACAGCCCATTGAAGCACAGAATGTTGTGCTTATCTCAGCTTTTTTCACTAGCAGCTCCTGCTACTGCCTTCTTCCCACTATTCCTTATTTTAAGCCAACTTCTAATTTTATCATGATAACCTTTCTGTATAAAAGAACCATTCAAAAATTGTCACTGATTATTCCGTGACTTCACTCTTGAATATTCAGATGATAAGTTCTCGCACAGAGAAGTTTTTCATTATTATATCTCATAGGAGAGAAGGCTGAATTGCTGTTTAATATGCTTGTTCAGAAATATGAAAGAAAATTTTACATTCTGTGCTTTTTTTCTATGTAATACTAGAAGATGTAGTATAAATTTCAAAAATAATAGAAGATTAGTAGTGAAAAACTGTTGTAAATCTCTTGTGGAGAAGAAGCAATGACTGCATGAAGAGTTGTTTGAAGGGTTATAGAGATAGTGAAAGATTTAGAAACAAGAAAATTTTGTACCTCAAGCAAGTTTAATTAGTTAACTTGTGAGATCAGAAGCATCCAAAATAACTTTTTTCCTTAAAGAATTTTTGAAATGGTCTTGGCTATTTTTAACGATGGAAAGAATTTTTGTCATTCAGTTTCCATTTCTAGCCTGATTTTGGTTACAAAATCTATTTGAAATTAGTTCTGGTCTGATTTTATAGTCATACTTGTCTCAGTTTCCCCATGATGATCTTTCCTTAAGTAGTTTCTTAGCTTATAAACTGGTTAGAATGGGAAATCAATGTTTCCACTTTAATTTTAGACTGCCTTGGTTTCTCAGTCTATGATGGTTTTGTAGGTTTGTGTGCTTTTCACCATATGCCTTCAGGAGTGAAGGGCTGCTTTCTAACTTTGTGACTGACAAATCCTAACCAAGTCATTGAATAGTGCTTGCTGATTTGTTAAGGGATCTCTTTCATGTCATCAGATCCAGTGACCCAAAGGAGCCTGAGTAGCTGGACTGCCTCCCTCCTAAGTTACTGACAGCTGGTTGCACCTCCTCTTCTCTCCACAGGTCTTGCACTTCTGGGTTTTTTTATCTTCCCTCTTTTTTTTTTTTTTTTTTTTTTTTGAGTTGTTGTTAGTACTAGGGGAGTTATATTTTTCAGTTTATATCTAATAATGGCTTAACTAATGAATCTTAAGTCGGTGCATTGTCTCATGAGGAAAGAAGGAAGTTGGGCAGTTTTTCAGGTGAGATTTCATTCCTTCATTACTTACCTTCAGGCTTTAGTATGTCACTTTATTGTGCCACCAGTTGCTATAGTCAGAATTATTTCTTTTATATGGATAGCTAATAAAGGAAAACAGAACATTATTTATTTCCAAATCACTTTGGAGTGTATGATATTTCCAACTTTTATGTGAGAAGATTTTTAAACTAGGAACATGCAAGTAATTTTGCTGTCTTCTTTTTCAAGGGATGTGTTAGAAAAGAAATTTTTTCCCTCAGATTGTAAAATCCTGGTGAATTAAGTGTCAAGATCATGTAGAATTTGTAAAAAACAGCAAGCCTGCTCAGTCAAATCATGAGTTCTCCTATTGGCACTGGTAAAATCATTCATACTTGAAAAGAAGAGAAGTATCTTTAATTTTCATCAGTTTTCTAGAGATGGTAACTCTTACTGGAAAGCTGAAGACAATCCCTTCCTCAGCAGTGGAGGATGTGCTTATGCAAAGCAAAAATGGGCATCTGTGTAAAGGTGCATATAGTTCCCAGAATCTTTTTCCTCAGTTCTCATGTTTGATGAGTTGGGGACTTTGCACCAGTGGTGCTGTACTCGTTCTTTAGATCTTTGAAGTTCATCTGGTCCTTTTTTTTTTCCCCTTCCCCTGTTCAGTTTAGGACCATAGGAGACCAAAGCAATCTTGAGGTTGGTTATAGATGTTTCTTGTTAATATAAAAACATTCAGATCTGAGAGGCAAAAATACGGAATGATAATGAGATAAGCTGCAGCTGGGAATAATCAATATACAGATTCAGTCCAACCTCCCTATTTGGACTCTCTTACTTGGAAGTCAGATACTTGTGCAATGTAAGGAATCTTCAGGAAGCTGCATTTGACATTATTGGTGCTGTGACAGTGACTGGATGGGAGACCCAGTGGGGATGCTCCATGATGTTACTGCTTTGTTTTGTCTATGGAAATCGGTGTGCTCTGACTTGATCTGTTTAAACTTTGATGAGAAATGTTTGCTGATTACAGCTCTTTCTACTTTAAAAACTTAAATAGTGTGACAAGCAATGGTTTGTAGTTTCCCCTGTTATTCTTTCTGGGGAATTATGGGTAAATGACAGCAAATAAGGAAATATTCTCAACTGAATGTAAAATGTCTGTAAACATACAATGAAAATATTTTACTGTATTTACACATGGAAACAATTTTACACTTGAAATTAACTCTTAATTAATATGTGAGATGCTGTTATTTTACTGCAGTATTCTTTTGTGCATTTTTGCTGGTGCCCTAGTTTTCTGAAGCTCAGGAGTAGTCACATGAATATATTCTTGGATTTTCATCCAATATTGTTGCTAAGGAAACATCATCTTTAATACTGTATCCTTGTCTGCAGCTTGTCTGTATTAATCAATGCCTGCTAATGCTCAGCACAAACCAAGTAAAGATGAAAAAAGAAACCCCTAATTTCTTTTATAATAAAGTTGTTTATTTTTGAGTATTCTCCTTCAGGATCCCCTGTCACTACAATCTTACACAAACTGGAGGGTCTTGTCCATGTCTCTGGTCTCATCCCAAACAGACACAGCATGGACAATTTTTCTTTTTTTTTAATAGGCTGCCATTAATATTTATATAATAATCTAACATAGGTATTGTACAATGCATGGATCTGATCAAAATGGTGGGAAATTCTTACATATTGCTCTGAAAGGGAGAAAAAACCTTTCCTGTATGAAGTAAAAAGAGGAGCTTGGATGCACTAAAGAGACAAACATACCCTTTTCAGTATTCTGTTAAAACTCTAATACTGTATTTCAGCCGGATTTGAATATCTGTCTACAAAAAGACCTGTCATTCAGACATAGCTGTGGACATCCCAGTTCATCACAAGTCCAGCTATTTGGTTTTATTGCAATAGTGACGGGCAGGTTTTTCCAATTTTCTACTTCTGAATTCTTTCAAGAAGTACCAAATTTTAGAGCCAATTTCAAAATTAATTTGACTTAGCAGTTTGTTAGCCTAATACCTGCTTTGTTTTCATGATCATATTTGCCTTTTGGACATGTTGTTACATATCTGTCTCTTTAGAGACATTATGTTAGATCTAACATCTGCTATTGAGAAGCCCAGGTCAGAAAGGCCAGAGGCAAACAAGGTGGCCTGAAGAACTTGTCTCATTAGGAATATCTCTGTTTTTGGACAAGTAGCAATATCTCACTTATCAGCTTAGTCATCCTTCAAGAAGAGGAAAGAAATCAGGCACAGTTTACAGTCTCTCTGTGTGGGCTGGATGTGGGCATGGTTTCAGCACTCTAACCTGGACAGGTCATACAGGCTCTCATTGCCAGGGCAGTGAAGGGAACACAGGTCCTCCCCTCCTGACTGCAGAGGTTCTCATGCCACTAAACAATCTCCTCCTTCTCCCCAGGAGAAAAAATGTGAGAAAATATTGGTAAGGGAGTCAGCATACTTAAACCCACACTCCCACAGACTGGATCTAACAGACTGGAAAGTTGCCTTAGGCACTGAGCCACACTCATACTTTCCTGCCTGACCTCAGGAAGTGACTGGATGGATGGTAAGCAGCTCCTTCCCAATAGCTGTGTGCTGTGAAGACCTCAGTAAGAGTCGTGTTGAAGACCTTGCCTGGGGTATCCTGAGCCAACTCAAACTCCTTATTTGATCCTGTTACCTGCATCACGCCCATGGGTTAGTGTAGTCCATGTATAGCAAGTGTTTATGGTTATCTGTTGCTGGGCACCCATTCTAGTTATGTTTTTAATTTCTACACTATGAAGCTTTTTGCAGTGCATTGTTTAGGACTGTTTTAATAATGAAAATTCCTGAATATGTGAGTGAATTGTATCAATGCTTTTACTCTAGAGGTCAGACAAAGATACTGTATTTTTGTATTAATTACTATGCTTATAGGTTGTTGTAGTTTGGAATTATTATGTAAATTCTCTCTCCTGCCACAAACAGCCCAGGCCAGCAGTTAACAAAACCGGTAGTCAACTATGGTGTAGTGGAGAGCACTCTGGTCTTTGAGTCCCAAGGTCACGAGTTCGAGTCTCAGTGGGGACAGCCTCAGCAGTTGAATGCCTCCCAGGTGATCAACAGTTAAGTACCGTTTTTGTTAACTGCTGGCCTGGGCTGTTTGTGGCAGGAGAGAGAATTTACATAATAATTCCAAACTACAACATAGGTATTGCTTAATCACTCACAGTCTAATGACAGAACTGAAGAGAGTCACCAAAGTGCTAAAAACTGGAGCCTAATCCTTGAGTTTTGACCAGGACCCAAAATTTCAGATCTGTAATTCTGCATGGTGCCCCATGGGATTAATAACAGCCAAGACTTGAATATTAAGGAAAAGCATTGTCTTGTCATTCATGACTCATGAAAATCATGTGAATAAGTGTGGCAGTTACTTTTCTTAGTGTTGGTAGTAGAAATAGTAGTCCTTTAACTCTTTTCCTGCTTCTCTTTTCCACATGTTCTTATAGGCTGTGAGATAAAATACTTACAAGTAGTACTTTAACCTATCCTTCACTCCTTGTTCTGTAAGAAATGGTGGGGGAAGATGTTCTAAGGTAAATATTTGTTCAGCTGCTGCAAACAGCACTGCTAGTGAGTTTCCCTGATGTCCCTTCATGTTGGCATTTTTTAAAAAAGCTTACTGTTTTGAGAATTTAATGTACATTTATTTTCTTCTACTCTCAATGACTGTCTAGAGAAGTTATTAGCAATTTACGGCAGAGGCTGAAGTGATTCCACGGTGTTGTCTGTTGGTATTAAAATACAGGCTTTGAATCGTAATTTGTGTTTCATTATTCCATATCAAAGCAGAATTTGAGCTCAGTTGTTTAAGCCAGTATTTTGAATCATGATGTAGAAAGAACTAATACTATGATATTGCTATTAGTTATTATTTGCCATTTATTAAATAGAAAGAGAGGAAGCATTCTCTATATTCGCCTAATATTCTTCAAATGAAATCAGTTGGCACATGTGGGCTTGGACAATACTTTCCTGGTCCTTGGAATCGCTTTTACTCTTGTCCCTTCCATCTGTGAGGCACAGCATTTTTTGCTTCTGGTCTTTCGGTACAAACATGCTGAGCTAATTTGTGGTTGCTGGGAAGTATTTGCTAAGGTGTGTCAAGGAGATGCTTTTGCATGTGTGTGTGACCAGGGTGGTAAAGAAAGGATTGAAGAGGTCATGATTCAGACATGACACTTCTGTATTTTTTCTTTTTTCCTCTTAGTTTCTGTCTACCCGCCCCCGCTTATCTTTTCACTTCCTTTCTCAAATTTCTTTTTGTGTCCATGTGGTCTAAAATCTTTCTTTCTTTCTGTGGTGCCATTGTAAAAATTAGATCATTTTGGATGAAGTATTTTCTTCCCCTCCAGATGCTTTTCCTTGTTCCCCATGAGTACACCATCTGCCTTGCTGTGTTCTGGGAGATGTGCAGGTGTTGTTCAGAGTTAGGTGGCAGAACTGAGGTGAAATGTGATAAGTTTTGCCTGCCAGCTCCTTTCTGCTTTGTTTTGTAATTGTGGGGTTGCTCTGTCAATTAAAGAAAAAGGGAAGAACTAGAGAAACAACTCTGGGATTGAAGTGAAGCCAAGTGAGGTAATGTTGGTTGCTTGACCCGGATGCTGAGCATAACATGCAGTAGCAAAGAAATTCCCATTAAAAAATTGAAAGGTTCAGAGGCTTTTTACCTTTTTAACTTTGAAGTTAAATGTTCTTCTCAGAGTTGTGTGTGTGGAATTTGTCAAGCAGTATCAACCAACTGAATTGCAATATTAAAACAGAAAAAATATATACGTGTATTACATATGGTAATATGACTTCATAAAATATTAAGCAACTTCTAATGAGGTTTTCTCTGGCTCTTTCTATATGGAGAAAGTTTATACACCTTTTGATTTATTTTTTTTTTGTAATTTCCTGGTTAGCTTTAACCTTGCTCTTTCTTCTGTATTTATAGACTCACCTTGTCTCCACCCTTTGAACTTAGTTTATCAAAATCTAAAATCTGTGTTCAGGTGTAAGATCATCTTACCCTTGCACAGGGCTCAACCGTTCTCCTTTCCAGGTGATTTTGAGAAGACAAATACATTTACTATGGGTTCTGTCCACCACTCTGTCAAAGATCGTTCATTGTCCTGTGATTCATTAGGCTTGGAAAGTTTTTAGCCAAATTAAACAGCCAACTTTGAAAATTTTGTGTTCCTGATTTACATGTTGTATTTCTGCATCATTTTAGACTGCTGTGTTTAGTCTGTGTAGAATGTCAAGTAGGTTATTTGGGTTTCTGTTAGAATATATATTCTTTCCTGTAGTATGAAATATGAGTCTTCAGACCTCATGTCCTCCCTTGCACCTTGCTTGCACAGACTAAATGAAAAGCCATTTTGTTGATTAGCATCCTTCTGGCTTGGTCCCAGGTTTGGCAAACCTGTTCTGATGATTTTCAAGTGGATTTGGAAAATACAAAGCTTTTTACAGCTTTGAAATACAAGCTGTAAGAAAATCCTCTGCAATGTTAGAAATGTGGAAAGTTAATAATGATTCAAAATCAATTATTCTCAATTAAAACGTTTAAGATAATTTTCATTGCTCTGAAGTGTAGTCATTGCATCTGGTCTGAGCTAGTCATGCCTTGGCTTGCTGGACAATTAGTGGAGAGACAGTTTCAGAAGGCTATTTAGTCCTCCAATAAAAAGTACATCAAATACTATTTGGAATGCAGCTCTTTTGGAAATGCATCTCTATCCATTGTAGATAGTTAAATAACTTCTATTGCCCGTTGTTTGTACTTTTAAATGTTAAGAAAGAGAAAGAAAGGGAAAAGAAATATTTCTCTTAGTGCATGAAAATCTGACCTAATTTAATAAACACTTTGGGAACAGAGGATTAATGACTACTTTGCTATTAGTTTAAATGTAGAAGACTTGAAGTTTTAAATTCAGGAAGGGTAGTGGTATGTACTTCATTAAGGGAATTTTACAGCTACTGTGGAATCTGTGATACAAAATAATTTGTAAATATTTACTATCAATGAGAAAATATTGTAAAATAATTTTGAAACAAAAATATTAGTGCGACTAACTAGACAAATAAAAAAGTTTCATGCAAAAATATTTTGTATCTTTTTTTTTGGCAGCCTTGCTTTGCATCCTGAACGTGTGTTGGTGGCAACAGGTCAAGTTGGAAAAGAACCGTACATCTGTGTGTGGGATTCCTACACTGTGCAGACTGTGTCTGTCCTGAAAGACGTTCACACACATGGTATAGCTTGCTTGGCCTTTGATTTAGATGGTCAGGTATGTGACTAATGTTTTTTCCAAACACTTGAATAAATTGTTTATCTGTTAGAAATCTTGTCATACAGTTTTTCTTTTAAAAAGAAACTATATTGTCTTGGGTTTTATCTGTTGATTCTCAAGTTGAGGAGAATTACACTACTAATGAATGACAAGTATTCATATTTGGCAAGAAAAGTATAACTTCAAAAGAGTTTTAAATGCAGATGAGGTGGTGGGGAGGTTCTTGTGGTCTATGGGCCACAGTTCAGGTTCGACCAAATGGTTGGAGGTGGTGGCCCTACGCTGTGCAGGGGCATGTCCTATGCACAGAGTGACAGCAGCACCGCTGACTCCTCCTGGATTCTGAGTATCTTCAGGCAGCATCCCTTTCTCTGTCATGCATTTTGCATGCACTGGTGGCCCTCCACATTCTGGTTGTTTGTTCAGACTCATTTATCCTGAATCTGAGTCAAGAAAAATGTTTTATTGGATTATAATTTTGTTACTTTAGAACATGTTCTGAGTAGTGAATTGGTTCTTGGAGCTATTACTATAATGGAGATTGTTTTTACCAGACACTTGCTCCTGCGAGTGAAGAGGCTTTCTTGATTGATGTATTAGAAATGGAAAATACCCATTAGGTAGCAGCTGAAGAGATATTCACTGTGGAAATCCTTCCTGCAGTTGTGCTTTCCCACTCAGCCCTGCAATGCAATACTCAGACTTAGCTATATTCTTAGTTCCTTTTCCGTGTTAAAAAGGTCAATATCTGTTAGTTACTACTGGTTTCTTAAGATGTATTGTAGAGACTAGTTAGTCCTTATTAAGAGAATTTCAAATGGAGCTTTATGGAACACAGGGGAAAGCCTAACTGTAACTTGTTTCTGTTGGAACATGCTGTAATTGTTGTAGGGAAGTTCAAGTTTGTTGGAATGATCTACAGATTTTGTCATTTAAGTTTCTTGGTTTTGAGGAAGTCATCTTCAGTTTATTTTGTTAGTTGTTCACTTTTTCTATTTCATATTGGGCTGTGCCACACACATGCCTTCCTCACCCTCATTGGTCTGGCTAGCTCAGGAGGACATGATTTATTCTTTATTGTCCTTTGTTAATTGTCTTGGGTAACCTTATGATTCCCTGGTGCAGCTGTGTTATCTAAACCTAAGGTTACCTTCAGTCTCCCTGGTGTTGAGAATTCAACTCACTTTATGGTACATTCTTCCCCAAGCTGGCTGGGTTTTTTTGTTCTCTGAGCTGCACATGAGTGTGGGTGTGCTCGTTAGAAACAAGATTTTCTACTTGTTAGAAGAACCAAGAACATCGTTTGATCTCCTTTTTTGAGAAGTCTTTATAAAGGTTTATGTCTGGAAAGGCATCACCCACATTTTTGTGATGGGTATGCAGTAACTGTAAAACTAGTCTGCATTTATACATCTCAGTCTGTAGTAGGACTACAATTGAACTGCTTAGAAGTGTAGCTGGAATTGAAACCCATGTTCCTTCTGACAATGTATTCAAAGATGGAATAGAAAGGTTAGACTTTGCAGTATTAACTTCTTTATTTTTTTCTCATAATCTTGAAGCTTTTCAGACAGTAGAGAAATGACATTAGAAATAGGTTTCTGTTTTGGGAAAAAAGTTATTCAAGTTTGGGGTTTGCTTTTACAAGCTCACTTTGATAATCTACATAGAAATTGAAACTGAATTTGCCATTAATGTGTGTAGGAATTAAATGCTGAACAGTGAAAAAAGTTTGACCCAAAGATTTGCAAAACTTTCATTTATCATCATCACGATGTCACCATTCATGCATAAACTGAACAAAATTACTCAATTTTCTTTAAAAACGAAACTCAAAATCACTCAGTTTCTTTTTATTTGATCCTTTTAGTCTTCCTGTTGAGAATTTCTGTGGAAAAAAACCTGTTTTGACTGGTTAACAGATATTATAAAAGTTTTGGCTAATATGATCAATGATTTGTATCAAGAAATCTGTTCAAGGTGTCTTCATATTGAAGACAAGACTGGCTGCAGAGCATAGGAAGATCTCAAATTTTATTTTTTTTAATGTTTTTTTTGGGAAAATCTTTTTGTCCTTTTTGGTTTTACAGTGTAACTGCCTTCAAACTCTTTATGAATATTAAAGACTTCATGAAATTGTGTATTTGGGGTCTTGTTGGATTCGGGTTTGAGAAAGAAGTAATTACTTTTACAGGTCTTGAAGAATCAAGCAAAATACTTTTCAAGCTTTTAACTGTTTTTGATCTTTTGTTGGTTTCCAAAAATACTTTTTATTTATATCTCTTGAACTTGTAAAATAAATCCTTAAATTCTGCAAGTTACATGTAATTAAAAGTAAACATACATAGTTTCATTAACTTCAGTGATTATTTCTTTTTTGCAAATGTCTCCTGAATGCTCCTTGCAATGTATGCTATATATGATTATATATATTAAACATTATAAATCAGAAATGTGTTGTTATCTAAGGAGATCTTTATGATCATTGTGTTGGAACTGAAAAGATGCATCCATGGAAGCTTTGGCATAAGATGTAGCTTACATTTTCTTCTATATCAAAATGTAGCTATTGCTTCTAACGTAAATATGTTATGAAGTTTTTATCATTCATTCAGAATAATTATTTTAGCTTTAATTAATAGATATTGAGTTATTTTTATTTGTTTGTTTATTCTGGACATTTTCATAGCGTTTGGTCTCAGTTGGTTTGGATTCAAAAAACACAGTTTGTGTGTGGGACTGGAGAAAAGGAAAATTGTTGTCAATGGCTCCTGGTCACACAGACAGAGTAAGTAGAACTAAAGTGTCTGAGTGTCACTTAAACCATGTCCGTGTATAATTGCTAGAGCTATGTCTGAACAAAAAACATTCTGTGTTTTAGAAATTGAATCTGCATAAAGCTTGGATATGTATTAAGGTATGTGAAGATATTTAAGATATGTGCATTTATTTCTGCAATGCAAAACTCAGCATTTATTTGTGTGTGGTTTGTGGAGACTGTAAGCATGAAGGGAAGTGCAGAATTAATAAACTCCCTACACCCACATGGGAAATCAGAATGCAAATAATGGCTTAAATTTTTCTTGTCTGTAAATGAACTTTAATTTTGTTTTATCATGTGTTTTAATTATTCTAAGGAAAACCCCCACAATTAATATGAGGAATACATTGCAATTTCAGTATTGAATGAGAGGATAAAAAAAGCCATTCAAATCGATCCATTAAAGCATTTCAGACTCTGTCAATTTGCTACAAGTTTGTTACTGTTGCAACTGTCCCATGCTAAAAACACCATGTCTTCTGACATCCTTGGTTTTTTTTAATGCAGATATTTGATATTTCTTGGGATTTATACCAGCCAAACAAGCTCGTCAGCTGTGGAGTAAAACACATCAAGGTAATGAAATAAAGTTAATTCATAAAATATTTAAGTTGCAGTAGTATATACTTCATAAAAATATATAAAAATAGCATCTAAAAGGAATATATAACGATAGTATGGAAGGTGCTGTGTAAGAATAATATTAGTTTTTGGGAACTGCAGTCGTGGATCACACCTGACTGCACTAGACATTTTATAAGATCTATATAGTGGAATCCAGACCCTCCCTGCTCAAAAGAGTTTGTGCCGTGACAGAATACAGTATGAAACAATTGTCAATAGCATTGTAAGTCACTATTGTAATATAATTTTAAATTTAGGTTGTCTAAAACATCCTGTTTGAAATCCCAAGTAGCATAAGACAGGATGGACACGTTTAAGGTGAGTCCAGGTATTCAAGTTTCTGATTCTAGAACAGTGAATGAATTGTTGCACTACAGAGGGGAAATGAGTTGAAAAACCATTTCTTACCATTTGAGAGAATATGGAGAGACAGTGGAAGAGAAAGGAAAATGCTTGATCTTTCTTTTAATTCTTTTCCCCATTGTTACTTGTACCTTTGTCATTTGGAGCACTCAGTAATGGCTACAGGATTCCTAATTTGGACAGTTCATGTCTTTTTCAAGCATGCTTTGTTTGATCCATGTACCAACTGCTGTGCAGATACGGCTTCTTTTTCAGGTTTAACTCTGTAAGCAGGATTATCAATGACTGACTGCCATGAAATATGGTTTCTAAAATAAGTCACTGCCTTCTCCCATGCAGTGACTTCTGTGTTACCACGGAACAGCAGTAGATGGCAGCTTGAAAGTTCTGTATTCCTCTTATGTGTAGGTTTCCATGGTGGGGAAAGTGTGTTCTTTTTCTACAAAGAACTTTTATATCATTATGTATTAATGGTTTATTAGAAAAGTCTCCGATCTGTTGCCTAGATTGCATAAGTCTGATTTGGCAGAGTGTTTGGCATGCCAGTTACAGATTTCCATGAGCTTGATTAATAATGATCTTTTTTTCTGCTTCAAGATCTGAGAGGACTTTTATGCCAACAGTGAGCTAATATTTGCCAGCAGTGATTTGGTATATTTAAGATGGCTTTATTATGTCAAAATATATCTATTTAGATAAACAAAAGTTTATTTGAGCAACTTTTAAGGCTCTATGATGCCTTTTTAAATAGCAGTATCATTAAAAATATTATAGGTGTATCCTTTGAGAAAACATGTACTGCACATGATGTCTTATGGTCTGGAATATCCCTGTGGTCAGTTGGGGTTACCTGTCCCAGCTGTGTCTCATCCCAACATCCCATGCACTCCCGGCCTCCTCACCAGTGTGGCTGCATGAGAAGCAGAAAAGGCCTTGGCTGTAGGTAAACCCTGCTCAGAAATAACAAAAACATCTCTGTGTTTTCAACCCTGTGCTCAGCACAAATCCAAAACACAGGCCCATACCAGCCACTGGGAAGAAAATTAACTCTGCCCAGTGCACATTTACATGTTTGGACCGGAGGGTTTGAAATGAATATGCAAGTGTTTTTGTTGGCAGAGATCTCAGAAACTACAGTGTATTCTGGACATTAAGTTGGCAAGTACTGTGCTCTGACAAGAGACTTTGCATGTCTTTAGTTTAGGAGTCATTAATACATGTTGGGTCACCTAGGAGGAAATTCACTCTCATGTGGTTGTGGTAATCACATGCTAATGGTTTATTAGAAGGTTCTTAAAAATGCCCCCCTTAGATGGCTGATTTTTGTGGTCAGTGGTTCTGATGAGAAATGCCAAGTGTATAATAAAACCAGCTGCTTTCAAACAGAGCAAACAGCAGCCTTATCAGAAATCTACATGCTTGGATGACATCTTTAAGTGTCTAAAGTAACATAAAGTACAAATGCAACATTTGCAATGTTGAAGTGTTATCCAAGAAAGATAAGATAGTTCTATTATGAAACACTTTAAAAAAATTACTTAAAATACAACTGACTCACAAATTATTATTTGAAAGAATTTTAGTTTGATTTAATACCCTACAATTCCTTCTTAAATAGCCTGCTATGCTGATTTTATGGAAAGATAAAGGCTATGAGTGATCATGTCTTTTGCAGGCAAGGTACTTCTCTGTTGGATGTACATATGAAATTACAGGATATTAGCAAATATCGAGCTTTCTAAATCCCTTTATGTTACAGTTCTGGAGTTTGTGTGGCAATTCATTGACACCAAAACGTGGTGTTTTTGGCAAAACCGGTGATCTCCAGACTATATTGTGCCTGGCCTGTGCAAGGGATGAAGTGACGTATTCTGGTGCGTTGAATGGAGATATATATGTATGGAAAGGAATCAACCTTGTACGGACAATACAGGGAGCACATGCTGTAAGTATATCTCTTTAAATTAATATAAAATGTTGATTAGATTTCTGGAGAACTGGAAAGGGCAATACAAGGTCATCTTGTCAGTGTTCCAAAAGAGTTTCAATGATAGAGACTCAGTATGTCTTATTTGAGTATTTTTTAGGACAGTATACAGCTTTCAAAAGTGAAGACATCTCAATGAAAGTTCAATAAAATTTTTCAAAAGTGCTTGGTAATATTTTAATTGAAATGTTTAATGCAACTATAAAGTGATTATAATTTGGCTATGAAAGTTTTAATTATCTTTTCCATATTATTTCAAAGCATGTAGTTTAGAAATTAAAGTAGGCAGCAAAAAAGCACTTAGTGCTTTGCAATCTGGTTTGTGGATGCCAAAGTATGAAAGTTCTCATTTCCTCTCCTCATAGTCCTTTGGTAATATAATGCAAAATTTGACTTCAACTTTGGGCAAGTATCACCTTAAAAAACAAAGCCAAGCAATTCCAATTTGTTTTACCCTATGGGGCGTGAAACTGCTGAGGTCACTTTGTAAAGCTATGTGATTTGCTGATTGAATGTTAATTTTTGTTTTGGAAAGCACTGTACTTCCAAGATAATATTTGAAGTTCCCTTTTTAGCAATTTAAAATAGTGTGAGAATACAAGCATATGAGTTCTGATATTGCAGCTTGAAAATTCGAGGTAAAAGTCAATAGCAGTTATTATTATTGCTTTTAAAAATATGTTTGTTTTAACTAGCAGTGTTGGACTGTGTGGCATGATGTATATAACTGAAGTATGAGAGTCCCTCTTTATGACCTAATCAGGCAGAAAGGAGGGGAGAAAAGGATGAAGTGTGTGGGGGAGAGGTTGCAGTCAGTTGTAGTAAGAAGGCTCTTGTTTTACTGAAGATTTAGAAACATACATTCAGGATGGTTGCAGCTGCTTGAATGAGCTAATTTAAAAGCAAATGGACTGCTTATTCTGAGTGTTATATAATAACAGTGCACCCGATATGAACAAAAGTAAAGTTATGAAGAACACATGTATGTGAAACATGTCCTCAGACTATATTTTGCATTTGAGATTTCTTTATAAGTGTATGTATGTATATATACATATATGTATACCAACATGCAGATGCACACACACACAGGCATAGCATCCTGTATGCATCTATAGAAATATTAAATATGTTCCTGTTATAAATCAGGAAGTGTGAGGGGATGTTTTAGTCTTCAAATATTCCTTGATTCTTGCTCTATAACTTCAGATATGGTTTTAGTCTTCATATTTGATGTTCAATATTGTTCTGTTTTACATTTTCCTAAGATAATGTGGATATTGCATATGCAGACCTGGATTTCCGGAGGAAAAATTGGACTTTGTCTCCTATCCAAAACTGATACCAAAATGTTCTCTCATCCTGTTGGGTGCTGTAGGAGACAGCTGTCCTGCATATTAACATATTTGTCACTTGGAGTATTTAGAACTGCAACAGTTTATTTCCCAGAATAATGCAGTGCTTTTCAGCTGTTTCAGTGTGAAATGACACAACTGATAAACGTAGGATGATGGGCGCTTGATGATCTGTTACTTCGTGTGCTGTTCTTTGTTGACCACAAGATCAAACTTGAAGTGCTGAGCTCCTTATCTTCAGTAGCATCAGTGGATGGAGCTCAGGTGACCTTGGAGTAGGTCTCATCTAGCCTTCTATTTTTGCATCTCCTGTGGGCTCAATGGAATTGTACTTCACATTACTAAAAACTAAGTAGGGACACCAGTCCATGTCTTGAAAATTCATTTTTACGAGAGATTAGTCACTACAAATCTCACTGATTTCTGGGGGGAAAAAAAAGAAAGCAACCAGTAAAATCTGGAAGCTTCTTTCCAACAAAATGAAACCTTGTTTTTCAATAAAATATTACCTTAAAGGATTATATTGTCAGACTATTCTAATCACAACATATAGCAAATTGGAATGAGAGTGCCTCTTCAGCCGTACTATAGTATTAGGATATTTTGTGGGGTTTTTTTGAACCTAATTTTATCAATTATTTCCTTCTTGTCTACCCTTTTAAAGGAAAATGCAAGTGTAAATAACAACATTTGTGATGTGCATATGTTGCTAAAGGGACAGTGTTCACAAAGTAGGGAATTGGTGTAAATTTCTGTTCAGTATGCTAGTGTTGGGATTGTCATCCCTGCATGCCTCTTTATCATCCTGCATAATTACTCCTCAACAGGCTTGAAGTAAACTGTAAATGTGTTGAAGGAAGACATGTCTCAATATTTGCATACATACCATGTATTCCTTTCTCGCAGCATAAACAGTAGATATCTGAGATGCTGGAAAATATTTTTAAAGCACATTAGTTATATGGAGATATAGTCCATCCCCACAGTTATTAAGTTATTATTAAAGCAGTTGTCTGCATTAATATAGAAAACATTCTTTTCAGAGGTTGGCTGTCTTTGCTACAACTACCCTAGCTAACAAGATTTATTTTTTATTTTAAGAATAATTCAATGTAAAATATAAAGCATACTGTCCCAGTATAAGCAACCAAGGAAACAGATAGCAACTTGAACAAGCAAAAGAAGAATTCTTAATTAAGGCAGATTATCTGTCTTCTGTCACAGCAATACTGTGGAGAGAGAAAACTGTAGAGAGAGGAAAGTAGAATTTCCTGCATTTTCCTTTCAGAGTTTGAGTAGAAACAGAAGGTTGAAAGCAAATAGATTGAGATAACTGGGGAATCAGTTGGAAGAAGGCCAAAGAGTTCATGTAATATAGAAGTGGGAATGAAAAGCAGGAAAAGATGGAACACAGGGCTTAGGAGTAAAGGCACAGAATTAATGTGCAGAGAGCAGTGGATAGCAACGGGAAGCTCCAACTCTAGATTTGCTGATGTCTCCTAAATAATAATGCTAATAATGAAAGTTTTAAAAGGGAGAAAGAAAATAGCAACATGAAAACATGTAAATTCCTTGGCAGTGGTAGACTCCAGTAGGTTATTTGTAGGCAATGCATCTGACTCTGGAAAGTTACTATATACCTTGACTAACTGAAAAAAAATGTTTTATTAGATGGCTCATTTTTGTACCAGTGCAAAGAACAGACTATAGATAATCTTCTACTTATTTTATCATCTTGCATATTCTAAATTCAAGGTTGTCTATGACAATAGGTGTTATGCAGATATTAAAAAGAAAATTGTATGCTTATGTAAAAACACTGTACACTTTAAAGATTCTTGTGTGATATGCCTCTGCCTTGCATGGTAAATGTACATAAGATGCTTTCTTGACAGATGAATAATTAATTTGGGATAGTCTTTCAGAGGTACACATTAAAGTTGTGTGGATTGATGTCAGAAACTGAGGTTAAATAACAAGCTCAAGGTTAAATAACAGGCAGTCTGTTAAAAATGTTGCATGCCGATGTCACTTGGCTGGATACTAATTAAATATAGATGGAAACAATATAATGAACTTAAATAGAGGGCTCTAAGCTGGTATCATGTACCAACACATTAAGTCATGCAGTATTTTCTCCTACTGCTTAGACTAGTCATTGGTTTGAAACATAACTCTCCACTTGTTTCAGCCAATGAGGTGTGTATAGGCAACTATCTAAAATTGTTCTCGTACTATGCACATTTTAAAACTGTTTTATGAGTGATGTGTTCTATAGGAAGATTAAATTTCACAGTAGTGTCTCTACACTCTAAACTCACTGACACCTTTCTTAAATGTTTGCAATTCATTTCCTTACTATGCAGTATGTATTGGGAGAGACAATGTCTCAGAGCAAGTGCCCAACATACGTGTTGCTGTACGTGCTCTACAAACATCTATGTTCTGTATAGTATCTGGGAGTAAAGAGGAGGCATTGGAGTTCTTTTTTGAGTTGGTATAATGTCTGTTCTCCATGTTGCTCAGTAGCAGGCAGTTGCTTTTGAAGTTTCCATACAACCTTTCAAGCTTGGTCCTAATTATAGCCAACTGCAGTCATGTGTTTTAGGAATTGCAAAGTCACGCTTAGTGTGGTGGATTTTATATAAACGACTGCGTTTAGATAAATTAACACTTGATTTTTGTCCAGGGCAGGGCAAGATAGGTCCAGCAACAATAGAAAACCAGAAACTGCCTCAGTTTTCGAAACTTCTTGGATTCAAGCAGTGGTAAAATATTCATCAGTAGAGACCATCCTTGTCAAGCCTTGTATGTTTCCAGCTTTGGACTATAATTTCTGGTAGATCTGGGCATTTATTTCTTTATTTTCTCTCATTACAATCCTTTTTTTTTTTTTCCCCGTGAATTTGAGGGAACACAGATGTGATACCAGCTGGTTATGATGGAAAAACAGGAAATGTTCAGCATTCTGAGAAAACTGCTGATCAATTTGAGATGTTATTTCCAGAATTTCAAAGTTCATTAGGAAGAGTAATGAAAATTTATAAAAGAAGAATGTGGTCTCTATATGTGGCTTTGTAACTTTTAAGGTGGAAGATTTTGATCTACACCTTTTATTTTGATTCAGAAGCACAGTCAGTCTTTGTGGCTCACATTCAGTTGGATCTAACAAAGTCAGTGCAATTGTTTTCCTCTCATTACAGCTAGAAGGCTTTTGACCATCAAGAATCAAATTATGTTAATGAAAATTTCAGACTGAAGGATTAAGAGAAACACGAAGGTTCCAAAGTTGATTTGCATTAACAATCTTGACAGTGTCTGAAAGGAAAGATTTAGGGCAGGAATTGACTGGCCAAACTACTGCAGTAAAGAATCTGTCTTTTCCCCATTAAGTGTGAGCCTAACAATTGTATGAAGAATAGCAAAGCTCAGCTTTTTACATTATAGTCCCCATTAGTAAGGGACCTTTTTTATAGTTTTCATCTAGTTCTCTTATTCCAGTGGCACAGAGACTGAAATGAGAGCGTCCTATTGCATTTCAAGAGATTGAGCAAGCACATCTGCCAAATCTCCTTGACAACCAGTATGTCCTTTTCAAGATAAGGATATTCTGTGAAATGGAAAACAGATTAATGCTGGATCCACTTGATCTTATCTTCAGAACATTCAGCCAGCTTCCCACATCGCCACATGTCTGATTATTTTTTTAATACTGGCTAATTAAATCATGGATTTTGGAAAGAGTTAATTAGAGAACAGAAAGTAATTGTATTATCAAGGTTGCATTCCAAAAAAAGCCTTTAAAAGATTTTAACTTGGGCAGAATTCAGTATATGGTACAAAATGAGCCAAAATTCCTCTAGACTTTTTTTTTCCCTTGACACTAGAATTGTAAAGGTTGGAAAAGACCTCCAAGATCACCAAGTCCAACTATTAACCCAGAACTGCTGTGTTCACTGCTAAACCCTATCCTCGAGTGCCACTTCCATGGGTTTTTGGAGACTTCTGGGGATGGTCATTCCAGCACTTCCCTGGGCAGCCTCTTCCAGTGCCTGGCAACCTTTTTGGTGAAGGAATTTTTACTAGTATCCAATTCAAACCTCCCTCAGTGCAACTTGAGGCCATTTCCTCTGGCGCTGTCATTTGTTACCAGAAGAAGAGGCCAACCCCCACTTTACTACAGCCTCCTTTCAGGTAGTTGCAGGGAGTGACAAGGTCTCCCCTGAGCCTCCTCTTCTCCAGGCTAAATGACCCCATTTCCCTCAGCTCCTCCTCATAAGACTTGTTCTCACAATATTAAAGGTTAATGCAGTTAAACAGGCAGACACACATGGAGAGAAACAAATACAGTTTGTGTTGTATTTTTGAAAATCTCTAGGCTCCTAAAGAAACAGAAAGAGGATTTTCAGGACGTTAGAGATAATGGGTGTTAGCCTTCTAATCTGCTTATGACTTAAAAATTCCACTACATTTCTGTTTAGGCACATACTGCTCCTGAAAATGTCGCTTGTCATAAAAGTCTCTTTACTGAGGATGGACATGACATCTCAAAAAATACGAATTCTGTCACCCTAGTCTTTCAGTTTTGATTGTCTTTTGACATTCTAGTAGTGATAGGTTTTTTTGGTGTGAAGGCTGAGAGATTTCTTTTTTCTCAGCTTGGAAAGTGATATCCTTGTTACCTGATGCAAGAGAAGCAAACAGAGTCCATATTTCATACTGACCAATACAGTGTGATATTTTTCTTAGTTGTAATTTAAGAAGAAAAAACGTGCTTGTAGGAGAGAATAGTAATGAATGCCTTGGATTTCTCACAAGTCACAACACTGATTCCTAATTTGTTCTGTGAGTGTACAGCTTTGTTTGCCCCCCAAAGCCAGTCTCTCCTTTGCAAATTACTTTCATCTTTGAGGTTAATGTGCATCATTACTGTAAAATCCAGACCTCAGGCCTAAGAAACTATTGGAACTTTACATTTACTTCTGTACAAAACTGAAATTTCAGAACAATATTGTAGGAGAGATATGTATATTATTGAATGTTCTACCTTCTTTTAGACAGGAGTTATAGACACATTTTCTCTTCCCTAATTTCCAATGCTCTCTTGTTTACTTTTGTCATAGCTGAATATTACTTTCAATAAATAGAGCAATTTTTTAACTTTACATAGACTTATCCGTTAACTTTCAGTAGCTTTGCTTACTGAAATGTGTGAGCCATTTCTGAAGATAAGACTAGTGAGTTGTATAGTTAATTAAAAATATCTTAACAGTGTGTGTTCTATTTAGATATGTATCATGTTAAATCTAATCTAGTGCCTATGTGGCTACAGTATTTCTATTTTAGTGTTACATGTATCATCCTTGCCTCTTTGTTATCCTGAAGAAAACATAGATCAGGTGAGTTCAAGAACACAGGCTAGCTTTTGTTGCCTGATGTTCACTTTTAAAATAAGAGCTTATATGATGTATTTTCCAATGGTGTAGAGTGATCACTGTTTTTCTTTTGTTTCTTAAATCAATCTTCCTTAGCTTAAAATATAAAAAAATCCCATATGCTTTTTGCCTTGCTTTATAAAAGCTGAGCGATAGCAACAAAGGCCCTAAACGACACCTAACAGAGATCGCAGGAAATCTTCATGCTGACATTTATTGGAGTTGGACAGGTCCTAAGGCAAGAGGGTATGAAACTAAGCTTTTTCTAGGGATAAGAACCAGCATCACTATGATGAGGATGAGGATGAAAGCATTCTTGCAATTCTCTTACTGTTACCAAATGTGAATTCTGATTGCTATGAGTTTGTTCCCATTTCTGACTCTCATATTTAAAGCTTGTATTGCATTCTGGTTTCTCTAATCTCTGTATATTTTAAAAATAACCTTCTTCTCTCTTTAGGCAGGAATTTTCAGCATGAATGCATGTGAAGAGGGGTTTGCCACTGGTGGCAGGGATGGCTGTGTTCGCTTGTGGGACTTAAATTTTAAACCAATTACTGTGATTGATCTCAGGGAAACGGACCAGGGATATAAAGGTAAACAGAAGTTTGTCCCTTTCAATACACCAATAAGGTAGGAAATTTATCAGTTTTTTGACCAAGAAAAGACTTTAAAAACCAAAAAGGCTGTTTCATGTATATTACTGTAAACTATTTGCTAGAAATAGAACAGATCATGCCCACCAGTATAAAGGTCACATAGTCCTTCAAAAATACTGTCAAACATACAGTGAAGATGTAGGTACAGATTTAAATTTTTACGCACATTGTTTCTAGATCATGGCAGTTTTTAACAATGCACAGTAATGCTGTAAGAGAACTTGGAAGAGACAGTGAGATCTACAGTGTAAAACAATGGAGTATAAAAATTGCTAGTTATTCAAATTGTCATTAAAATTGTTTGGAAGTTATTTACCATTTCACGGTACTTAGAACAGTGATTACATATACCTATGACTTCAGTTACAGTTTGTCATGCTAAAATTTACATAGAGTGTTCCAGATATTGTTGCTGTAATGTTTTAGGAAAAGAACACAAACATATACTGAAGCACTAATGTCACTTACAATATTGCTTTTGTTGGCATTTGATTTTCTTTGCCCCCAGTCACTTTATTTTCTAATGTCTTGCCAAGAATTTGAAAATGTAGTAGAATTTCTGATGGCAATCAGATACTCAGGATCAATACATAACTGACTACAAGTTAAGTCTTTGTATGCTGTAATTGACTTGGCATTCCCACCAAGATTGTGAAGTGTTGCAACAAGGTGGAATACATTCCATTTTAAATATGCCCTGCAGTAGAGTGGCTGTTTTAAATTTACTCAGCTGCTGTTTCTCAGCTCTGTTGCATATGGATGAAAGCTGTGTTTCATTCCCAGTTTCATTCTTTCAAACTTGTTCTCCACTCAAGATTGTCTCCTTTACTTTTGATGTAACAGGCTTTTGCCTTGTAAAATGTCCATAACATAGCTAATAGATTATTAAAAATCTTATCTTTAGTAAAATCAGTTTCCTGACTTTTTTTCCTTTACTGTTCTTTTTTTTCCTTGTATACTTTTGTGGATTGCCTTTGCGACCTGTCCCTTTCTTAATTGCATTTTTTGCTGCTCCTATACCTTACCTCTTAGTAATTAGATCTGTGAACATAAACTCAAGTTCTGTATCCTTGTGAATGGTTCACAGCAATTAGTTGACTCTAGATACATCCTCCAGCAATTGTATTTCAAAACGCCTTCCTCTACCACAGGAAGTTTGAAATTACTGAACAGATGTCTTAATCATGCTTTATCAGAGATTCTGGATGGTAGTTTCTTTATTTTTTTAATCATTGTAGAGAGTATAGCCATATAATGTCTAAATCATTGGACTGAATGGTAAGGTGGTTATATTCACCAGCCAAGGGGATGCTCTGGGGGTTTAGAGTAGCACAACATACTGGCATTTTGAGGAGTGTTTGAGGGGCATTAGCTCTGGTCTCCTTCAGCAGACTGAGCATTGTGGTGCAGTTGGAGTGTGCCTTGTGCACTCCCAGAGCACGTTGTTCTGTTTGGTGTGGGGAGGGCGTTTTATTTGTGCATTTGAAGGCTATCCTGAAATGCAAAGCATGTTAAGTAGGCACGATCAGGAGCTTTGCTTTGAGAGCTAGCTTTGTCAGAATGTAAACATCCTTGCAGATGCACCAGACTGGCCTACTAACCCACCATTCACTGCTTGCGAGTCATGCAGGTTTTTTCCTATGAAAGTTTAGTAACATAAGGGGTTTTTTTTTTCCCTCTCTACATGGTTAAAAACGGGTTTTAAAAGCACATCAGCCTGGACCATTACAATATTCCTTTTCCTTATCTGATAGATATAATTTTGCCTCACCTACTGATCCAGAGTATTTTTTCAAGGATATTCTTGAGTTACTCTCCACAGAAGTCAGTGTTTAGGCAAAGTTAATTAAGTTAGGCATTGCTACCATCTAGTTATGAACATTTCAAACTGGCAAAATTGAGTTGCATTATCTGAATGTAAGAAATGCAGCCTGTTATAAAAGTTGCATATTACTAAAATCAGACACCTAAGATTGGGTTCTCAGTGTAAACTCTCCTAGCTTCCATTTTATTATTCCCAGCCCTTATCTACAAACAAGGACTGTAAGTACTTACCTCCACTATAAGGCTAAAAACTAATTCAATTGTTAGAAGTGCATGTTAAATTCCATCATAAACCCTTTTCATCTCTCTATGTTTTTTGATTTATTGTTTTTTGTTTAGTGGGAAAAATTGCTTTCCTATACTATTAAGATGTTACAAAGAATTGGACACACTGACTGTCTTCCATATAATGCTTTTTCAACTGATGCCTCTGTAACTTATAAAATTTAGGTTCTCCTGGCTAGTACTAAGGTGCACAGTTTGGCCAGAAATTGTGATTTATATTCTCTACTACCTTTGTTGAAAATTAAGGACATCACAGGCATAATTTCAGCTGTGAATGGCTACTGTATTTTTCTTTTATGAAAACAAGGCTTGCATTTTATTTTAGAAATTTTTTAATACTAAGCTCGAAATGTTTGTGTTCCAAGGGCAAGTATGTGTTATATGGAATAGATAAAAGAAGTAAAAGGAGTAAATGGAGGAATAATAGAAGGTATATGGATACTTCTTGACATTTTCTTGCTTTTATGTTTTGCTGTGTGCTGCTTATCTTTTGTTTCACAAGTTCTGAGGATGTGTCTCTCAGTAACAATCTCTTCTACAGGTCTGTCTGTAAGAAGTGTTTGCTGGAGAGGAGACCACATACTCGTTGGGACACAAGACAGTGAAATTTTTGAAATTGTGGTGCATGAGCGTAATAAGCCTTTCCTGATAATGCAGGGGCATTGTGAAGGAGAGCTGTGGGCTCTGGCTGTCCATCCTACAAAACCCCTGGCAATGACTGGAAGTGATGATCGATCAGTCAGGTGAAATCTTTTTTAACTGCAGACAGTTTTATACAAACAAATCATTTTGTAGATAACCGAATTGAAATTATGCATTTTAAAGATGTTAAAATGTAGCATTGAAGTACTCCTTTAGTTTAGTTATGTATGAAATTAGTGCTCTCCAGTAATAAAATGTAGTGGAGATACAGATTTCCCCCCTAAAAACATGACAGAATTTGAAAAAAATTCATTTAGACTGTTACTGAGCACTCAGAGACAAGTATCCTGTGTTTCCTTTCCAAGAGTAATGTTAAGCATTTATAGGCTACAATGAAAAAAACTGTAATAAAAACTTACATGCTGCAGATTAAGTTTTAGTTCGTGAATTTCATCAGACTTAATGCATGCATTGTAAACAGAATATAAATGCTCAGGAAGTCCACTCAATTACTACCTTTTGCAAGTTCTTTTTATTTTTTTCAAGACCACCTTTTCTTTCTTGCAAATATCTTAAGTGTAACATGGTTAAGCAAATCAGTAGTTTAATTATTAATATTGAAATAGTAATATTTCATATTATTTCTTGTAAATGATAGGTGCTGTAATGTATTTTGTAGTAAAAACTTAGATATTATAATACTATTAGTTATAAGGATTTATTAGTTATGACTTGTGAGTAGGAAAAGTTCTTTATACTGATCCAAGTCTTTATAGTAGTTATTTAATGTTCTTGACTAAAATGAGTAGCAAGATAGTGGAATTTTCACAGGAGTGGTCTAAATATACATATTGTCATATCTTATAATTTTTTATATTCAGAAAATCAATCTGCTCCTGCATTTTCTCATTAGATATTGTCTCACTTTTTAAAATGTAACGATATTCCTTATTCTCTGCAAAATTCTCACTTTTCTCTTAGATATTTTCCTTGTAGAAAATTATTTTAAAGAAAGGCATTGCTGACTTCATCTTACCTATGACAAAGCTGCAAAGCCCATTTTACATTTGAAATAATGTACTTTATTTTAGAATTTGGAGCTTAATCGACCATGCTCTGATTGCCCGGTGCAACATGGAGGAGCCCATTCGCTGTGCTGCGGTTAGTACTGATGGAATCCACCTTGCTCTTGGAATGAAGGACGGCTCTTTCACTGTGCTTCGAGTCAGGTGTGTTCCAAAACTAAAAGTACTTACATTAGTAACACTTTCAAGCAGGTTATCTAATTGCTTTTGTAGATGGTGTGTATATTGACACTGCAGTGACCATACGTGTAGTCACTTACATTTTTGTTTTAAATTACAGAGTGTGCTCAGGCTTTTTAAATGTGTGCTACATATGTTCATGTTGTTCTATAACAACCCATTTGAAAAAGTGTACTGGTCTATTTGCAGAGAGTGGCAATGTACTAGGAAATGTTTTAATTTAGGTTTTGTCTTTATTAATTATTCTTGTATTACTAAGAAATCAATTTTCATTACTTCCTAAATTGTTTCCATGTGTTGGAAATCTGCTGTCAGCACATCATGCATATAAAACCAGTGCTGTGTTGTTGCTGAGATCCCACAGTTATAAAGGGAAAATGAGGTCTCTGTCTCATGTCAGTGAAGTTTACTTCCCTGGGTTAATAAAGATCTGGTAATCTACCTGCTGAGGTTTTCCTGTGGACCCAGTGTGAACAATTCCTTTTGTTCACTCAGCCCCAAACAGCACTTTCTTGTGTAACTGTTCCCTTCTCTTTTTTTTGGCCATGGAACCCTAACCAACTCTAAAACCAGCAGTTCTGTGTTTTGCACATAGAATAGTTCACTTCTTAATTTCACAATCTTGTCCATTTTTTAAAACTGGGAACTTAACAGTATGATAAGGCTGTTCTATGCTTATGACATGCTTTCTTTCATACTACAGAGATATGACTGAGGTTGTTCATATCAAAGACAGGAAAGAAGCTATTCATGAACTCAAATATTCTCCAGATGGGAATTTCCTAGCTGTTGGTTCCAATGACAGCTCTGTGGATATATACGGTGTTGTTCAACGATACAAGAAAGTTGGGGAATGTATTGGATCTTTAAGTTTCATCACCCATATGGATTGGTCTTCAGACAGTAAATACTTACAGACCAATGATGGCAATGGAAAGAGGCTTTTTTACAGAATGCCAAGTAAGATTCTGAGCTCCCTTTTTGATATCTGTTACTTATTACAGAAGTAATAAATAGTAGTTTTGTAAAAACACCAATTGTAAATCCTAGTTCAAAGCATGTGGGTTTTGTAAGTCTATATAAGTATTTGCTATATTTGAGTAAGTACAGCATTTTTCTGTCCAAGTTACTTAAGTGTTTTTATCCTTATATGTTTACTCTTATTTATAATGCATCTTTTCATACTAGAGATGTTGGCTTATAATTTGTTTTATTTCTCAAAAGTAAATTTTTGCTTCCACCTTTTTAGAAGGAGAAAAACGCAGCATTCAAATTCAATTTTGCAATAGCTTAATAGCTATTAGTACGTGTGGAGCTTGGATATTACATGAATTCCCATTTGATTGTGCTGCATGTTTTTTTAAAATGTGTGAAAAAATCTGTATGTTGTAACTCAAGAGAGTAATTTGGTTTTCTAGAACTATGTTTGCAGCAGAACTGAGGAATTTAACTAAAAGGGCTTTTACTCCGAGTTACTTTGTGACAACCCCATTATTGTGTTTTCAAGAGAACACTCTCGAAAGCTTGACTGAACTGTCCCATTACTCTTGAAAGAATCTCCATCAAGACAGTTCCCTCTGTAGAGGACACATGCACATATTACAATATTGTAAAGCTGCAAATACAAGTAGTCCTTATTCGAATATGTCAAGGGCAGTGTTTATCACAAGGCTTGTCTTCTGTCTGTTGTATTCACTCATTACATGTTATCATTCTGTATTTTTCCCACTCATTGGATTTGTAGTAATTTTTTATTATTGTCACCACTTTTTATATTGTCCCTTCCTTTTTTTACAGTATTTATGCTTTGCACTTATATGTTATTCACAGATCCATGTAGCCTTCTGTGACTGTTTGCTGAACCATCTAATTTATTTTGATTCTGTGTACTGAGTATGACTGAAAATACATAAGAAAAGATAGTGAGAACCTAATTAAACAGTAAAAATACGCACAGGAGGAGCAATTAAAAGAGTGTCTTGATATATTAAATGTGGGGATTTGAAACTTTGTTTATGAAAGAAATTTAGTCAATGGAGTTAGAGCAATCTCTTAAATATTTGAAAATAATGATTAAATTGTGTAACACTTGAAATGCCACTGTACGTGGGTAAGCAACTTAGAATTGCCTGTTACAAGATTTGTAGGACTTAGTTATGGATGTAACCAGTATTAGTAGTCATTATTTACATGGATTAGGGATTGAAAGAGATTGAAAGGTAAACCATGTCAAAGGGTGCAGTTATTTCACCAGAGCTGAAGGATCTTCAAACAGGGCACTTGAGTTCCTTTCTAGTTTTTGCAGGGGTATATAGTAGTTAAAATTTTCCTTGAACCTGGGAAGTTATTTGGTTTGTTTTCATTTTTTGTTTGTTTTGTTGGCTGTGTTTTTGGTTTTTTTAAGTATTCCTTTCTGATTTATTTGCCGTTTTGCTTTCTTTTCTCTTTGGCTGTTCTTTATTTACTCTGTTGAGTTCCAGTACATTTCAGTTCTCCCCTGCCCTGTCCTTCTGTTGAAAAAGTACCTTCTTGCAATGCCTGAGGCTGCTCTAACCTGCATCCCACCCCATCCACTCCCACTAGGCAGAATCTTAATTGCAATAGGAAAACAGGAGAAAAGCCAGCCTAATTGTCTTCAATTTTGTTACCACTAAAGACTGAGAGATGAATTGTTGTCCTGCTCTGGTTCTGCAGTTGTGTGTTCAGTCTGTCTGCATCGTTCCTGTGTTGCTCCTGCACTTCCTTGTGGCCTTTTCAACAGACTCTGTATTTATTAAATGGGCCTTTGGTCTGTCTTAGTTCTTCAGCTCGTATGTGAAACTTGGGGATATTGGATCAATCTCATTATGGATAGAGCTGGTGTGAAATAACATAACAAGGACCCAGGCATAAAACTAATATTTTCAGTAATTACAATGCCCAGATGTAAATGAGTTCTTCAGGTTTTGCTTTAAACAACCCAGGTTTCTAGGATCACTCAGCGACATAACTTTGTCTTAAAATGACTACATGTATTTTTTGATAAACATTTAAAAAATAACACATCCTTAAGCAGATACCAGGGAATAACAAAAACTGTAAAGTACCAAAGCCATAATCTTCTGTTGTCTTGAGAAACCTTACTATTGATACTTTGGTCATAATAGGGAGTATTAGATCAGGACAGTTTCAGAAGTTGGTTTTTAATTGTGTCTCACTTGGATTTGATTCCTAGAGAATTTAAAAAATGTTACATTCTTTAAAATTGTGTAAGTGAACACTGAAAATTTACTATTTTTGTTCTTAGGTGGAAAAGAAGTAACAAACAAGGAGGAATTAAAAGGCATTCAGTGGGCATCCTGGACCTGTGTTTCTGGCCTAGAAGTTAATGGAATCTGGCCCAAATATTCAGATATAAATGATATAAATTCTGTGGATGCAAATTTTATTGGGCAAGTTATGGTTACAGCTGATGATTATGGAATAGTAAAGCTTTTTCGATACCCATGTCTAAGAAAAGGTAGTGCCTTTAAGTTCAATTGTAAATGTATTTTTTAATTTTGGTTACTCAAGAAAAATGTATTAGAAGATGGGATTTTTGAAAATTATATAAATGGCTGATATTTATTCATGAAAGTTTAGTTAGAGCTCAAAGGTAGAGAATATTAATAGGCTGATGTATTGAGAATTGTAATATTAACAGTATTTTACTTGCATTTTGAATAGGATAGCAAGAAGTTTTACATATGTTTTATTTTTTAAAATAGTTATCTTTTTTAAAATTTATTTTTAGTTTTGTTAGAATTTTGTGAGGTGATTCAATATCTACCCTTTTATGAGTTACTTATCTTTACATAGTTCAGCTTGGTCATCAAGTAGTTTTCTTCCTTTCTCTAGATATGTGATAGAGATTTGGGCTAGGAACTAGAAAAAAAATCTTTATTAAATTATTAGCAGTAACAACTCAGTGAACAGTATATTGGTCCTGTAATCAGAGTATGCCACTCTATGTTATTTGAAATTTTAGAATTTTTCCAGGAGTTTTCTCAAAATTTTGCTAGCAAGAGAGGACTAATCTCATTAAATTTTTCAAACTGAGGCCTAAGGCAAGATAAAATTTTCAAATTCACTCTTCAGGACTGAGTAAACAGAGGAGATTTGTATATCTTTTTAGACAGGAAAGGCTTCGTTATTTCAGAGCTGTGTGAAAAACTGCATTCTAGACACCATTCATTGGATTACCTCATGTACCAATAAAAGCCTTTTCACTTTAAACATAATCTGGAAATTAAATGGGTTCTAATATCACCTTTTACAAAAAGAATGGAAAAAATATGGGGGAATATCAGTCTTTACAAACAAAACAAATCCAAATAAACCACACCCAAACATTTCTTTAAATACGCATTTCTTGAAGACCTGTCCTGAAACCCCTACAGGCAGCTGTAGCCAGCAGTAAAGCTGAATGGTGTCTAAGATGGAGTTCTTCAAACCGCTCTGAAACAACGAAGCCTTTCTTGTCTAAAAAGACATCTGTATATTGGTGTGCTGTTAAGAGCTTCATTTTAGTAACTGATCCAATGATTGTGTTGTAATTATGTTGTAGTTAGTGAAAACGTTAACTTGATACAGCTATACCACTGCTACAAGTTCTACTACCACATGTGGGAGGACAGGAATTGCTGGAAGTGCTTAGCACTGAGATTACACAGTGAGAACTGGTGTATGAGGGTGTTTTCACAGACCTAAATGTCCATGATTTAAATAACTGTATCTTTTCAATGTAGACATAATAGTTTTCAAAATCTTGGTTTGTGAAAAATAAAATAAAAGTAGTACAATAAAATTTTAAAAGCCTTTAATATACATCCCTTACAGCATTATCATGTCTTTTCTTCCTGAGTTTGACTTGGTTAAGCTATTATATTTTGGAACCCAAATTCAAAAATTTATCCTAATGATGGATTAAAATTTGTGAATACTCCAAGAAGTTGCTGCTATTAATTAAAGTATCACTACTAATTAGAATATCTTTATGGAACTACTACTTTTTATAAAGGTTCCTTAATATGATTTCCTGAGGTGTTTCTGAAATGTTTATTCCACGAATATTGAGAGAGATTTTTTTCTTGTTCTAGGAGCAAAGTTTAAAAAATATCTTGGTCATTCTGCTCATGTGACGAATGTCAGATGGTCCCATGACCACCAGTGGGTTGTTTCCATTGGGGGAGCTGATCACTCTGTCTTTCAGTGGAAGTTTGTACCTGACCGGAAGCTGAAGGATTCTCTCCATATAGCACCCCAAGGTAGGCAATTTACTGAAGAAAAACACCAGCAAAAAGGTGGAAGGAGGGGAAGCTAGAAGAGAAGTAAATTTCTTTGGTGCAGGTATTGAAAAAAATATTCAAAATTGCCAGTCTGCACAAAGTTGTTCTTCTTTAAACTTTGCAGCTGCCTGATATACCTGATGAAGTTGCCTAATACTTGCCAATGCCCTGTATGTTCAGGCTAACAAGAGTGTGAAAAAACCCTTCCCTGCTGTATTTCCTGTGCAAAGGAAAATTTTAAAGTTCAGACCAGATACAAATATATGAATTCTATACAACTGGATGCCCAGATGTCACTGGAAAAATAGACTTTTATACTCAGTTGATTAAAATGTTGAATTATTTAGATGATAATTTAAGCATTATAGCTGATAATTAAATTTATTTTTTTAAAAAGAAGAATATGGATGTTTAATATTTGGGAAAAAATTAAGATCATGTTTGCACTAGTGACAAATACAACAATTATTCTCATGACTGAGTCTCCTAAAATCAAACTATTACCTGAGAGCCTCCCCTGGAAATTCCCAGAGGAATTTAGAGAGAAGGGAAATAAGTATATAGAGTTACAATGAAATAGGCTGTTTCACCATTCAGCTGCTAAGATAAATGAATATGAATCAGCGTGGACCCAGCAAATAGGTAAATGAATACCAATTTCGTGCTGAACTTGTCAGTAACGAATGCAGAAATAAACAATAGTTCTCTTAATGTCCTTGACAAAACCTCCAAAAAGCCTTTAACTGCTTTGAGTCTTCATGGTATGAACTCTTTTTCAACTAAGTATTTCCTGTGACCTAAATTTCCCTATTAGCTACCACTTCTCAAGATAAAATTTCTACATATTAATGGATTCCCTGTTCCTGGATATATAGCCTTACTTCTGCCTCTCTGACAGTATGTGCAACATACATCTGCTATGTAGATTGATAATTGTCCTGTTAGTTGTTTTCCTAGCTCTGTGATCTTCTACCTTTATTGGTAGCAATATTGTTCTTCTCTAAATCACTGGTAAAAATGTTAAGTATTACAGCTCCAAGGATAGCTCTTTATTGCATTATTCTAGAAGTAGTCCTTACAGAGTGGTGCTTCTCTTTGCAATTACATTTGGAGACCTTTTAAAATCCATTTGTGTTCTCAATTGTCTTTATGTCTGGTTTCTTAATCAGAAAATACATAACATTCAATCAAAGGTTGCAGAAAGTTCCAAATAGATTATCATTTGTCAGCCAGGACGTTCTTCTCAGTTTCTGTTGGAAAGAAGCTCTCTGTTACAAGCTAGAATCTGGCTTTCACCACATGGAAAACATTAAATGACTACCCTTTTTCTCAACAGTCACCAAAAATTTTGCCACTTTCTTCCCATATGTAATTTTCTTCCCCTCTTATCTACCCGAAGAATTTCTACTCACATCAATTGCATACTTAACCATAAGTTCCTCTTTGGAGCCCCTCTCTTGTTAATTTTCTGCAAGTCTTAAGTTCTGCTTTGTACTCATTACTTCATTCTGTTCTTTTTCCCTTTCCTCCTAACATTAATGTTGATGAAATAATTGTAGTTATTGAAAACTGACTTGCCCCAAAAAATTATCATACTTTTGTGTTGGCTTATTTCTAATGTAGCAGCAGAATTGTTCCTGTGAGCTTGTCAATTATTAGCAGTTTATGTTATAATTAATGTATGCATTGATTATCAAAGGAGAAGAATTAAGCAGTTTCTTTAAACACTTTCTGGTTTATAATTTAAGTTGCCTAATTTTCTGTTTCTGTTTTCTTGTTGACAGAGAGTCTGGTTGATTCTAATAGTGATGAATCAGATTCAGATCAGTCTGATGTTCCAGAGCTGGACTCTGAAATTGAACAAGAGACACAGATCACCTATCGTCGACAGGTAAAGAGTTTAGTTTTAATGGCAGTTGGGATGCTCTCCAGGGTTTACATTGGTCTTCTATGAAGACTGTTGAAATCTGAAAACTGTGTGGGAGTTGACCAAAAGCTTTAGAATTGTTTTTACTGGATGTATGGAAAAGGTTAAGGTAATTAAGATAAAAACTGAATTTTAACATATTAATTAAGATTAATATTAACATAGGCAAAACTTATTATATGTATTTCTAGCATACTCCACTGGAGTTTTGGTTGCACTTTAAAATCACTGGGTACAGGTGTTGGAGGGTATTTTCAGTAATGTCAGGATAACATTTTTTGAGGTGATAACTGTGGCTGAATTCTGAGAAACATGCTTTTCTTATGAATCTTTTAATTTTTAAGTGTGCTATTTCTTAAAGGTTTACAAAGAAGATCTACCTCAACTTAAAGAGCAATGCAAAGAAAAAAGGAAAAGTGCAGCTTCTAAGAGACGTGAGCGAGCTCCAGGGAACAGTATAAGACTACATTTTGTTCATGGGTATGCAAACTAGGATTCTTTAAAATATATAAGCAGACTGTGTTTTGTAGATTGGTGTTTATAGTGTAATAGTCTGATTAAAGACTTTTAGGTCACTTGCTTTATGCTTTACTATTTTTATTTATTTCTGTAAAAATAAATTTACACTAAATAAATAGAAAACTTTGATGCCAACTTACTAATTCTACACATGCATTCTGAAGTGAAGTTGCACTGAAACTTCAGTTGATGCTTGCTGTTTGAATACAGGTGACTAAATAAAGTAGTCTTACCCATACTTTTCAAAATCTAGAAAGAAATAATTCTCTTTGTTGTATTATTTTGGTAGCTACAATAGAAACTTATTGTAGTTGAAGATGACTGGATGCTGTCCTGGTGTTTCTATCAGTGTTTATTAAAAAATGTATAAACTGTACCTAGTCTGAAACAACTTACATGTTTCTCTGTTAGTTTAGGAATTAAATTTGGTTTTAATAGGTCCTGTAAGTGTGTTCAAATTCAGTCCACTCTCTTTTTGGTGCTAATTTGAGCATCAGAATGACTTTCAGATGCATCCTGGAAATCTTATTATTTTGTCTTTAGGATTTGTACTCTCCCATAGCTTCATAAGTGAAGAATTTTTATCAGAAGAAAGATGTGATGTTTTAAAGCAAACTGGCAACAAATGTTACTGCATTAGAATAGTGATCAGAAATATAAATTCCCTTGATACAAAACAAAACCGAAGCCTTTATTCAATTAAGATATTGCAAATCAAGTGATATGGAGTTTTCCTTTCAAAAAGCACCTCTTTGCAGGAACACACAGGTTCTTTTCAGACATAACTACGTGCATGAGAAAGTTACTGATAGTGTCTGCCTTTATAATGGCACTTAAACAATTTTAGAAGGACTCCACATGGAATACACTAAATTAATTGGCCAAGAATAGGTAATCATTCAGCTCAGCAATTTGGTGTGTAGAAGACATAGTCTGAGTAATAGGCTTGGAAATAGTGACAACTGAGAAGCTTGGTATAGAGTTGTTCTTCCTTTTTTTTTTTTTTTTTTAAATTTCTGTTTTTGATGCTCTGGACTTCTTAGTTGAAGATTTTTATATCTGTATAGAAAATGCATTAGGGTGAGTAGCTGCTGTATCTCGTCTTTAAAATTGGGTCTAAGAATAAAACCAAATGATCCTGAAGAAGATGTAGCACAAGCAAGGGCCCTGGATCTTTGGTATTGTTGTTATTTCCTTCACAACAGAAGTGAAGCTTGACCAGAATATCCAGGAATGACCAGAAGTAGAATGTCCTGTTGATTTCTGTCTGGTTACCCAATGGGGGGGTCAAGAAAACTAATGAAGAATCCATGCTGAACAACAGATTTTTCTCAATATCCAGACTGTTAACTTTAAAGTGACCCACATCCAAGTGAGTAATAGGCATATTCTCTGATTCAGGAAGTCTGCTTTGCTTCATCTTTCTATAGCTGCAATGGAAATGTCTTGGATGTTCCTTGAAAGTGTAAGAAGTGGTGGTTTTTCAAATTAGGGGAATAGGAAGCTCTTTTTCCTTTCTTTGTTTTTGAGCTTGTTGGTTTTGTGTTTTGAATTGTTGACTACCTTAAAAGACAAACTTTTAAAAATCTCTTCATGTCCTGTAAATCTTTTAAACCTCTGATCGCTTCCTCTTTTGGAAGTGGCTAAAAACAATAATAGAGTATGTGAGCCAGCCACTGATTAATATGGATAAGAAAGGAACTTCTCTTAAGACGATTATCTTGAAGTGCATCTTTCTGTAAGAGATGCAGTCATGATCAAAAACATGTTATTAAATTAATGTACTAGTTTGGTCTCTTTTTAACTATTCCCATATTTTAATTCTGCCATGGCTTTGGCCGTGGTGGTGGATCAGGAACATGAAAAGGATACATCTTGTAAAATATTCAGAGGAACCTTTTCCTCAGGCTCAATGCTTGTGATGCTTTCTTTTTGCTGGAAGGAAATAAGGATGTGGATATAATAGTTATGCCCTGTGTTCTCTCAAAGCTATGCTGTTGATGTCACCAGAATGATTTTTTTTTAAATATATTTTTTAAAATATTCATAGAATCATAGAATGATTTTTAAATATTCAAAGATCTAGTTTGAGTTTCAGGATATTCATTGAACTAACTTTATCATAAGATGAAATTTGTTTACAGTTTCAAGATGGAAATGCTCTCAACTGAGAGTCTTATGCCCCCTTGCATGGATTCCTACAAGTACATACAAATAATACCTGAAGGCAAAAGGCTGAGTGGGTCCTGTTAAGAAAACACTATTGCTGTGTGGAATAAGTTTTTTTTTTTAATAAAAATTTCCACCTTTGTACTAAAGACTCTGCTCTCAACCACGTTCATTTTGACATGTGGTTCTTCTAGAGATTTTTGGGGGAGGGTTGGACCACATTTGGAAATGTCCCATATATACTTTGAAAGTAACATAAAACTTTACAGCATCAGAGAAGCTACGGACATCGATTCTTTTCCCATGGATGGCATTACTTGTGAAGTTGTCCCTTAGCTGGCTATAGTTGTGTAACTTGCCACTGTTGGTAGGACCCAGCTTCAGGTCACAGAATTCACAGTTGTGTGCCTAAAAGTAGATGGTTTTATGTGTATGTGTGAACTTCTGTCACAGTCAGTGCAGATCCAGCCAGCAGTCAGTGGAGCATAAGGAGTGATTTGGCTCAAGTAAACTTAAGTGCTGCCAGCTGTGCAGTTGATTAGCCTTGCAGGTTCCATTGGCTGTATAGACTCCAACAATGTTGATTAAAGTATAGTTGTTAATGTAATCTAATAAACACGCAAACACCTGTGTTCACATGTCTTAATCTCAAAGTGAATCCAGCCCCACTTCTTCATGGCTTTGGTTATGGCATTTTTTTTTTCCTGCATAGGAGTGAGGTAGCTACCTCTTCTTCCGAAAGTTACTGTCACATTAACTTGAGTCAGTCCTGGACTGAGGGTTTGATTAGCTGTGGCCGAAGACCACAGGAAAACATCAGCTACTGCAGAATGCAGTCTCAGGTTTATTGTGCCTTGTTCTATGTTATCCAGTAACTACAATGCACAGCTTGCTTTCATTATTATTTAGTTTCTAGTTGCTAATCAAGATGTCTTGTAAATGACTTCTGTGGTTTGTTTTCTGCATGTGAATAAATTATTTTCATGCTTTTTCGAGATTAGTTAATAATCTCGGTTCTAAATGGAGATATAAGTATTGTGCAACTGTCTAGAACATTCTCAGGGAACAAACTACGTTGAAATATGTGTCTTTTCATCTGTATTTGACCTAAGCCCAGAACTTCTCTTCTGGTGAAAAGTACCTGAATAGTCAGGGAGCTAGTCAACTGGTGTGTGGGAAAGACCAGATGTTTTTATTTGGGTTACAAAGGGTCTTTGTTGGCACTGCTTCATATTTTGGCGAAATACTTTATATTTTAATTGTAAAGAACTGATTGTACACATTTTTAATAACTAGAGAAAATTCACTAAAATCAAAACTTCTGATCACAGAACGTTATAGATGTGAGTAATAAGAACTATTTTCCTGCATTCTATATATGTTTGGATATTTTGAGTAGTCTTGTGATTCATGGCATTAATGTACTCAGTTTCTCTAGGTTTAACCAGATGTATTGGCAATTGTTATGAGAAGCTGGGAAAATTCTGAATTTCTGGGTTGCATGTAGGAGGCTCTGAAGCCCTTTTACTGTCTTAATGATTTTTACTTCTATAGTTGGCTGCTAAGCTTGTAAACAAGTGCTCAATGTCCAGTATATCTAAAACAGTATTTCTTTCAGCATACATATTTTCCTAGCTGTTTTTTTTTTTAGAAATATACCCCTTTAGGGCACATATATAGCTTTTTTCTTTTTTATTACTCAGTGCTTGCGAAGAAAATCCTGTATGTTTGACAGAGCACAGAGCAGAGTGAAGCACAGGAAGATGATGTCTAAGCAACAATAAGTTCAGACATATTTGGCACTGTGCCTGCCTTTATAGTCCCTGCTCCTCACTGAGTGTTTTCATGTCCTTAAAATGGTAATGTTACATACCATGATGTGCTATTTTTCTTTCTTCATAGTTACTCTGGGTCATTGTATATTCGGCCCCTTAAAAAACTAATGACTGGACATCAAAGAAGGGTGCAGGCAGGCAGCACTTTGGATGGAGCAGAAATCAGCTTAAAACATCTGCACATGCTACTGGGGGAGGTTGTTAATTAAAGATGTGCATGGAGGGAGAGCAAAGTATGACTGAAGAGTCTGTACCTGTATTGTGAGTCTAAATGTTTGGTCTTTGAGAAGAGCAAGGAGCAAACATATAACTGAGCCTCAGATCTGCTGGAAAAAAAGATTTTTCTGGAGACATTGAAGGGATAGTAACTCAGGAGATGCTGAAAAGTTGAGGAACTAGGAATAACCTGAAGTTAAGAACCTGCTGTGAATACCAGTCTAAACAATGAGTTGGAGGGAGATTTATTTAAAAGCTTTTATTTCTGTACTATCATCGTTTTCGTGGGTTTAAGAAGTTTACTTTTCTCGTTTATGATCTAATGAGACCCAGTAGACCTGATGTCTGTCCTGTCATCCAAAGGGACCTGGGCAGGATAGAGAACTGGGTAGGGAGGGATTTTCATGATCTTCAGAAAGTTCATGAGTTGCAAGTTTATGAAATGCAATGTTCTGCTTCTGGGGAGGAATGGACCTGGACCATCTCCTGTCTGTTTAAAAACTTTGATATTATTTTAGTGATTCTCTAGTCATGTATGATGACAATGCACCATTGTGTGTATGTAGGTGAGCCAACAGAAACAGCATGTTCAAATCTGCTCCAGATAAGTGCTATGTTGTTTTCCAGTATAATGCACAGATCTAGCATATGGTAACATGGGTCCATGGTTTTTGAAATAGTATTCATTAAACTCAAGTTGGTCAGCTGCCTTAAAAATTCATTACTTCACCAGTACATATGGCTGCAGTGTGTGCATAAGGAAAGAAAGTGTATAATTTCATGAACATTCTACCTGGACTACACAATTTATGTGTTGTTTAAAATCTATACATGTCTCGTATGCCGTAATGGTCTTAATGCTATACCATTGTTTTTGTATGTGACACTTACTGGTATGTGTACAGATGCATCTCTGTCTTACATGATAATTTATAGATGTTCACTGTTGCAAAAGGGTCCTGCATTTGTTGAGAAATATAACACAGACATTAGAGAATTCTGTTAATTTGCAGTTGCTGGAGGTGAATATGTAGTCATATTGTTTGCCAAGAATGACTTGCTGATGATGATCTTCAGAGCTATTTTTTTCAACTGGTTCAATTAGAAGTAGGATGCAAAAATACTTAGGTAGAGCTTTATGAAACTGATAAATTGGTGTTCCTTTGGGAAAGTATGTTATAATCTTAAAACACCAAAACAGTAATTGGTAAGTAATCTGAGTTTTAAATGTGCAAAATGTGTCTTGCATAATTTTATCTCAGTTTCATAATATATATTTCTGACCTTGGTGAACAACCGTTTTTCTGTAATTAGTTACAGAGGTTATGACTGTCGAAGCAATTTATTTTACACTCAGACGGGTGAAATCGTATACCACGTTGCAGCAGTGGGAGTGGTGTACAACCGGCAGCAGAACACGCAGCGCTTTTATCTGGGCCACGATGATGACATTCTCTGCCTTGCTATTCATCCCTTAAAGGACTATGTGGCAACAGGCCAGGTAAGGATGCATGTTTATCTGCAATAACAATCTGAAGTTGTTACTAGTGAATTTAGAAAGGTCTGCCTTGAAGGAAGAATGTCCAGTCTGCACATATCAGGTGACAGAGTGCATTTCTGTTGCAGATGGAATCATTGTGAAAACCTGACACAAATGTTTTTTGCAGTTCTTTATATTCTGATAAGAGTTTTAGTTCATAGCTTTTTTTGAACCTCTTTTAAAATTAGGAATAGATTAATATTTTTTTATTCAGCATTATGTTGCTGTTTCATGATAAGGTAGAGGAAATGTGCATTGAAATTTTTTTTAGTACCTTTTTTATTATTACATTAATGTATGATTATGCAATATGAAGTTAGCAGTTGTTATTACAGTCTGGCATTTCACTTTCATGTGTTGTATGTTTGGTTATCACTTAGAGACAAACTGTTTACTGTTTGTACATACCACACAGGTATGTATGTTGCTAAAGTTCATTTTATAGTACTAATAATAGTTCATTTTATCTTTTGCCAGACAGTAATTTTAGATTGTGTTTAGAGTCTTTTCCAATAAGTCTTCCCACAAATATTTATACTTCAGGACTTGAAGGTTTGATCTGATGTTTCAGGGGGTTTTATTTATGGTTATAATTATTATTGTTGTTAGAGTTATATAACAAATTAGGAAACATGTGAACAAATTTTTTAACAGCAATAAACTTTTGCTTATAATGCCCTTGATTTCTGTAAAAATGATTGAGATTAACATAACTCTGTAGGTCAGTTAAGAAACGAAAGCCCTAAATAAGAGAATTGATTTTATTTAATTTTGGAGTAGTAAAAGGGTCAATGAATAAAGATGTCCCTGGATTTACAGTATTTTTTAGTACCTTATGCTACCAACAGAAAGATACACTCCACTATATACTGCTTTATAGAGACATTATATACTGTTGTATGCTATGTTACCTGAAGAAACTGGGTAATACAGTAATCAAATGCGCCATGCCACATGGGTTATGATTTTCCTGGTAGTGGTTATTCTGAAAACTTTGCAAAGATCACATACTAAGTTTGTGACAAATTCAGAAATAGATCCTAATTTTGTTGAGCTTTGCCACTAGTCCTAAACATGAGAGAGTGTTATTCTGGTTTTGCAACCATTTTTTTTTGTGCACTGAGGTGCAAAACCTTTGGAATAGCAAATAACCTTGTAAATACTGACTACTAATGCTTTTGTACATAGTTAAAAGGAATAAGCTATATTCATTTTCTTACCAAGTTCTAGTTATCTACATTAGTGCCATTTTAGTGGAAATCACTCCACAGGTATCAGTGCATTGCAATCTGACTTGCAGACACTTGTAATGTCATCAGAAAGCAACTGAAGTCACCTTGATTTCTCAAACGTAGAGTAGTTTACATACCAGCAACAGAAATAGCCTTTTATTTTTAGACAGGGAGTGATTGATGAGGAATTGATGGAATAAATATGCCACAATGCAATCAATGGAGGGCTTTTATTTTTTTCCTACAAGAGAACTTTAGTTAATTGTGATTAAAGTTCCTAGGGCAGATGGGAAGTGGTATTTGTGAAGCAGCAAAAGGACTAACATACTGATAGCCAAACAGCTGTAATGCTTGGAAAACTTTATCACTAAATTTTTTCAAATACTTTTTGAAGTATTTTTCATTATTACACTTTTTAAACAACTGTGTGAAGTAACTGAGAAATGAAAAAAAATGGTTATGAAAATTTTACTTTCAGGTTGGTCGAGATTCCTCAATACACATTTGGGATACAGAAACAATAAAGCCGCTCTCAGTGTTAAAGGGCTATCACCAGTACGGTGTCTGTGCTGTTGATTTTTCAGGTAATAAGTATTTATTTATTTATTTATTTGCACTTTTCCTTTTCTGCGTGCAAATACAAGCTAATCAGTTCTACTGGAATCCCAAAGTAGCTTGGGATTCCTTTACACTGATGAGTGTGTGTTAAAAGGATTCTGCAGTGTTCAATGTCAAATGAGGGAGGCTAACTTAGAAATGATCATTCTTTAAAAAGAGCTCCTTTGGAGTCTTGCACATAGGAAATCAAGAACAGATTCCATACTATTTAAGAGCTGAACTGAGGATTTTGGAAGTTCTTCTGGTTGTGTGTGGCAGGTGTGCAGAACCTGAGTGTCATGTCTGCTTTGCAACTGTGTAAAGCAAATTTCTAAGCACATTGATCAGGGGTGCAATTTTTGTTTCCTTTTTTTTTTTTCTTTTTTTAATGAAATTCTGAAAGCCATTTGGGTAGCACATTGATGCATTCAGAAAGTCTGGTTATGGAGTTCTTCTGATCAAAACCCCAGTCTCTCCACCTTATACTAACGTAAGAGCCTGTCAGTTAAATCACTTGAGATTTTTACACCCCATACATTGAATTCCTGTGCCAGTATTAAATTTCCTCTGCTCCACTGGCTTCTATTCATTCTTTAATTGTTTGGATTTACTGGATAAGATTCTAGACTCACAGTGAAGATGTGTGATCACAAAGATGAGTAGTTTGTAGGTTTTGATGCTTCTTACATTTGAATCTCCTTTTTCAATATGGGAATCTCATTTCCCAAATTTTGGCATGGATGCTTAGCAATTTCGAAGATGGTTGCATGTCAGAAAGTAATTGATCATGAGTGAACACAAATAGCTTGTTTATTGGATGTTAATGTGGAATATGTGGCTTCTCTAAAACTTCACAGTGGTACTAAGATTAAGGGCATTTCATCAATTTCATGGTATTGCTTCGATGCTTTCCTGTTTAAAAAAGAACAGGGATCTTGAGAGTGGACAGAAAATTCTCACAAGAACAACATGTAATAAAGGTCTTTGTGCAACTGTGTCAGCAACTAACTGAACAGAGGATTTGATAGAGGCACAGAACATCTAAGTGCAATTTGAGATAGGGTAAAGTCCTACTCTTCATCCAAGTTTAAAAGCACACAGATGACAAGACATGCCTCTAAACACATCATGTAATTATTTTCCTGTTTACACATTCTGAAGTTATAATATTTCTAATATGGTTTCTTATTATTGCAACATAGTTATCTATCTACTCTCTTAATAATAAATTTATGTTTCTAGCGGATGGGAAACGATTGGCATCCGTTGGAATAGATGACAACCACACTATTGTACTTTGGGATTGGAAGAAGGGAGAAAAGCTTTCAGCAGTAAGGTAGGAAGTTAACTATGTTTTAAAGTTTGTACCTAGATTTATTTTCAAATGACAGTTAGCAAAATATATTCATTAAGGAATAACAAATTAGCAGTTTCTATCACTTAAGTGATACAGATAATAACATTTATCACAGTCTTAAAACTTTCTTTGGAAGAAAAAAATGAAGCTTTGATAGCCAACAAGAATTATTATAGTGACAGCTAAGACAAAGTTTATTTATGTTTGTTTGATTTGATATGTTTTGAAATAAGTTCTTTAAAACTCACTCTATGCACTTCTGTTTGCCTTCTCAAACATGATGATGTATGGTCTGTTCAGACCTTTTTCATCAGAAGTCTTTCTTAGGATAGTAATGTGAAGTTGTTCTGCAGAGTTCTTTTTTCTTCAAGGTTCTTGCCTTTTCCTTTCTGATTCCTGAGCAGCCTGATCTAGCTTTGAAGTAATTTCTGCTTGGAATATGAAACTGGACTAAATAACTTCCAAAGATTAAATACTTTTGAGGTTTCCTTGTGTCTGCACAGATTATTTAATGTATGTTTCTTAAATAGAGTTTTAATCTGCAAGATAGAATTTCTGAGTAATGTTTTTGAAACCTCTGATTTTGGTTTTTTTTAAGGATCAGTTGTAGGTAGATTTCAAAGCGATTTATTACTCTCTACAGATACAAGTTGAAAAGTGTCAACTTCCTTTTTACCCATTAAGGTCATTATTGCTCTTCAATGACATTTACTGTCATTTTATTTTTAAACACGTGTTTAATTTTTTATCCACTGAGGAAGGAAAACCTGAATAGATGATGTAGATAAAGAAGAGTACTCCCTTCCTGGTTGTTTGTTAGAAGACCAGGTAGCTAGACTTCTCTGAAGACTCATTTCTCTGCCTTTCACCTGATATTTTTGTTTTCAGGTTTGGGTATGGGTGTTTTTTTGTTTTGTTTTGTTTTTGTTTTTTGGGTTTTTTTTTGTTTGTTTGTTTGTTTTAATTTCTCCTACCCATATAAAGGAATTGATTAGAATTTTTGAGAGCAGCATCTGTACTTTGAAGATGACTGAGTTTGGAAAGAAACTGTTTCATGCTTTCTGCACAAGTTCATTTAGTCATCTGAAACAACAGAAAGTGAATGTTTTATGCCACTTTTGAGCAAGGAGCAAAAATTGGGGACTGGAGGTTCTTCTGCATTTAAAAAAAAAAGGCAAAAACTACTAGTAAGCATTTCCTTCCTTGCATTAAGAACAAACATAGTTGAAAGTTGTTTTTCAAACTATAAGACTGAAGCAAGAAATCTAAAACACACAAAAGATTTTAATGTTCTTAGAAACAACTGAAATTTCCATATAAAAGTGTAATAGCATATGGTTTATTCTAACAAAAACACAGAAAAATCAATTAAAAGGTGAACGAAAATGGCAGTTTCTTTTCAAAACACGAGACTTTGAAATAAGGGTTACAACTTTACTCCTTTAAGTTTCACTGTGAGCTGTCAGAGATCTAAATGCCATATTCCTAAATTTAATGCAAATATATTTTCTTTTGCAAAGAAAATGCCTCCTACTGCATCAAGTAATATAATTGCTCACCTGATTTTGAAACTGAAGGGTAATGAAAATAGAAAGGGACTCAGTGTGTTGGTTCTTTGGTTTTGTTCCTCCTCATAGTAACTATTGTTAATGATTTGAAAGTAAATGTTAGCAAGATAGAGCAGGTATGCATTAAGAAAAAATCTGCCAACTAAAATGTATTTAAAAATATTAATAGTTATATTTTTATTTAAATTATTTTACTTTGCATTTCAGGGGAAGCAAAGATAAGATTTTTGTTGTTAAGATTAATCCTTACATGCCTGATAAATTGATTACAGTTGGAATAAAACACATGAAATTCTGGCGAAGAGCAGGTAAGGTCTCTTCTCAGAATTACAGCGTTTTCTGTTACTTAAAGTATAACTATTGTGTTTCTTACTGTGTGTTTTGTGTGTTAAAGGCAAATATTTTCCCTGTGTGTCTCAGCTTTGCCCTAGCAGCAGTAATGTTAATTGGCATTATAGCAGTAGTGGAAATTCTTTTTAAGATCAATTTGCTGTGGAGCCTGATCTACATAAGGCCCTGGATTGTATATCTAGCAATAATATAGATCTGAAAATGTTACAGAGCTGCTCTAAAATCATAGAACAATTTTTCTAGAAGGACCTTTACAGCACATATGCTATAGAGAGACACAAGTATAAATGAGTTTAAGGTTATAAAAAATTCACATACAAAATTCAGCCAAAGTACTTGAAGAGGATACATCTGCCAGTTGAGAGCTCTTTGTCTGGACACCTCTGTTGAACTTAGCAATGAAAACCAGCTTGCTATTTCTCCTTGAGAAATTTTGAACAGTGAAAAATCCATTCTCTGATATTTGTGTGAATTTCACTGTTTCAAACCTCAAATTGTATCTAAAGACATATGTGCTATGGATGACTAGCTTATCTGCTAAGAATGTTCTAATCATTCATGCAGAATTTATGCACATCAACTCACATGAGTCCTGACAAAGATTAATTGTGGAGAGAAAAGTCTGTGACGAAAAAAACTACACTGGTTTTCTCAGTTCTGGCCCCAACAGAAATTAATGAAGATTGCCTGAGAGCGAGCTGTAGATGTCTATATAAGTTAAGAAATTTGACACCTGAGCTTGCTATCTATAGAAAGAAAACAGTGTCTCAGAGTATTTACTGAATGAGTTACTATAAATTCTTTAGAAAGAAATCCTAACTACAATACAATAAAAGCTGGTGATTTCAAATAAAGAAAGAAAATTGTTTAAAATGGTAGTTGCCTTTCTGGCATTCCTCAGTCAGCAGGAATCAAGTTTCTCTAGTGCTGCAGCCCATCTGTTCAAAGCTCCAATGGCACACTGGCAAGGCAGTCACCGTGAAATGCACTTAGCAGTGTTAGTGTGAGGAGCAGAGTATCAGCACACCTTAACAAATGCCAGGTTTCTGAAATCTGCAGTAGAGAAGGTGCACTTGATGTGAGAAGTGACACTGAAGGATGTGCTTTGGAATACATAGTCATCAGTGCCAAGGGAAGGCACAGGGGTTCCAAGACTGTGCCTCTCAGTATGAGAACAATATGAAGTGTCAGATCTGGAGAGGCTCCTGTGTTATAACACATGAAGTTTCTTTGAGGATTGTTGATGATATGAATCTGACTTGCTAGCCAGAAGTTCCAATGTGTTACACCTGTCAAATGATTTTAGATATGAAAGAATTATGAAATTTATATATCTGTAACATTTCTATTATCCTGAGTAAACCTCTGAAATAAAATTAGAAATCCTCTCACTGAAAACATATGAAAAAGGTGGAAAGTAAAGATTTAAACTTTTTTTTTATTTCCAGTTAATTCATTACTAATATCTATGAACTGTGTATGGGAGATGTTAAGTTTTTTGTTCAGATGCAAGTTTACAAAGGCTCTGTGTCTTCATATGTCTTTGTGTGTACACATTCAGATTCAAGTAGTAAGTTAAAAGTAAGATTTTTTTTTTTTTGGTGAAAGTTGTCAGATAATATCAAAATTTTATTTTGTGAGAACTCTTCTCAGGCTTATTTTTTTGAGGGAGCATGGGTGGACCAGAAGAAAGGACCTGTTCTCTGGGCAAATACCTGATGATTTGTTTTTGGTCTGAACCAGGTGGAGGACTTATTGGGAGAAAGGGCTGCATAGGTGCATTGGGAAGAACTGATACAATGATGTGTGCAGTATATGGCTGGACTGAAGAGATGGCGTTCTCTGGAACTTCCACGGGGGATGTGTGTATTTGGAGAGATGTGTTTCTCTTAAAAACTGTCAAAGCACATGATGGTCCTGTGTTCAGCATGCACGCATTGGAAAAAGTAAATAAACTGCTCATTGTTTTTTTTATGTCTGGACCAAAAAAGTCTATAATAAATCTAGACCTTTCCCCAACCCTGGAATCCATGTCCTTATTTCCGTTCCAGCCACTGGCCTTAAGGGGTCCAGATTCAAAGTAGTGTTTTACACATGTCTCTTATTCCTGTTATGTAGAAGCTGTTTTTCAAACCTTGTGGTCCAATGACTACTTATTCACTAATTTTCATGACCTCTTACTAAAGAAATAACGGCAACTGATTTAAATGTCTATAAGAGTAATAGAATATGTGAGCTTGTGAGAGAGGAAGATCATACTTCTACTATTTTGTGCTGTAATTACTGTCTACTCATAGAAGCATTTGATCTGTAAATCATTAGGTACTTCTCCTGATTCTCAGCTTCTTTTAGCTCAGCAAAGCCTTTAAGCATGTGCTTAAATGTGAATAGGTATTCCAATTAGATTACTTGTATGTTTGAAGTTATGTATATGTTTGTGTTTTATTAGGTTAGACCAAGGCACCACACCTCCTATTATCTGAGTTTCAGTATTGTAGCATAAGACAATGCATATGTTATTCATACTTGAAGAACTAAGTGGTCTAAAGGAAAGTACTAATGATTTCAGTATTAAGTATACCTGTAAATAATTTTTAAAGACAGAATGGCACAAATATGAAATATTGGAAAAATTTAAGCACTTATCAAATTTCTGTGAGTGTTACTAAGTTTGGTTTGGAGTAATGAGGTGAAATGCCAAAGAGAAATGGAGGCTAAATATCAAGAACAACACTTTATAGTATGTTGATAAAATTATTTTTCTGGAATTGTAGAAGCATACAGCAACTGTTCAGGACTGTGCTGCCTTCATCAGGAGGAAAAATCAATTGTTTGGTTGCTCCTGTTCTTTTAATCTCTAATATCTGTAGCTCTGTGCATTACACTGTTGCATACAGTCCATTTTCAGTATTGGCAGAAATTACTGAAAAATTAAGGAAAGATAATATTCAATTATAGTTTGTGGTTATATATTTATTTGTTTCCCCCCAGGGATTTGTCACTGGAGGAAAGGATGGGGTAGTAGCTCTCTGGGATGACACCTTTGAACGTTGTCTCAAAACCTATGCCATCAAAAGGGCTGCTTTGGCCCCTGGGTCTAAAGGTAACACAGACTTTATGCTACTGTTTATTCTGTTTAAAATACTTTCTTTAGAAACTGTGTGGAATTGCTTTCCTCTGTAGGAAGAAATCCAAATTTGACATAATGAATACTAAAAGGTGTTTCTTTTAAGCTTTATTGTTTCTAAATAAGTTATTTTTCTCTTGGGATGGGAATGGTATGTTGTAGTGTCTGTTCGCACATTTGGTGGGTGCAGATCATAATATTTATCTTGTTATCAACATAAATTAATTAATTTAGTTTTGAGTTTCTTATCAACCAGGAGATTTTTTTTAAAATTCAGATCACAACCAAAAAGCGTATTATATTTTTTATATTTCTGATCATGAAGTCTCTGGTCTTTTCTGGTTTGGAGAAGGGAAGGAATTTAGAATTAAGGTTAGTTTTTAAGGTATTAGTACTTAATTTTCTGTAAATCCATATGTATTTTGAAATAATTAACATTTTAATTTCTATTTTTCCTATTTCTACCATTTATTCTTGATTTTAGTGCTAATTTACAGTCTCCCCTATTTATCATTCTGGGTAGCCTTTTCTCTTCCATCCCCCTGCCAAGAAATTATGTTTGCTGACTTCTAATGTACAGGACTTGATTTTTAAACATCATGAATGTAAATATTCGTTAATGAAAACATTATACTCCAGGACATCTCATTCTCATAGCTGTTTTACAGAAAGCTATATTTGAAGTTACCATAAATGATTGCAATATAGTAGCATAGTTGATACTTTACATGCATATTGTTTCACCAAGATTGCCAGTCAGGCTGATTAGACTTCTTGATGTAGTTCTAAATACTCCCAAATGAAACCAAACATGTAAGCTGTTCCATGCAGGAGTGTGTTTGTACTGTTTACTACTGAGTATCTTTTTCTACAGTGAGAATGTAATGTGCTTAAGTGTGAAAAATCCTTTTTAAGGCATGCTTGAGAGTCTCCTGTCTTCTAATATTTTAATGTTCTAGGTCTCCTCTTAGAAGATAATCCTTCTATACGTGCCATATCATTAGGACATGGTCATATTTTAGTGGGCACAAAGAATGGTGAAATATTGGAGGTGGATAAAAGTGGACCAATAACTCTGCTGGTTCAGGTACATGTTAAATACCAGTCAAATATTTCACACCACAAACACTATTTTATTTTTCAGGTAAAGACCTGTGAAATAGCAAAGACCTTAGTTACTAATGAAGTGAGTTACTGTCACTTTTAGTTAGGCTAGACCATTATGACTCTTCAGTGAGCAAAATAAAAATAGAATTTCATTTACTAATTTGTTCAATGAGTTCGTCCTTTCAAACAGACCAAGATCACATTTCTCTTTAAAAAAAAAAGAAGGGTGTGAAACAGTGGATTTTCCACCAAATTCTTTATTAACTTTTGCTGAATAATAATTACTCTCATTATTTTTAAAGGTTATCTCCTTGAGGTTTGCTTTTAGTTATTTGTAATTATATAAAAACATTTGTTTTCTTTACCAGACCAAACAACTGCATTCCTTAAGCCGGAGTACAAAATAGATTTTTATATTGTATAAACATGTGATTTCCTTTCAAAGTTAAATAAAAATCTCTGTGTTCTCTGCATTCTGAGTGACCAGTGCAATAGATAAAGAACTAGATTTGTTTAAAGAATGTATTAGAACCTAAGGGACAGAAAAAAGTCTACTTCATAAAATAGTCTGGTTTGGAAGGGACCTTTAAAGGTCATCTAGTCCAAACTCCATGCAGTAAATAAGGACATCTTCAAATAGAGCAGATTCTTCAGATTCCCATCCACTCTGACCTTGGATGTTTCCAGGGATGGGGCATCTGTTACCTCTCTAGGCAACCTCTCCCATTGTTTCACCATGCTCATTATAAAAATTTCTTCCTTATATCTAGTTTGAATCTACTGTCTTTAAACTGTTTTAAACTTAAAACCATTACCCCTTTTCCTGTTGCTACAGGCCCTACTAAAAAGTGTCCCCATCTTTCTCATAAGCCCCCTTTAAGTACTGAAAGGCTTAAATAAGATTTCCTCTGTCTCTTCTCCAGGCTGAACAACCCCTACTCTTTCTTCACATGAGAGGTGCTCCAGCCCTCTGACCATTTCTGTGGCCCTCTTCTGGACCCATTCCAACAGGTCCCATGCTGAGGACTCCAGAGCCAGTTGCAGTACTGGAGTCTCACCAGAGTGGAGGAGAGAGGCAGAATCACCTCCCTTGACCTGCTGGTCACTTTGCTTTTGATGCAGCCCAGCTCACATTTGGCTTTCTGGGCTGTGAGTGCACAATGCTGGCTCATGTCCAGCTTCTTGTCCACCAAATCCCCAAGTCCTTCTCCTCAGGGCTGCTCTCAGTCCATTCTCTGCCCAGCCTGTATTTGTGCTTAGGATTACCCTGAGCCATGGGCAGGACCTTGTGCTTGGCCTTATTGAGCTTCATATCATGGGGCCACCTGTCAGGCCTGGTGAGGTCCCTCTGGGTGGCATCCCTTCCACATCGCACAGCTTGGTGTCATCAGCAAACTTGCTGAGGATGCACTCAGTCCTACTGTCCATGTCATTGACATCGGGGTGTGTGAGGATTATTTCTCAGGAAGTTTTCTGTAGTACTAATTATATAGTTTGCACTGTAACTGCAGGTAGCACAGTGATTTTTTTTTCAGGTGTTCTGTGTTAATATTCAGATGTTTATCATCCTCTTTTTTAAAAACTTCCTTAAATGTATTATTTCATATTTCAATTTAAAATAAAAAGTAATCTGATTCATTGTGTTTTTTCAGGGTCACATGGAGGGGGAAGTTTGGGGTCTAGCTACTCATCCTCATTTACCTATTTGTGCCACTGTAAGTGATGACAAAACCTTAAGAATATGGGATTTATCTCCTAGCCATTGTATGTTAGCTGTTCGCAAATTGAAAAAGGGTAAGATGCTTAGTATGAAAAAGTATTTAACTGATTCAGTTGACACTTACAAACATTATGAATATTTTGAAAGTAGGACTAAATAAATTTCTTTCTTTACTCAAATTGTTTTATTAATGTTATGTTCATGAGTTAGGTGAAGCTAATGAATCTGTATCGAAAAACTTCTGTGCAGTGCTGTTCTGGAGATTATTTGCAACTGTAACATATTGAAGTTGAGCCAATTACATAAATGCTGTGTTGCTTATAGTATTGCAAAGTTACACAGTGACTTTGAATCTAGAAATTTTTTTATGAAATCAGTGAAGTGATATTGAAATTCTCTTCTTTGTGAATGTTAGAAGAATCATGAATGTCAAGGAAAGAGAACAGTCATAAAATTTTTGCTCATTGTTTACTATATAACTAGATTCTATATTGACAGATGAAAAATCTGTTGTAAGTGACATTATATAAAGTGATTTTTTTTTTTAATGATTAGACCAGACTGGCCTTACAACATTCTAATGACATATATGCTTTGCTAGACAAAGGAATAAAATAAGATTTATCTGTTTGGTATTGAGCAGTGCAGTTTGATTCAAGCATAATAGGAAGCTTAATTGAAGGTGATTTAGACTGATAAAGTAAATGTAAGAAGAGATATGAGCTGGCACAAGCAGTAATTAAACAAGAAAGATTCTGGTTGGCCAACTGCGTAAGTCTTAAAGCTGATATTTCTTAATATTTTAAGAGTACTTTTGGCAAAGAAAGAATAAGTCTGTGATGACTTTATTTGCTGATGAGACACATTTTGAGATGCTTTGGAGATCTTAAAAAGTGCCTGTGTACTGTACAGAAAGAGATGGATACTTGTGCTGACTGCAGTAATGAAATAATATGAAATTGACTGCAGAATTGAAACAACATTTGATAATTAAAAAAGACAAGATTCAATTCAAGAAAAATGTCTGTGTAGCTCACAATCTTGTAGCTAATTGCAGGTGACAATTAGATGTCCCAACCAAGACATATTAGAGTATTCATGTAATTTACAGACACAAATCAGGATTTTTTTGGTGTACATTTCTCATCTCTGTTCAGCCAAGTAAAATTAAACTACAAGTTGAGGATGGAGAAGAACTACAGGATAATGAATGAGAAACTTTGTGGTGTAGCCATCTAAATAAAGGATTGCTGTCTGCAAGTTAATCAGAGGATCAAATTGTAAGGGAAAATATTTATGATAATGGAGAATTGTGGCATGAAAACAAGTCTATATAAGCTTGCCATATATAAATTTAGATTGGAAATTAAACTGTTTTTCAAATTACACTTGACATGTTTCTTGAAAGGATTTTATGACCTCATCATTTATCATTTGCGATACCAAATACCTGGATTCTGGGAGTCCAGAAGGTCTTTTCCAGCTGTGTTTTCCTTACCAGACAAAATTGTAACAACAAACCAGCACCAGATACTAAGAAAGAGAGCAAACTAAAAATATACAGACAACAGTGATTAATCTGTATTACTAATGTAGAACATGTATCATTTAATGTACAAATAAATGTAATTTAATATTGTGGGCCTGTGTACCTGTTGATTGCCAGTAGCTTCTGTGTGCTACCACAGTTTGGAAATTGTCTTGGCAGCATCTGGAAAACTTTCTTGAAAGTTTTATACTATAAGAATAGCTTTCCTTTACTAATGGAAAAGTAGAACTAAAAGAAGGATAATGCACTGTAAATTGAACCTGAATGCCATTTTTGTATTCCTTGTAGGAGGTAGATGTTGCTGCTTTTCTCCTGATGGAAAAGCATTAGCCGTTGGTCTCAATGATGGAAGTTTTTTGATAGTTAATGCAGATACCCTGGAGGATCTAGTCTCTTTCCAGCACAGAAAAGATGTTATTTCAGAGATCCGATTTTCTCCTGGTAAGTGATATTTTGGAAAATGAAGATTTTTATATCAAGATTGTTCAAGAGAGCTTTATCACCTCTAAAAGTAGCAGACACTTGTAGTACTATTTTGCATGTAACAAATAGGTCAGCCAAACTAACAGTAATAGTTTGAAAAACACTGGTTTGAAGTCCTGTGCTGCTCATTTATGGACGGGATTATTGAAATAGCTTTGTTCATAGTAACCTCCTGCATGCAACCATCAGTTTTAAATCATGAACATCCAGCAGCCTCTCTAGATCCCAAAGGTTCCACTTCATGAGTGGCATCACTTACTGTTAGCTAATGAGAGTGCTGGAAACTGATGTGTTAGGAAGTTCTGGCAACTTTTCCCCCACAGTGCTTAGCACTCCCAAGTTTTTTTCCAACAGTATAACTCTTATTTAGGAACTCAAACACATGGCCTGCTTCAGTTAAAACACTCATCTGTAGGAGAAATTTGATGCAAATGACTGATACCAATTCTCATGCAACATTATGTTCAGGTTCCCTAAGCCTTACTGCTCTCTGAATGCAATAATTGTTTAAAATTTCCTGGAATGGTTTTTATTGTTTGAAAGTGCAATGATATAATAGTTGTATATTTCATACAGGTTTTGCTTTTTTGTTATGAACATCAGTCTGTCGGGGAATACATATGTATTAGCAAGCTGATTTCAAAGAATTCTGAGTTGCATATAACTAAATTCCAGATTCTACTTGTGTTTAGTATACAGAGCACTAAAATTTTTGAAAATGTTTTATGTTTGTACTGATGTTTTAGGGGCTGGAAAGTACTTAGCTGTGGCATCCTGTGACAACTTTGTAGATATTTACAATGTAATGAGCAGTAAACGAGTGGGAATCTGCAAGGGAGCCTCCAGCTATATCACGCACATGGACTGGGACATAAGAGGTAAGCAACATTCACTGTAAAAATGTACTAGATGACATTATAGACTAAATACAGTACATCTACAGTCTGAATTTGTGGTATCACTGGCAGATTTGTTTATGAGTATGCTCACAGCATCTGTAAATGTTAATATTAAACCCATGATTTTTACTACTATTTATATATTTTGAAGTTGTGCAATTTGAAGTAAAATAGTTTCTATAGATTGCATTGTTTGGATTTCTTTTTAAAATCTTTCCTATTTATTGTTTGACTTCACAAGGGCATGAAGTAATAGAACAAGGGGCCTTAAGCTGAAGGAGGGGAGGTTTAGGTTAGATATTAGGAAGAAATTCTTTACTGTAAGAGTGGTGAGGCCCTGGAACTGGCTGCCCAGAGAGGTTGTGGATGCCCCATCCCTGAATGTGGTCAAGGCCAGGCTGGACAGGGCTCTGAGCAACCTGCTGTAGTGGCAGGGGCTGGGACTAGATGATCTCTAAGGTCCCTTCCAACCCAAAACACTCTATGATTCTATTCCTCTACATAATGACTTTTGAAACAGTCTGATTTAACCTGAAAGAATGTTAAGAGTTAACTTCCTCTGAGAATTTTGAAAAGAGGAAGATAACAGAAATATTGGTGAGAATTTCCCTCAGAAATGTAGTATAAAGGCAAGAAGGAGCCACCTGCTTGTAAGCATCCACTGGCCAGGCAACATATGTGCTTTTATATCCCAAGGGCACATGCATCATCAGCCAGATATCATAAACAAGCTTGGAATTAGACTCAGTAGATTTTGTCTATCATCTGATGGGACTACCATAAAAAAGAGAGAAAAGTGATGGACGATTACAGTTTTCAAAGAGATGAGACAGGGCTCTGAATTTAAGGGATTGAAGATCTCTTTAGATCTCTTTAGAAGACCATACTTCCAGATCCCTGTTGTTTATGCATCCACCTTTTTCCAATAGAAACAATTTATGTAGTGCAACAAAAATTTCTTCTGTAAAATGGAATCTTCTATTTGATGTTAACGTACAATATATAATATGTTTTTATAGGGAAACTCTTGCAGGTCAACACTGGTGCTAAAGAGCAGTTGTTTTTTGAAGCCCCTCGTGGGAAAAAACAGACCATTCCAACTTTGGAGGTGAGGAATTCTACTGCCTTCTTCACTTGTTTGAAAATTAGAGTTATGATATGGCCATTTATACTGTATTAAGAGAGAATTATTTATAAAGCTGTAGTTTTTAACTGATCTATTGAAAAAGCTTCTGTTTTGGCATTTGCTGACCTTTATTCCTTTTTTTCAGCCTATTCAACTAGATAATGTAATCAGAATACTAAAATACGTAGGAAATATCACATTTGTCTCTTCTGTTAAGTAACTGACATTTGGCTCACTTAGTCATGAAAATCTCACTGGGCTTCTGTGTGCCTTTTCTGGTACCAAAACACCTTTGAAAATCTGTTGCAGATTACTTAGCCCTAACCCTGCTGTGGAAAACCACGTCTCTCTATATATAACAATGCAACGTATTATACATAATACATTTAGGCAATGGTAGTATATTGTAGCTGTAAAGTTTTTGTTTCCTCAGACATAAAGCATTGTCATAGGACACAGAGAACAACAAATGGGTAATTTTCAAATAATGTTTTCCATGAAACTGAAAGGCAGTATTGGACAATATAATTTGTTTTCTTAAGCCTGGAAGGGCAGGTAAGGTAAATATTTCTAAATACTTCTTTAGGTTTTGGAACCGAAAGTTTAAAAGAGGTAAAATTACAGGTCTCAAATGAAATCCTGACTAGTAAGAAAATATATAATTACTATCTTAAAATACTATCTTTTAGATATGATATATCTTTCAGTGCAAGGACTTGAAATCAGATTTGGAAGAAAAATGCCTGGGAAGAAGCAAGCTCTGTCTAAATGGATTGTCTTTGTAGGTAGAAAAGATTGGCTGGGCATCGTGGACGAGTGTTTTGGGCTCTTGCTGTGAAGGGATCTGGCCAATAATTGGTGAAGTGACCGATGTAACTGCTTCATGCCTCACTAGTGATAGTAAAGTATTAGCCACAGGAGATGATTTTGGATTTGTGAAACTGTTCCGATACCCTGCTAAAGTAAGTAGTGTTCATCTGTTTATGGAGAACATTGATAAATGAATCTGCCTTTTCAGAACTGTGAGAAATTGTCACTCAGAACAAAATAGTGCTTTCATATTTTTCTCCTTATGATCAAAGAAGGCATTCAGTATTACATTACAGTTTGTACTGCATTAAATTTGCAGTTAGTAAGAATAATCAATGACTGCACAGCCATCTCATGCAGTGTCTTGCTGCTGACAGTGGCAAAGGCACAGGAAAAACTGTAAGAATTGGAATGCTTTGGAAGATAATGATCATCTCTTTCTCTCCTACATTTCACTCATGATTTTAAGGACGTGCATTCTGTTCAGCCTCGGTAATTTTTTTTTTAACATGAAGAGCTTTAATATTATTTAATCATACATCATAGAAAATCCATTGCAGAAGCACATTGTATTTTTACTACTCTTCCAGAATCTTTCTAGTTTTCCTGTATATTTATCAGTAAATATGTCTTCAATTTAGAAATGTTGCCATGCTAAGGATGGTAACAATGTACAAATACTGACTCAAAACATTCTATGTGAATTTTACTCTAAGTCAGTTAGATTATTGTCTCTCTCACAAAAAGTGGTCCAGTGTTTACTATCTCTCACAGAAAGTGGTTGAGTGTTTCTGGCTGGTATCTGTTTATAAACTAATTCTTGCATGCTTGATATGGAGATGTGGTTAACATTTCATGAAGTTGCTATAGGAGAGGCACTTGGCAAATCATGTGATACAATCATATGAAATGCAAAACAGCTGAAGCATGAACTTTAAAGAAGTTGAGAACATGTTGTTGTGCACTGGCAACTCATTTCAGTTTTGTCTAGCAGACTGGTTAAATTTGATCTTTGCCTTTCTTCTTCCCTTCTTAGGGAAAGTTTGGAAAATTTAAGAGGTATGTTGCTCACAGCACTCACGTAACAAATGTCCGTTGGACCTACGATGACAGTCTGTTGGTCACTGTTGGAGGAGCAGACACCTCTTTAATGCTGTGGACTTACGAGATGGAAGGACATCGGGACAGCAGGCAGTGTGACAGTGAAGAGTCTGATCTAGATTCTGAAGAAGATGGAGGTCAGTAGTAATTTAGAGAAGTAGCTGGATTATGGTCTTTCAAGAAGACTGTGTTTTATTCATGGAAAGCCGCTAGTTTAAAAATAATCATGTTTTATAGATTGTTTTGATCTTAAGTATTGCAGAGTCTTCAAAAACTGTTAAATAAAATTTATTTTTGGGGAAAGGACTGATAAACTGCTGTAAAGAAAATGACAATGAAATGTTTGACTTACTGCTTTAAGTCAGTCAGAGTATATAAACAGCCTCTTTGTCTTTTAAATGAAAAAAAAAAAGTCAATTATACATAGCTACCCCAAATCTATATATAAAAATAAAATCATCACAGTTTAGATTTAGGCACTAATTTTAAAGGAATTATATTGAAACCTGTATAACATGGACATCATAGTTATCTTGATGTTATTGCATCTTTTTCCATAACATGGAAGCATAGTAGACTGATGATTATATGTGGAACAATCTATTGCAAGATCATAATATTAATAAAGTGTTAATTACATTTTGTAGTATTATCTTCTGCTGGTTTTGCCCTACTTATTGTGTTCCTTTTCATATTATAATTCCAAGCATTCATGAGCCTCCAAACTTGTTTTCTTTTCTCCCAAGTGCAGTTTTTCCTCCTTGTCAATTCCTCAGTCTTCAAGCATTTTAAACTATCTCTGCTACTCTTTAAATAGTTCTGTGTAATAAATGAGCTTCAGTTTTCACTAAAATCTGCTAAATGACCAAAGAACTACTTTAAATATTAGAGATATCTTAAACATTCATTGAAGAAGAATTTTTATCCCGTCTTTCTTCTTAAAATAATTGAAGAATACATCCACAAAGCAATTTAATGGCCTACAACATTAACTTCCTACATTAAACATTGCAATCTTCAGCTTCTGCCTGTGATCTGTTAGCACATCTTAGCCCTATAACCCTCCCTAGGCTCTGGTGCTTTACACAGAAGCCTCTTAAGTTGTGTCTTCAAAAGTATTTGAGAGAGAGGTCTGTGAAGCTTTACAAGAAGAGACATTGACATTTTTATCCACAAAAGTTTCTCTTGGTCAGGTCCTATTAAATTCTGTTAGAGTTAAGAACTATTAACAATGTTCTCAGTAGTCTCTATCTTTAAAAAAAACCCAAAAAAACAAGCAAACAAAAAAACGGAGGATGAGTAACAACCCTGTCACTTTTTAGCTTTTTTGCCATGTTTAAATTAGTAAACACGATTTTGATGTGCCTGACTGTCCCCTAAGCATTGTGCAGGAACCTTGTACAGACCTATAGGTTCCATCCTAACATATGGATCCTGGAACTGAGAACACTCAGGTGCTAAAGCTTAGTGATCTTAAGAGCAGGTGTCAGGTAGCAAGGTCCTGTGTTAGTGATCCTAGTTAAGGGCCAACCAAGCAGAAATGTGGTAGCTTTGAATGTCCCTTGACTCTTTAATAATTTTTTCCACAAAGATATTGTAGGTAATTTTTTTCCTAGAATGTCTTTTATGAACAGTGTTCATGATTTCCAGCTACTTTCTTTCTGTTGTGTGTTTATGTTACTAATAATAGATGCTATAAATGTTTTTGTAATCCAGTACATTGTTGAAACCTGCAAAACTTACGATTTAATTTTTTTTCTGGTACCTTGTTTTGGTGTGATACTGTTCATTCTGATTTTGTTAGGTTATGACAGTGATGTGACAAGGGAAAATGAAATTAATTACACCATCAAAGCCTTATCAACAAACATTAGACCAATGTTTGGAATTAAGCCTCATCTTCAACAAAAGGAGCCAACCTTAGACGAAAGGTAATTACTAAATTATAAGCCTCATCTTCAACAAAAGGAGCCAACTTTAGATGAAAGGTAATTACTAGATTACAATTCTAGCCAAGAAATCAATCTGAAAAGATGACTAATAGTAAAACAAAATTGTATTGGAATACATAATTCTTAACTTCAAAGGATATGTATAAAAAGAGTCTAAGTACTTCTTTGGAGAAAAAAAAAGTCTTACCTAAGGACTAAACTGTATATATTTTTCAGAAAGTATAAAAGATTACAAATGATGGATGCTTATTACGTTTGGGGAGTTTCTTGAGATGATTTATTTGCCGGTGTTTAATAATATATTCTTTTTGAAGCCTAAATAGTGAGTGGTATCTAGTGATGGCATTATAGGCATAAACCTGTACAATGTTTTTAGTGACAGTCAACTCTCCATTTTTTGGTGCTGCCAACAAAATACTCTGACAAATTCAGCTCTAATTGCTCCTTGCACTGTTTCTGTCTCCACATAACTTCTACCTTTCTTCAAAAAATTCTGTCCACAGTAGGTCTGCAGTTTCTGTTAGTGAGTCTTGGAAAATGAAGTTAATTGCTTTGCAATGTTAGTTGTATTGCCTGGTTCACTATTGTATCCTTTAGAAGAGAATGGGGTGGGGAGCAGAGTAGAATAAGACTAGAAGGTAAAGTAGATGCAAAATAAGAAAAACAATTTTTAACCACTAGAACATTAACTGTTGTAGAATCTGCAGCTGAGCACAGGACCCTGAAAGTTGTTGTTTGTTGTCAGCAAAATAGATGTGGACAGTATACTTGAGGGAAAAGGGAAGGGGCTTCCTAACATGGCAATTGAGGAACACTAATATTAAAGAGAGGGAAGTGAGGAGAGCAACACAATATAATGAGGTGTAAGGACGTAGAGAAATATCAGATTGGAAACTGTCACAGGAACGTGAAGAGTTCTGTTGTGCTCATGGCTCTTTCTGCAGTGAAGGTGGACAGATCTGTGATACCCTTGTTGAGAAATACAATTTGACATTGTGAAAATGCTGTGTTGTCTTTTAAGTTGTGTTGCTGGAAGAGGGAGTGGGATGCCTCTGTATAATGCCATGGTTCCCTGTCTTGCATTTATAATGAGAAATGGTCTTTATCTTTGTTAGATGTATTTGATGTGGAAATCCAAAAGAAATAATGTGCATGGTATGAAAGCTATGATTGAAGATTTTTTTCTCTCTCTCTTTCTTTTTTTTTAATTTTAATGAAAACATAAACCTCTTGTGTTTCTTTCAATAATTATTTCGGGAAGCTGAGTGAATTATGATTTTCAGTTTATTAGAATATTAAAAGATAATTAATTCTGTAGTCAGGGAATTAAGTTCTGATTCAGAATGCATAAAAGTTCATGAAATAATTCCATTGCCTCCATTGCTGAAAAGTCTGGGGCCCTAAAAATTCAAAGAACGTTTTTTATGAAGAATAAAACCAGGTTATGGTTACTGTATGTATTTTAATTTCTGTTCTGCTGAAGTTAATGTTGTGTAAGATTGGTAAATGTTTTAGTCTACTGTCATAGATACTAATTTTTATTTTATTTTTATTACTCTTTCTTTTGCTTCCTACGAAGGCAGGGGGTAGTAAGGTAAGTTCATTTACACAAAGTCCAAGACAAGGTGCATTTTAATAACAAGCTGCTTGGGAAAGTAGTTCCACTTTGAAATAGAAGTGAGGGATTTACCTCTTTGCTATTAAATAGTAGCTTGTTAATAGGTAGAAAAGGGATAAGCGACAAAAGTAAGTCCAGTTCTCAGCCTGAGTTGATGTCACCTCATCAGCTCGTGGCTGGTCTTCGCGAACGAAGATTTGGGCAGGGCTCTCCCCACATGGGTGTGCCCTTCCAGCCTGCACAGTGGATTTTTTAGGTGAGGCACAGCATGTGCAGAACTGGCCCCACCCTTTAACTCCTCAGGTTCCTCTGCCATGGCCAAGTGAGCTTGGACGGTGACCGTGAAGTCCTCAGGACTAGAACCCACAGTCCCTGGTATTCCCAGGAGGTCTCCCATCCAAGTACTCACCGGGGCTGACCCTGCTGAGCTTCCGAGATCTGATGGGATCGGGTGTCAGGGTGGCATGGCTGTAGTTCTGAGTTGATGGGGGTGAATGCTAAATAAAGTATTTGGGAGGAGGCCACCCTTCAGACTTGTAGACTCAGCTGCCAGGATGCTTGGACCTACACTGGTTAAGAAAGGAGAACCCCTCTCATACCTACCTGGACCTTGTTTCAATGAAATCACATCCCTGTTGTGCCAGATGACAGAATCGTGTTAGTCTCTGTGTCTTTCTTCAGGCAACTTGACATAATCAAGAAAGCTGCTGTCTTTGTCTAAATTTTAGAACATACCACTAGCAACCTCTATCGAACTAATTCTGTTCTTAGGCTTTTGAAACAAATGTTCATCTGTAAAGTCTTTGTTTCTGTATAAGTTATGCAGAGCATGTGTAGCTTATACAGACTTTTGGATTGACCATGACTGAATTGCCCATTGCCCACCAAGGCTGCTCTATAATTCACCTCCTCTGCTGGGCTAGTGAGAGAAAACTACAACAAAAGGCTCATGGGCTGAAAAAAGGACAAGGACTATTACTGTCATAGGCAAAACAGACTCAGCTCAGGGAAATTATTTGAATTTATTACCAGTCAAAGCAGTAATAAAAACTAAATCTTGAAACACCTTATTCCCACTTCTCCCTTATTCCAGAGCTTGACTTTACTCCTGAGTTCTCTACCTCCTCCACCCACAGGAGCACAGGGGGACAGGGAATGGGGTTGCAGTCAGTTCACCCATTCACTGCCACTTCCCCCTCAGGGGAAGGACTCCTTATACTCTTCCCCTGCTTCAGCATGGGGTTCCTCCCATGGGAGACAGTCCTCCGTGAACTTCTCCAGTGTGAGTCCTTCTCACAGGGTGCATCCAGCATAAGTCCCTTGCATAGGGTGCAGTCCTTCAGGAATTAAGTGATCTAGTGTGGGTCCCCCACAGAGTCACAAGTCCTGCCAGCAAACCTGCTCTAGTGTGTGGGCTCTTCTGTCCATGGGGACACAGGTTCTGCCAGGAGCCTGCTCCAGCACAGGCTTCCCATGGGGTCACAACCTCCTTCGGGCATCCACCTGCTCCAGTGTGGGGTCCTCCATGGGCAGTAGGGGGATATCTGTTCCATTGTGGACCCCCATAGATTGCAAGGGGACAGCCTGCCTCACTGTGGTCTTCAACACAGGCTGCAGGGGCCTGGAGCACCTGCTCCCCCTCCTTCTTCACTGACTTTGGTGTTTGCAGAGTTGTTTCTTGCATATTCGTGCTACTCTTGTGCAGTTGCTGTTGGGCAGGAACTTTCCCCCCCTTCTTAAATGTGTTGTGCCAGAGATGTTACCACTGGCACCAGTGGCTCAGCCTTGGTGGGTCTGTCCTGAATCTGGCTGGCACTGGCTCTGCTTCTAGCAGCTTCTCTTAATATCAGCCCTGGAGCCCCTTCTGCCACCCAAACCCTGCCATGCAAACACAGGACAGCTGTTCAGAGTGTTTATGGTACATCTGTGGCATTCCATGTTCTGTCAAACATCAGAAGAGATATGTTTCTTGTATAACGCTTTTTTGGAATACTTGAATTCCTATACACACTAGTGTAGAATGTGCTTCTGAGAATGTGTTTCAACTAATTTGGACTTGGTGTAGCTCCAAAGCTATGTACAGTCTTTAGACACAACCAAAAATGGAGTTACTACTGAAGATTGTTGTACTGACAGCTGAAATGGAATTCATAAACCCTGGCTTAAAAGTGAAGTTCCCTCTATATATGAAGAATATGAGTTTTAGCATCTAGACGATTAAATTGGATAAACTATAGAACACTAAAAGAAGAAACAGCTTACCTGAAATATCATGTTTCTTAATTTTGACTCACAAAAGCACATCTTTGAGGCCAGGACCTGTAGTCTGACACTGTGGCCTGCATTTAGAGTCAGGTATTATTCAAGTAGGTACCAAAAATTGATTCACTGCAATTATTACTTACTAGAAAATTTACATTAATCTCATCTTTTTGTTAAGCAGTAGAATGACATAGAAAATGAGAGTTTTATGCCATTTAGTCTCTCAAAGATTCAAATACTTATCATCAGGTGTGTCAAAACAGTGGTTTTTTCATGAAGCTCTGCAGAAACAAATAAGGAATCTCTAGAGTCAGAAAGGGAGAGCAAGCAAAAGAGGCTGCAAAATGCTGTAGTCTGGTGGGTAGGTGACTTCTCTGTGAAGGAACATGGGATTCTGTGTTTGCTGTAGCATAACTATTTTCCTCCAGTGAGTCTTAGTTCAGAATACGAATGCAGTTCCCAGAACATGAATCTGAACAAAGGGTTATTTTTGCTCTTCAACAAATGTAGTTTCCTGTTCTCACGTTTTTGGATTTGCTCATAAGGTACTTTTTTCTGTGCAATAGCAGAAGTTTAAAAAATTTCTTTTCCCCTTTACAACAGCACAGTTTTACTGGGAGCAGTGGACATTTCTGAGTCTTCATCATTTTTATGGCTAACACATTAAGTGGAATTGTGAGTTGCATCAACTTGTACTGCCAGGCAGCACTGCCTTTATTTTCCCTTCAGGACGGACATGATTTTCCCAAGTTTTTCTGGGACTTTTTTTTCTTTTTCTTTTTTTACGAATCTTATCTAAGCAATTCAGTATTCAAAAGAAAATGAGCGGTATTAGAGATGTTAGTGCTGTAAAAGTTGGTGTGCTGAATAGAAGTACATTAAAGCTTTCGAATTCAGGCAACTTTTTAAAAAACTTAGAGATTCTAGAGCTCAAGATTTCATTCAGATTCAATTGGTTTGAGGTTTGCTTGAGTGTTGTTTGAGGCCACCTTTACTAATGATATGCCATTCTCTAGTAGTGAAATTACCATACTACATCATTGAAATTGCAATACTTACTTCAGCTTCTGTTGAAAACACAAAATGGCACTGGCTGTGAGGCAGCACTTGGGCCTGTACTTTGAATTATTTATAATTTTTTGAATAATAATGCTTATGGATAATATTTTTAATGTGTAAATATGTCTACTCTGTGATTAGTTTGTTTATATAATGGTTATGCATATTCAGCATCACAAAATAAATATGAAAACAGTTTCTATCCTTTATGGAGCATTCTTTTCTAGTATGTTTTTTGCTTGATAAATTGCTCCGAGAAAAGTCCATCATGGCTGATGTTGGAAACACTTTTGGCTCAGCTACTCCCTGACCTGCAAATCACTGGAGGTTGGGAGATGACTCTGGAGAATATGACTGCATTCTTATTCTTATGCTCCCTGAAGTTTACTATTTGTCACCGTCACAGGGGCAGTGCTGTGATTAACGTTCCTTACATAAGAATGACGGTGTCAAGAGAACTCAAAACTAAACAGCCAGCAAATCAGGTTTCATTTTTCACTGTAAATTTTAAAGGTTTGCAAGCAGCTAAAACTGTTACTCAGTCCATGTGCTGAGATCTCTCGCATGAAAAGATCACAGTGGTTTATATATTTCAAAAATTCTTGGGATGCTTTGTGTCCACTCCCAGATAAAATTCAAAACCAGGCATTGTGGCAAAACTGTTCCTGATTTTATTTATATATTTACTTAATTTTTGTCTTGAGGACTTTTTTTTGTGTATAAGGACTTACGGACAGATGTAAAAATGGGAAGGAAACTAAAAGAGCTATTTACAAACTAGTCCTCTACAGATTCAAAAGTGAAGAATTTTTTTACCCAATACAGACAGTAGATAAATCTAAATTGTACTTCCAAGAGAGTGAGAGAGGGAGGAATCTACTGAAATGAGTTTTCCTTTATCTGAACCTCATAATTATCACCTTGTAATTGCCACTGAAGGAGAAATTCAGAGATTTTATGCAAGCATAATCCATACGATTTGGATAAATGAACAGAATGAAATTAAATTTTTCTGTTTGCCAGTTTAGTGACATTGTAATTTCAATGTAAGTAGCACAAGTTCTAGAGATTTTTTTTGTAAAAATTCATCTTCTGTTTTCACTTCTGTGTGGGATATGGGAGAAGCCAGGAATCAAACAAAAAAATTATAACAAGAGATTTTATATTAGCAGCTTCTTCTTTGTCTCTCTGTTTTCAGGATAAATTAGATTACAGGAAGGTTAAATTTAAAGTTAACTTTTTAGAAAAAAAGCAGTTTTAGAAAACTTACTTTTCTTTAGAAATATTTCTGCCCATTGGAACGTACATTAGTTCAAGGCACTAACTTCAAGACAGAAACCCCTGAAATTTCAGATTTCATTCTTTCTGAGTTTAGTTACTATTAGTTACTTGTATAACAAGCTATAGGCTGGAACAACATTATGGAAAGGAAAGTTCTCCCTTCACCAGTTTGAGGTAATTACTTTTTAGTCCCAAAGATGAGACAAGACTCGTGTCTTTGAGGAAATGAAAAAGCCAACTACCAAATATCAAGGTTTACTTAAGAATCTCCGTTTTTGAATGCAAAAAGAAAAATCTGTTCGTTTTGCAACTAAAAAGGACATGTCTAGAGCAAAGATTGCATGGCCCACTGATGAAGGTTGGAAGATTTGTGTTTATTTTATGATCTGTGTAGACTGGTTTTATGAATGAAACCTAAGAAGTTACCTGAACAATATGCAGTTATTGAACACTTCAAGCAAAGGGTAACTTAGGCATATTGGTAGATAGGTTGAATGCAGCTTCAAATAAGTCTTCCATCTTACAGTGATGAAGAGTGCACAAAAGCCTTCTATGAAATCTGCCTTGTACCAGCTCGGTATCCGATCAAATCTCCATATATGTAAAGATTTGCTAGCTAATATGTCACGTGTGGTCCATGTGGAAAATCTTGTCCCAGACTTAAATGATGAGATTGAAAAAGTAGAATTGGATATTAAAGATTTGAAACTGCCAAATCAAAGCTAAAAATTTTCCTCTGACTATATGAACATTTGTTTCAGTGGACTCAGGAAAATTGTAAGAGAAAACTGTGCTCCATTGTTGGAGAACTCTCATTTCCCCTGCACAGTGCTTATTGTGAAAATTATCTGAAGGTATTTGAACTCGGTAGTCATTGAAGAATTGCATGCTATTGACTGTAAAACCTGTTCAAGCTACATTTGGATTTTATTGTGAGAAAGGATTTAGTGGTTTCCTATAGGAAGAAATAGTGCATCAGTCTTGCATTGCAGGATAAAGTTAGAATTAATTAGAAGACATTCAGTAAAACACACTCATTTCAGTGGAGGAAAAAATCCTTTTGTAAGCTGGTGAATTGTTAACATTGTGTTCTGAATTTTCAGCAAAATTTTTCCTAATTATTCCCTAAATTATTTTTTCTTCACCTGTAAGTGCAAAAGACTAACTAGTGTCCTCCTTGCTGCAATGGAGCTTCTTGGTAGTTCTTAAAAGAAAAGTAAATCGAATTAGTGGAAGAGTACCTGCTAATCAAACTAATGGAAGTGCTCATGCATACTACAAATACTAGGAAATAATCCGTACATGCCCATATATTCTGATGCTTAATAATGATTCTTGGCTAGTTGAGGTATAGGAGTATGCTTCATAGATGTCTGAGGAAACACATCCAGTGCAAACTATCTGCAGTCATCATAAACTGAATTGAATAGTCATGATAAACCAGTATATATCAGCAGAGTTCAATACCCCACACATTTTGACTAACTGAGATGACTGTATTTTAGTATAACTGAATGTATTTTCACGAGCGAGTTTGAATGTCTGTCTCTAATACTGAGTTGACTGTTCCATCTATCAGCTCATTTTGGGAAGTTAAACCCACACAACCTCTTTTTGAGTAATTCAGGTGTTGTGTTTGCCAACTCTTTAAACACTTGATATACCTCAGAGGTTTCTGGGTCTGCTTTGGCTTTCTTTCTCTATTACAGTAGCAATTATTCCCAAGGATTATATTCTCATGCAAACACAAGTTCATAATTCTCATTTGAGTGAATGTGAGTTCTCTATATAAATAATAGATTTCATGGTCTATGAAGTGAGTGATTTAGATGAATAATTCACTAACACCTGACTTTTAGCCAAACTTGTATAAGTAATCCTTTTCTCTTTCCCATCTGCTGCTGAAAAGAGGTTCCAGGTAATGCTTTTATTTTGCTATCTAGTCCATCTTTTACTGTCATCTCCCATTTTCCTTAAAAAGCCATCTGTCATGTTGGGTGCTATACCATGCACCTGTCACTCTTCAGAATATTACTGTATTTCGAGTTTTAAATTTACATGTATTTCTTGTAATTGTTTCATACAATAGGTTAGATTTTTTTTTTAACCTACCAATATAAAATTAACTCAATGAACTATTAAACTTCCCTATGTTTTACAAGTAGTATTTTTCACTAATATTTACTAAGATATAGAGATTAGCACTCTTTCCAGCCCCCTGGTGGACATCTGATTTACATTTGGTGGGACAGTCTCACCTGACATGTCAATGTGTAAATGTTACTAAATATGTGTTAGATTGTCTGTATTTGCATTAGTGCAGACAAACTGGCCCTTACTACTCACAGGACACGTGAAAGTATTTATGAGTCATTTTTATCAAGAAACAGTATTTAAAAACTAGCAGGTTTCATTATCTTCTGATAGAAATTAGACCTCTATAAAGCTTTACAAGTGGCTTTGAAGTTCTTGCCCAGGGTAAATTGAAAGAAGTCCTCCTTACTTTTAAAATTCATTCTATACTTCATACTTGCCAAAACCTTTTGGGAGGACAGTGAAAGTCACTTCATGCTGAAGGGTAGTGCAAAATCAATTGCCAAGTTCTCTACAAATCCTTCTAAGTATGAAGTGCAGCTTTGGTGATCCTTGCAGGAAGGGACTTTTTCTTTTGTACCAACAGCTGTAATTTGCTCTGTGAAGTCATGCCCAAAATATATTTAAAACAGAGATAAATGTTGTAAATGACATTGTCAAGTTATCACAGAACTCAAAGAATTGATGGTGGTTTATATCTGCTATGTCATAGAAAATCATTGCTTGTTTGTTAATAACTTTAGAAACTCAGTATCAATAATAAAAATAGGGAGTTAAATACAGTGTCGTACAAGGCAACATTGATAGCACTATCTGTAATATTGCAGCTATGTCTAAAAGTATGAAGAAGGGATTTCTTTGTTTCACAAACTACTTCAAAATGATTGTATTCAATTCTTATGGTTTCATAGCAAGAAATATTTAAATATATACCAACTCTATTTTCATTTTGAAAATAAAGTGCCAATATTAAGGTATTTATTTCCCTAATGATAGATGGCTGGAACTCTCCTTCCACATGTTCAAACTGACCCTATCCATATGTGCATTTACCCCCAAATGTTATTCATGCTCTCCTTCCCATTTTTTCCACACAGTTTTTGAACATGCAGCCAGTTATGTGTACAGGTGTAGGACCACTGTGTGTTGTATATGCCATTAGTCACTTTCCTACCCTTTAAATAGCAAATGGAGAATACCTTCAGCTTTTGCACCTTTAAAAAAAAAGCACTTGGAAAAGGTATTCTCCTGTCCTTCAACATTCCTGGTTTTAAATGCACAAGTTGTGATATTGAAATTTAATTGGGAAAAGCTTTTAATTTGTGTCCAGTTCCACTGCTCTGGATGAACATAGAGTTAGTCTTTCATGGGTAGGTACTTGGATAAACTGTACAGGTGGCCTGTGAGGAGATAAAGCTGAGTAAAATTTGTCAAGTTTTGTTGACCAATGTGCATTCACTTTATTCTCTTGTATTGTAATGTACAAATGTAAATGTACTCCAATGATTTACTAAGGATGATATCAAGCTATATTTTGTCTGTACAATCCTTAAATATAGACATTCTTCTCAAGCAGTTGTATAATGTTTTACCTCCTCTCCCATTCTTTATCTCTTTATTTACTTGAATGAATAAGGGCAGGTTTTTATTCTCTGGGCCACTGAAATGCTTTCAGGAAGTCCATTCCCTGTACTGCATCTGTACCTTTCAATTTCTGTTAATGCATTTCAGTAGTTCTACTTGTTTGGATTTGATTCAGTTTGGGTAGCACACAGCTATGGCACTGGGAGATACCTGTTACCTCCTGATCAATGTGTTTGTAACTGAAATTACTCATCTGCTATGAAAGTGGGGAACAAATACAGTCAAATGAGTCAGATGACCCCTGTCCATATCTAGTTAATATGGTAAACATTGGGGAGTTTTTTTCTAGTCATAACTTAGAAAATTCTAAATAAAAGTGTACTTTCTATATATTTTAAAATGAAAAAGTGAGAATTTTACTTAGCAGTGGTATATTTGTAGTATGACAGACTAAATGTGAGAGTCCCAGGAGTCAGTGGTGATAGGACAGAAGAGAAGACCTGGAAAATAGCTTGGCATGCTAGGAATTTCCTGTCAAGTATAAAAGCTGGTTGAGAGACAGTAGTGATTCAAGAGTGATCATGAAATTGGATGTTGGGATTGCTGACAAAAACGAGATAGATTCCATGGTTCCTGTACTGGCCAATGTGCTTGTATAGATGATGGAGACACCCCAGACTGTGACTGGTTTGCTTTTTCTTCTCTTTTCCAAAAGTTAGGGGATTGCTTTTTCACCTTCATATACTAAAACAAGTGTTAGTCTACCATTCTTTGGGAAGTTGTGGAAGTGTTTCTCCATACTTCAGTTAGTGTTGTCTGTTTTAGTTTCCACTTACTTAAAAATGAATTTGAAATATGAGCTTTACTTATCTTCCTTCCTGCCTTGAATTTTCTTTTTAACTTTAAATTATTATTTCATATTTTGCTCTGATAAGAATTTGATGCAGCCCATAGTCCCTCCCCATGAAAAGACTCAAGAGGGTTAACTAACTATGCAGTGTAAAGTAGCAATATTTCTTCTTATATCTGGACTTGGATTTTCTATTGTAAAGATTTCACATTTCATAAAGTCTAGATGTGTGATGCTGAGTTACATATTTCAAGTGTTTTGTGATATGACATCTGTCTATAAATGTACTGAAACCAGGTAGGGAAATGAAGAAATAAAGCTAAGAAAATGGTATTTTATTTGAATAACTGAAATAGTACTTTTCAACTGTAGTTCAAAATACACAGTGTAAAACCAAATCATATTCTGTTGTGCTTAGAAAAGACAACCATTATTTTGAGTCAAAGTCATCACTCAGGAGGAGAGATGAAGTTAAAAGTGCGTTGTGCTAGAAAGGAATACAAAAGAGAGCTGACCTGTTGCTTTATGTGTGATATTATTAGTTTGTTACACTGCTTTCTCAATTAAGTCATCTGGATATCATTGAGTCTATACATAGAATTTATTTTTAAATTAATTGTTCTTCTTAAAGTTCAAGCTTACAGGTTTCCAGTCATGGCCATAAATGCTGTATCTATAGAATCAATAACCAATGCTCCTGCAAGTTACTAGGAATAGTTACATAATTTCAATAAATAAAGCTTATTTGTTGGTGTGTTTCTTTGTATATGAACAGTTGAACATAATGTGAAAAGATATGTTACAGATATGTGTTAAACATATCTAGTTGAGATTTCTTAATTAAATCTGGACTATTCAGAACAGTGGAACGTAAGTTATGGCGGTTAGTCCTGCATTTGCACAGTCATGGTTTACTTCCACGTGAGCATTGATTGATGCCTCACATTGGTGTAAGGGTGAGTGGGGAGGTGCACCTGGAGGTCTTTGCAAACTATTACAAAAATGGGAGAAGTTAAGGTCTACTGAAGGCATGTGGGAACAGGAATGATTGTCCCAAGTATTTAGATTAATCAGGTAAGCCTTTATTCAGCAAAAATTGCTACAGAGAAGAAGGAAGTACCCTAAGAACATAGCGTGAAATAGCTAAGACTATTTTATAGGTGGTCAGTAATTTTAAAACAAGCCTTTGCATTAATGCCATGAATTGTTGAAGAATTGTCAGAGAACTGAGCATGTCAAAGGATTTTGGGTTTTGCTTTTCTCCTTTGACAGAGGTACTCCTTCTAAAGACAAACACAAATACTAGTTAAGTAGGATAGGGGCTAAGTTTTCCCTGTGCATTAGCAGGTTGGACGGTACTGTGTTAGTATGGAATGGGTGACAGACAGCCTTCTCTTATTCACAGTTCTTTATTTCAGACCACCAGTTAGTAGGGCATTGCCACAGCCGGAGAAACTTCAGACAAATAATGTGGGGAAAAAAAAAAGACCTATAGAGGTAAGAAAAACATTGATCTCCTCTTTCTCTCCTTTTGGGATTCTGTTTTGCCAGAAACTGACACATTTATGGACATGTTAAATGATTGTTTTATTTTAAATGTATCAAAGATGGAAACAGTGAATAGTGAGTAAACAGCAGAAAAAGTGGGAGTGATTTTTTTTCTCGTAAATGAATAAAAAAGGTTGTATTTATTTTTCTTTTAAATTAAGTGTAGTGCAACTTAATTATTTGTAATTGTAAAACCTTTGAACTGTCTGTAAAAAGCAGTATGTCCTGTTTAGATAACTGGATTGTTCAAGGGTGTATTATTGCTAATAAAATGAAGCAATTTTTATTGCAAATGTTTTTAAATTTATTTTAAAACATCATTTAAAATTCATCACTGATAACAGTTTTTAAAATAATTTTAAAAATTCCATTGATTCCTTTAGCTTGGACACCTATTTTTTCATTACATGGCAATTGCCAATAAAGATACTCACTTTTGACTAATCTGAAGTGGAAATTTCGTTTAACCTTGGAAAATGCAGTTCTTTATACCAACTCAATTATTGTCAATGTTATAAAACAAAATGTTTGGTGTAGTGTATTAAGCAGTCTTTTGACATCAGTGTTCTAGAACTTTAAGGATGTAATTCAGCTTTCTTTATTGTCAGCTGGAATTAAATTTTGGACCAGTGTTTGCCATTCTTTGTTTCTTAGTTTCTTCTGTATTAAAAGAGCTTTGTTCTTCCCTGCAGTTTATTTATTTATGTCCATGTGTATGAGTATCTCTTTCTGTATATATATACATATGTGTGTATATGTGCACATAAATATTCTGCAGCATCCACCAGACAGATATGAAAGGGTGACAGGATTGTGTACGACAAGAATGAGCAGTTATGTAAACTGGTAGGGAAGGCACAATCCCAGTTTCTGCTGGTTTGACACATTGTTAAACTCCTTTTCGTTTACTACGTAAGGACATAATAAAAAAATAAAATCCTATAAAAATTGCAAAGTTCATAATTTCTTTAAGGTTTTGAGTATCTAATAGATGTGGATATCTTTTTTAGGATCTAATTTTGGAGCTGGTATTTGGGTATCGAGGCAAGGACTGCAGAAACAATGTGCACTATTTGAATGATGGTGCTGATGTAATATATCATACTGCTTCTGTTGGGATCTTGTATAATGTGGCAACAGGTAGGAGAAAATTCTGAGGGAAAATATTTCTTCACACACATGCAGTTACAGTTTATGAAATAACGAGTGTGGTCTAAATAAGTATGTGGAAGAATTATTAGTTGTTGAAAATTCCATCTGAGAGATGATTCATATTAGCTGCATAAGCAAACTAAGTATATTAAAATGTTCCTGATGACTAAACTTTGAAGGAAATAAAGATTTGATTATTTTGGTATTATTTTCTTTAAATTTGCATATTAAAATGATCACAGAAACTAAACGAGCTGAACAACAGTCACTGTAGTTTAATTTTTTCTAAGAGTAAGTTAATAGTATTTTTATTTGGTTTATTTTTCAGTCAACTGTATCACATGCATTCATTCCTGATAACCAGTTTAGTTTAGATAATGTAGACCTTTAAAAGAGTAACATGATGCCATTAGTTCCTGTGATATTTCAGCAACTTGATGTAAAGAACTTGAGAGAATAGTTTGGAGTTATTGAGTGCTGTGTGTTAAAGTTGAGATAAAAAATTAGTTGTTTCTGTTTTCTGTTTTTAAGCTCCAAAATGCAACATCACCATAATCCTATTTTTAACAAATATTATAAAATTTTCAAATACTGATTATGTGTATGTGTGTATAAATGTTTTCTTTTAAGTTGAATTATTTTTTTTTTCCTTTTTAGGCTCTCAGTCTTTTTACCAGGAACACAATGATGATATTTTGTGCCTCACTGTTAATCAGCACCCCAAGTTTACCAACATAGTGGCAACTGGCCAAGTAGGTATGTTTGTATTTTTGTAAAAAAAATTAACATAAGAGCATGCAATTAGGGCTCTGTAAGTTTATGATAAATCACAAGAATACTTGATTATGCTCTCTCCGTTTGTATGAGTGTTCCTCAGTTACCTCTCCTCTTTATATGTTTTTTTGAATGTAATTTAATAAAGCTGACAAAAAATATTGAGGCATGAAAGAAGATTAAACTTACCTTTTGTCTGGAGAATTATCAAAACTATTTTTTCCAAAATCTTAAGCCCCATGAAATTAGTCTGGTTTTATTGAACTATTAGCTTGTGTTAGGCTTTCCAAGGAGCCTTAGCCCTCCCAAAGAAGCTGAATTGAGCTAACCTTCATTTCTATACAGATTAAACCCAGAATTCTTAAAATGCATGTCACACTATGTAGATTTTATCTCATCAGGAAGATCTATAATATGTACTTGAAGGTTTGATACTACATATTCGTAATATTCCAGGCAGAACCAAAATGCTAATGGTGTTTCCCTACAGATAAATTTATATTTAGAGGGAAAAGATAGATATAGATATAGATATATATGTTTCATAGTGACGTTAAAATTGATCTGTGAACTAACCAGGTTAAAGAAAGAAGAAAAGAAAAAGCAAAAACTCACTGTGCATCTGCATAGCTGATACAAATGGATAGTCCTAAATTTTGCAGAATAGGGATCTTTGTACTCCTGCAATCTGGTTGCAGTTCAATCTGGTTGTTTTCTTCAGTGCAGAGAATACAGAAAACTCCCTTATTTTATTTTAGTAAAAATGGCTTGTTTTTATGTAGGTATATTTTAGATGATTCATCTAAGTACAGTCAGTTTTTCACAATTTATTACCTGCTTTCCTGTGTCTTTTGGATTTTTAGGTGCATGTCTCATTAAAATCGACTCATTGATAGTAGTAACTGCTTAGCTAAAATAGCTTCATGTCTTGGTGAGTTTCTTGCCTCACATAATTTTAAACAAGTTGTTAATAATCATTATTTAATTGGAAAAAATTATCAGCAGATTTTTGTCTCTGTTTTGGTTGCAAAGAACATTTGCAGGAATTCCAAGCCTTTTATTGTCTTAAGGAATTTGCTTTTTCAGCATATTTCTTAATCTGGCCCTGTTTGCTGTTCTATATGGGAAGAATGTGAAAGTTTTTTTGTCTTCAGTGTTCATCTTACCCAAGAAAAACACAGGACTTAATGCCTTTTTTAAAAAAAATCATAATCACTGTTACATCAAGTAGCAGTAGAACAATTTTAACTGTTTTGTAATGTGAATTAAGGCTTAAGGATTACACTTAAAAATTAAACAAAACTTTTAAGGAGGGAATTAAATCTGAAAAATGAGGTGGATGCAAAATATCTTCAAACAACACTTATTTTTACATTTTGAACCAATAGTAAGGAGTACATACTCCTTAAAGAACATGTTTAACTGCTTCTGCTTTTCCTACTGATATGATTGAGACAAACAGGGCATCACCATCATGATTTAAATCATCAAAAGGTATACTGAAACACCATCTTAAGTATTTTTGAACTGTAATGCTATGCAGAATCCTAATAGTATTTCCTAGTACCTGAACCTTTAAAATCCTGATTTCTTAATGCTATTGTAGAAGAATATTGGGTGTATTTGCCATTTGTCAAGATCAGCAGAAGAGCAATCAGCATTTTTTCCCCACTTACTTGTTAAAATATCAGTAACAGGAAAAAAATACATTTTTAATTTATTTTGGCAGAGGGAGACCTAGCATACGCCAGTACGAGATTTTTGTGTTGTAACTCAAAATGGAAATCAAAATATATTCATTCTATGACTTCTTTCTGATGTGGCTTCCTTTTATCAGTAATTATTCATCTTTAAAAGCAGTATAGGTACTACTGCAATGCAAAGAGAAGACATCAAGGTGTGTGTTAATACATTACACTAAATGTGGCATCTATTTTCTTCAGCACTTATCTTATTTCTGATCTAATTATCTTTCTGCTGCTTTTCCATTACAGGAGACTCAGCAGATATGTCAGGTAAGGGAAATAAAATTTTAACATCTCTCAGGTCTAGTTAGCCAATGTAGTAGCCCTCTGCAGCTTTATAGAGCCATAAGTGACGGGAATTCATTTTTAGTTTATTCAAGCCCTGTATCAGTCGTATTACTGTCAGCACTGAATATAAACCATAACAATCAGTGAACTGTAAATACAGAAACAATAAAAATATTAGAACACACTTGAAAAACTACTTTTGTTGTAGCATATTGCCTTGTTGCTGCTTAGCAATGAGTGAGTTCCTATACATACTGCTACTGTAGCATTCCTGTGTATGCTTGTAGGTTTTGCAGACATGTTGGGGCTGACAATTAACATTTCCTTTAGATATTCAATTGAGTATAATTTTAATATGCATTTCTAAACTAAATTCCATTGAGGAGGCCTAGGTGACTGAGTGAAAAAACCAATCACCTTTCACATTTTTGTACGATCATCATACAGTTATTACTACTGATCCAAAATGCTTGTTATGATGTCAGTTTAATTTTTTCCTGTATCATTTTGGGTCTTTGATAGTTTGACAGTCTTGACTGGGCTATTTTTTATTAATATGTTGTTTTTTCAACTATAATCTTAAAAATTCATCACCATCATGTGCGAATGAGTTCATTGTTGAGCACCATAATTGTCTTGTGAAGAAGCTTCACAGATGCATAAATGTGTGGTTCACGTGTACTACAAAATATAATAATCTTCATGTGGATCTAAAGCTTGTTCTGTGAAGAACAAATGTACAGTGACATCTTTAATGTGTGCTGACTTCTTTGAAATATGCAAAATTGTGCTTGCTCTAAGGATGGGAGGAAGACTATAGGTAACTTTCCTCACATTTTGCAAATTTTGCTCTGAAAGATTTTGTCAGTTCTTATTCAGAAAATCTGGGTGAAATTTCTGTCTGCCACCCTAAACAAAAAGTTTGGCCATGGTTTTAGGGTAGGTGCAGAGGTCAAGAGCAATACAGAGTTTTACCAAGGGGAGTGGTGAAGAGGAAAAAAACTAGTACAGGGCCATGACAAAAGTTTTCCTTCAATCAGCTTCCCACAAGGACAGCAAGGAGTTTGCTGAAAATTTTGGGACATGCCAGTTGTTGTCAACCCCTGCCCGTTCTGTTTTAATGGCATGTCCATACTATGCTGTAGTACCTCCCGAGAGGTAAGGGTAACACCGTAGTACTGCCATGAGAGGAAATTCCAATGGGAAAAAGAAACTAGGAAGATTTTTCTAAAGACCGTTTTGGAACAGCTGTGAGATTGTGCTCAAAAACTGAGTTTCATGTGTCTAAAATTTTGCCTAGGTCCCTGTGCCTACTGTTTCCCATCTCATGTGTGCCTTTGAGGGCCTAGATTTAGCTGATTGGAAACACAAAGAGTGAAGCTGAAATAGAATTCAGTTTATGTGAATCTGAGATATGACAAAAACCAGTAACCTCCCTACTCTGCAGTCAAATTTACTGAGGATCAAAAGTAAAGAAGTTTTAGAAGCTTCCTGTCCTGGAAATGCCCTAGAATACTGTTCAGAGTTTGCAAACTATACGTGGATTGCAAGGTCTTTTGAGAAGGTATTGCATTTGGGAAAAAAACAGCTGTCATCATGATAGAGATAATCACATACATAAGTAGCATGGAAAGACAGTTTTTGATGCAAAGAGCTTGCAGTCCAAACAATGCAAACTAAATACCCTAATTCCTGTACATCAGTTAGCAAGCTGACAGCTCAGCTGATGCTCTCCTAAGAGGGCATGCATTTCAGACAGACGGCCACTGTGTAGAAAGAAGATTTTGGCCTTGCACTGTAAACTCATTTCTCTGTAGCGATGAGTTGTCCTAAAGCCCCATGCAGAAATTACATTCTTGATGAGTTGCTCAGTATTTATGAAGTTTTTTGAGTTAGCATGCTGATCGAGGTTTTACTAGGATTGAAACAGGAGTAAACAGCTGGCTGTCAGAGCTACTACTGTGCTTCACAAGTGTCATAACACATTAAGCAAAGTCTTCATCTCTGGTAATATAATGGGGCCAACTTTCTCATTCTACCTAATGATCCTGTTTGCGTAAATTAGTTTCCCAAGAGAGGCCAAAATCTCTTTTTGTTTCTGTTCTTTCCCTTATCTGATCACAAAAATGTTATTTGTCTTATGAAAAAATACTAACTGCTTCAATAAGCAAATTTCAAGACATTTGCAAAGTGTATACTAATGGCATGGTTTTGTATTTGTGTAGCTACAGCTCCTTCTATTCATGTGTGGGATGCGATGAACAAACAGACGCTGTCGGTGCTGCGGTGCTACCACTCCAAGGGCGTGTGCTCAGTCAGTTTCAGTGCCACTGGCAAACTGCTGCTCTCCGTAGGGCTGGATCCCGAGCATACCATCACCATTTGGAAGTGGCAGGAAGGTAGGAAAGTGATTGTTTTTGTAGAATGCATTTGTATTGTTTGAGGTATGTTGGCTTGAGTCAAGAGCCATTGTGACATCAAAATATCAGCAGATCAAAAATTATTACAATAAAAGCTGTGCACTATGCTCTGTACAACAAGAGCTAAAATAAATGTATTTACCCATTCTAGTCACTGCTAAACATATCTCCTTTGAAACTATTGTGTACAGATCAAGATAGTTCATTGATTTACAGCTAGAATAATTAAAGAAAAATGTAGTTTTCATTCTTTTTAAAAAATATTATTATTGTTACATCATTCTTCTCTGTTCCTATTCTTCTATAAAATCTGATTACTTGCTAGGTTGTCATACTCCCAAAATTATTCCACAAAAGTACAAGTTGCAGAAATGTGATGCCACTACAAATCTCCCATGCATCTTATATAGTTGATGTCTTAAGCTATACTACACATTTTCAGGTCGACTTTGATCTATGTTCAGGATTTGGGCTAAAGTGATTTGGTGAGCTCCTTTCCTCATCTTCTTTCTGTCTGGCAAAGCCGTTCAGATTATGAATTTGATTCTCTAGTCTTAGGGGTTTACTTCTCTGGAGATTTCTATTGATCAGCTAGTAACTCACAAGTTTGAAGATCACCTATCAAATGAATAAAAAGTGATCTTTCACAGCTTATCTGCTAGGTCCTGTAGAGACAGACACAATGTCAGATGTGTGTCTATACAGTCTTGGGTAAAATGAAGGGCATGTGGTAAAAGCTCATGCATCATTCACTGCCATTTCAGAGAAACATGCCTGTGCTCATTCTTGAAACTTGACATAGATTTAAAATGGCAGCTATGCATACTGATTGAGGAATCTTCATATGGGTACAATGATTTTTAACATTTTTTTACCTGGAAATGTGTCTTTTTCTCAAATAATTTAAAATGCTCATTTTTTTTCTGCCAGGTGCCAAAATTGCCAGCCGAGCTGGACATAACCAGCGTATATTTGTAGCAGAATTCAGACCAGATTCAGATACCCAGTTTGTTTCTGTGGGAGTAAAACATGTGAGGTTCTGGACACTGGCTGGAAGAGCTCTTCTCAGTAAAAAAGGGCTGCTGAGCTCCATAGAAGATGCACGCATGCAGACAATGCTATCTGTAGCTTTTGGAGCGGTATGTACTTCAACAAACTACTTGAAAATGTTTTTACCCTTCTGCCTTTATTCTGTCCAGTGAGACTTTTCTAACCTGCTAAGGAGTATGTCAGTTGTTTTACTAATCTCAGGGTAGTATTTCTAATACTTGCCTGCTAATTAGAATTAATACCAGCTTTCTTTAGAACAGAAAAGAAGATTATGTATTTGTATGTTTTCAAGAGAAACAAATATAGGTGCTTTGGACTGATAATACACTGCTTGGTACTTAATCCAGGTAAAACAAAACTGAATCTAGACTGCAGGAACCAAACAGTAGAAATGAGGCTAATTTTATGCCCAATGGAAGTGTTTCTATTATAATCTGTATGTATTAGTACTCATGGGTGATCAGAGAGCAGTGTTGTCCTGGGGCATTTGTTAATGTCTATGACTGCAAGACACTGTTAGACAACTGCAGTAGGTTTTTCCTTTGTGTTAGGACTTTTCTTTTTGAAATGTGCAGGCCTTGTTGCTAAGCTCCATGGCACTGCTGTTGCAGGAGTTGCTCTGTACAAGCAGCACTCATCTGTTCAGCTGGGCAGACAGCCACGGATTTCTTATGTGAAGTGATGCTTTGCTTTGACCACACACATTACTGTCCTGCTTGCCGACCTGCCTATTGGGTCCAGACTGAATTTAAGCCATCAGTTTTTGTTTTTGAAACTGTAACTGGCCTGTGGTTTCAGTTTTTCATGACACTATCTCTTTTCCAGAGTAGTGTTTGATTTAAAAGAGAGTCTTACAAAGAAACGAGGTATTTTCCAAATGATGACTGTTACTGATGCACAGCCCGGGCATCAGTAAAGGGTTTGAGAAACCCTGTGGGCACAGATTCTTAGTGTGAGAATCAGGCTGTATGCTAAATGGCCTGGAGTTTGGTGTGAGGTTGTTTGAGGATGCAGAGCTTGTAGGGGGTTTTTGAAATGCTGTGCAGACTGAATAAAGCCAGACCTGGTGTGTTCTCCATACTTCAGGAAGGGAGCAGTTCTGGGAGTGTTCTTGATTTTGTATCCGAAGGACCCAGTTAGGGTGTCCCTAAGCTGAAGTTGGAAATGGAGACAGAGTTAGTTGTGCTGTGAGGATGATCAGAGGATCTGCTCTCAAGTTCATTGCTAATCCTCTTATTTTATTAGAGCCAAACACACACATCCCGCTTAAAAAAAAAGGATGTAGAATGTCAACCTATTTCAGTCAAGGAAAGTGTTTGTGCTGCATCTGTACATGCATGATGAGACTAAAACATTACACGTGATGCTGAATTTGAGGATTGTTCGTGTAAATTACTACAACAGTTTTGCTCAATAACCACTTCGTGTTGGTTTGAAGTGTAACCTAATAAATTGCCCTCAAATTTCAGAGGCAATTAAAATTATTTTTATTACCTTTTATGAACAGGAAACAGAAGTAAAGATGAACAGGCAGCTTTTAGTTCTAAGTTAAGTCAAACTGTTTTGTTCCTAAACTAATGGTTCCTGTAATCCAGTGAGTATCTTTACCTAACCACAAAAAGTAGAGAGTACATAGCAAGGGAGTACAAATTACCTGTTTGTGTAGAATGTCAATACCTTTTTCTACCTTTTTTACCACACACTGCATATGTGATAAGCTGAAGATGTGGATAACTATATGGCCAAAGCTCTAGTCATTGTATTTCTTCTTGCAGTACAGACTCTATTAGCAACAAGAAAGTCTGTTTCAGACTTCAAGAAGGAATATTGTTTTGCTCATTGTTTTGTCCCAAGAGGTTCTTATTGCCCCTTCCACAGTTTCCTCTTCTACAGCAGCAAATAGAAGCAATTTAGGCTAAATGCAAATGGTGATGATCTTTAGTTCTGAATGTTTTTCTTCTGGCCTTACTCAGAATCGCTTGATGAGTATATTTTTCCCCTTTTCAGAATAACTTGACATTTACAGGTACTATCAGTGGAGATGTTTGTGTTTGGAAAGATCATGTGTTGATACGAATTGTGGCCAAAGCTCACAATGGACCTGTTTTCACAATGTATACCACATTAAGAGATGGGTTGATTGTTACAGGAGGCAAAGAAAGGCCGTGAGTCTTCTTTTTTCTTTTTTTCCTGCATGCACATGTACCCTTTAGAAATGCTTTTATGAGAGAAGACAAAAGCATTTATTTTGAAATTTAGAATCACGGAGTAATTAGGATTTGGAAGGAACCTTAAATATTAACTAACTCCAACCCCCATTTACCTTTAAGCACTAAAAAGTTCCCTAGTCCTTGTGGGTCACTTTTTTTTTCTGAAGATGTACTGAGGTTGTTAACTCCAGTAATTTGCCCAATTGTGATTAAATAAATGAATGATAAGTTTTATAGCAGCATGGTGCACAATGTCTTTCAAATGAAAGATCTACTTAGGTATGATAGCAGAGGCAAGCTGCCTTCTCTCAAATGGGAGAGACAGCAGGATTCTTTGTTTCTGGGGTTGTGAGCAAATTATCTTCTCAAGCATTTTAATTATGTCTTGCTAATGATAAAAGAAAAAAATGCTTCAGCTGTAATACAGTCCATCTGATGATATGATAGTGCCCCATTTTGCAGGACACAGACCACTTACTATGTTTTCAGACATGTTTGAAAACTCATGTCTTCCTGTGCTTGAAATATTTTCTTCCAATATTTGTAAACATTGTTGTAACTTTATTTGGATGTTGTTCTCTATTACTTAGCTTCAGAGACTCCTAATTATTAGTGTTTGATCTGAAAGAAATAGTAATGAGTAACAGTAAGAATTATTAATTAGTCCCCTGTAGGAAAATGAAGTATTGGCAGTATGCAAAACAACTTCTCATTTAGCAAGATTGCATGCTTGCTTCTCCTGGCATTCTTAGTTGTAGTTCACCAGCCTGTTCTGGTAAAATCCTTTTGCTGGGTGTGATGACTAATGAGATGTCAAAACAATCCTATTGGGAAGCAAAGGATATTCTACTGCAACAAGTATCAATTTATAATTCATTATAGTTCTTTTCATAATGATAATAATAATAGTACAAGCACAGTCATTCTGAATAAATTTTCTGATGTTCCCTGTCAAGGTTCATTCAGTAGTCAAAGGTGTAACACAGGCAGCCAATATTGTGGGACATTGTTTTTTGTGTCTGTTAGGGGAGATTCTTGACTCTTTGAAGACAGATATGTCCCAGCTCAGCTGGAAATGCCATATTTATAATGGTTTCAGTAAAGATTATCTTCTTTTTAGAAATCTTTTAAATTTGAAAAGGTTCTTTATTGAAATACCAATTTTTTTTTCAAGTGTCTGCACAATACTTAGTGTTTTTGTAATTAATACTTATTAGTTGGCTATCTTGTGCAATTAACATTGTGTGGGTTTTTTGCTGTATCTTTGTCATTTCTTTCACAGAAGTGAAAATCGTGGCATTTACAAAAGTGAAAATCTTTTGTCATTTATTTCACAGAAGTAAAATACATATCTTTCCTGTTTCCCTCTGCATATCTTCCTTGTTTCCCTTAACTATATTTTGATAATCTCTGCCTGTTAGGATAACAGTTTTTTCACACACTCACCTGTTCCTTTGACTGAACGAATTCCCTCAGGGTTGCTCATTCAGACTAAGCTTAGCAGTGCCCATTTTTCAACTTGTTCTGTACAGCAGTACAATAAGAACTTGGAATCAGTATGTCTTGCTTATCTGGGAGCCTCAGCATATTAACATCAACTGTTCAGTAAAAACAAATTTTAGGAAAAACAAATTGCTTCACTTGCAATACATTACTTTAAAAAATGCAGTTCTTTCATGCATTATTTGTCTTTTTTTTACTCATGGTTGTTTCTCATGCCTTCATAGGTCAAAGGAAGGAGGAGCAGTTAAACTATGGGATCAAGAGCTGAAAAGATGTCGTGCCTTCAGACTAGAGACAGGACAAATGACAGACTGTGTTCGCTCTGTTTGTAGAGGCAAGGTAAAGAAAGCCTCCTGTCTGTAAAATAAACCTTATCATTTCTGGGTTGATCTGTAAATATTGGATAAACGACTTCTGCTTTCTCTTATAATTGGTATTTGAAATGAAAGGTTAAACTAGAAGGTGTCTACAATGAATATTGCAGCAGAAGAACATCTACTTTGTGATATCTCAGTATTACTTAGGAAAATATTCCATATATACTTTTATTAAAGACTAATTAAGGATTTCTTCTCTATTTTCACAATTCAAATATCAAGTATCATATGACAAGCAATATCTCAACTAGCATCATGATTGCTTTACAGCTTTGTACTTTAATGAATCAGAGGAGTTTAAAAAGTAAGTGATCTTTGATTATTTAACGACTCACTTTAAGCAAACTTTCTTGACAGAATTTGGCAGAACTATAGCTCTAGATTATATCTTTATTACTGTTCATCATAAGTGGTTCATATATTCTATCTGAAATAATTTTTTTCACTATTTTTCAAGGGGAAAATTCTTGTTGGGACAAGAAATGCAGAAATAATTGAAGTCGGAGAGAAAAATGCTGCATGTAACATTCTAATTAATGGTCATATGGATGGACCAATCTGGGGCCTAGCAACACATCCATCCAGAGATTTCTTCCTTTCTGCTGCAGAAGATGGCACAGTAAGACTATGGGATATTGCTGAAAAGGTAAGTGTTGGAGAATAGTTGTTTAGAAAGAAAAAGAATTGTGATCGTGTTTCAGACTTGAAACTTGTTTTTTAATGTATTCTCAGAATAATCCATATGATACTGTTACCATGTTAACAAACTATTAGTGTAAGGTACTTTTCAAATATGGACAAATAATAACTGTTACTATTTTGGGGTTTTGTTTCTCCACAGAAGATGCTGAACAAAGTCAGTTTAGGACATGCAGCTCGTACTGTTTGTTACAGCCCAGAAGGTGATATGGTAGCTATTGGCATGAAAAATGGAGAATTTATTATCTTACTTGTGACCTCTCTGAAAATTTGGGGGAAAAAAAGGGACAGAAGATCAGCAATTCAAGATATCAGGTCAGAAAATATAATACTTTTGCCTATTGTAGTATGCCAGGAATCTCCAATGTTTTGATTTTTTAAAAATACTGTTATGTGTTGTGAGGAGCATTGCAATGATATTTCGGAGAGCTGGAGTCAATGAGTGAATTGTGGAGTTGTCTTGGGTTGAGCTGGCAAAACGCCAACTGTCCGAGACAGAGTGAAAAGGGTTCTTCCCCCCCCCCAACCAGCTAAAGGAGAAAGAAGAGGGAGAGGGAAAAAAAACTCAAAACCCAGGTTTATGCTTAAAACTAACTACATGTATTTATACAGAAAAGAGAACATTAAAACTACAATACAACACA
>JAWWEV010000167.1:46205043-46323620 GCA_035583235.1 Hafferia zeledoni | reverse complement strand
CTGACCCTGCTGAGCATCCGAGATCTGACGGGATCGGCTGGCAGGGAGGCATTTAGCTGCCGGGCGTCCCCTACTGAAACTCGAACTCGTGACCTTGGGAGTCAGAGACCGGAGTGCTCACCATTACGCCACGGGACCGCCCGTGCACAAGTTGGGAGCATGTCAACAGCACCGTCTGAGGAGCAGGAAAAGCCAGAGCATCTGGCCAATAATACCTGGGCAGAGTCCTGGGGACCTCCAGGATCTCAGCAGTGTTAGGGCTTTAAACAGCACTAAACTTCTGGGAGTGAGAAGATGCAGGGACACAATTCTGTAGAAGTATCAGGGTAACACTCTTGTACTGTATCAATTACATTACTACACTTTAGGATAACTGGGCAATTTTTAAAGTTTTGTTTATTGCAGCACCTCTGAAGGAAGAGTCAAGAGTCTTGACTGTCCTTCTAGACAGGCTACAGGATTGTCCTCCTCCTCAGCCCCCAGCAGCATGTGTTAGAAACATTACTTAAAAATGCAATTTCCAAATTCTTTCAGTCACTACTTTTGCATATTCTGCTTCTGAACTAAAGTCAAAATGTGAAAAGTAAAACCAAAAAAGTGTGAAATCCTAGTGACATTTCCTGTCTCAGAGTAGCATATTTCAAGTATTTTTCTAGAAAGAAAGGGAAGAGATAGGAGATAAATCTTACTTTTGGGTGGTAAAATGGACATTCCATTTTCTTACAAGCAGGAAAAAACTTGCACAGCGGACTACTGGAGGGTATGGGCAGTGTGGGCAGGGGTGCTAATAGCAGAAACAAAAATGAACAAGAAATGAGTCTGGATCACAATAAACTGTCCTTTTAAGACAGCTGCACACAACCTTAAATATATCAATCCTTCTGCAGGAAATTTTGTTTTATAATACACCAAAGTTCTGCAATAAATACAGCGCATCACAATGCAGTGAGTGGATCTCATCCGGGAGCACAGCGAGACTATCACGTAATCATTTAACTTGGCTCTTCACCATTTCAGGACAGAAGGTACCACGGTCAAGGCAAAACTTCCAACAAATACTGGTAGGCAGAGAATCTCAAAGGTTAATTTTAGACAGCAGCAAGCCTGTTAAAAATTTCAGCTGACCAGACTGAAAAGCACAGGCACTGCACTTTCCAGGAATACAGAGGAGCTTCTGGAAATGATATGGGAGACAAGCACATTGTACTTGGCCTTCTCACAGAGTAGCAGAACTGTATCATGCTGTGACTACAGGCTAAATTACTTCCCAACGATCATGTGGTAAAGGCCTTTCACTTTGGCACTGTTCAAAGGCTCAGCAATACCAACTCATAATCCAGACACAGCTATTGCCTTCACTGGATAACCTCACCCCTGAGTGTCCCCTCATCATTACACCAACTTAACTCCTACACTGGCATCAAAGTAAACATCTTTCAAAGACAGAAGCCTCAGTTTTCAGCTTGTCATAAGCCCTTGGTACAACATACATTGAATTTAGGAAATAAATTTGAGTAAAACTGCAGTGCTGGCCAATCCCTTCAGAGAAATGGGCAACTTGTGCAAATCACCACTTTGGCCTTGCACAGACTTCACATGGGCTCTTGCATAAGAGTGTTGGAGGATTTTTCTGACAACAGGTTTTGCAGTAACACTGGATTATTATTTTCTATCTAGCACTAGATGAAGAGTTGAACTAAAATTAGGTCACATCAGGCAAAAAATTAATTTTTTAACTGATGCCAGTTTCCTTTACCAAAAGTATTGTTTTCCCTTCAGCACTTTCATTTAAAGCTCAGCAAAGAAGATGTGCTCACCTGGTTTAGGAGATGGATGGGGGGTTCGTCGACTGGCATGAGTGTAAGGACAGTCTGGCTTAGTGCACTTCGCATCGTATTTACAGTTGGGATGGATGAACAAGCATTTATCAGCAAATCTGCAGTTAGGGAAAACTCTTGAGGGAAAAGAAATTGAGTCAAAAGCTCATATTTGGAGCAAAATCCTCAAACATCTGTTGCACATGAAAGCCAGAACATCACAGAAAGCCAGAACTACAACAGGGCTCAGGCATGTGTTAGTTCCTCCCAAAGCAGGGCACGTGGGTGTCGTGTATGAGCTGTACAACAACAGATCTGAATTCAGTTTCCCTGTGGACACTTTACATGCAGTAAACAACTGAACTACCTCACTCTCAGGTGAGTTTGGTCCCAAGCTACTTGCAAGCTAAGACACATTATTCTCAGCATGGAGCAGAGCAGCACTGTGAAATCAGACCTTTCCAAAGAGAGGTAAAGAATTCCCTAAGTAACATGGTTCATTCACTGAAGAGAAAGTGATATGTTGAATTTAGTTACACCAGATTCTAAAACAAAATCCAAATGTCTGAATAAATGAAGTTACCCAATCTAGTAATAGTTATCTCAAAACACACCTTACTTTTCTAGACTGTTGCTGCTTGTGGAAGGGAAGTCAAAGGCACAGGGCACATTCATGAGTTCGCCTTTGCTTTCAAATTAAAAAAACCTATTTCTGCGTTCCTATGTAATGGTACATGTCCAAAAGCACTATGACAGCTGGCAGAGGAGGGCCTGTTGTTCTAAGACTAATTCCTGCATCTCTAAGCAAACAGGAACACCAACCTGCACACTAAACTAAAGCTTTCTTCTGCAGGAGCACAGCTGCCATCCCTGTATTCTGACACACGGGAGACGGTCGGAAAACAGAAGCATTTACAGAGTGACCATCTTGCTCCAATCCCACCCTGACAGACTTGCACTGCCTTGGAATATTTACTAACACAGAACAGAAATTTGCAGCACCAGAATAAAACTTCAAAATAGCATATCAAGTGCATAAGCTTTGCACTACTCACTTGCAAGGAAGTGTGGGGTGATGGTACACACATTCATCTCCATTTTTACAGGCAGGCCAGTACTTGCAGCGTTCAAGCACCTTCTCCTGTTTTTGTAGAATATTTACCTCCTCCATATCCACTAGGATGGTAAGGAAAAAAAGAAATTAAAAAAACCAAGCTGGGACTTTTATGATTCTACATACAATTTGGTGTAAGGAATAATCAAAATTCATAGTACCTCTGATTCTCTCTCAATCAAAAAAGTCATGACAGTAAAAGTTTATGTACAGACACATTCTCTGAAGAAAATTTCCCAAACCCTAAAGTGAAAGAAGTCTTAATACTGGACTCACAGCTGCCTTTTGGTGATAAAAGGTCAAATTTGCACAGTTTACAAGCAAAATAAATAAATTTTCCTCAAAAATCCAAACTGACTCAAACAGGCTACTCTTCAACTGAACCTGAGCTGTAACTGTTCTGCTGAGCCATGAGTTAATTTTAGTTATGCCTCCCTTCTCCAAGACATTTTCTGCCCTAGAAAATTTCAAGAGATAAAAGTTAAAAATCAATTTTTACACCAATCAGATTTATGAGTGTGGAGGCACATACTGAAAAAGAACTACTTCCATGTAATTTGTTCAAACACTTCAGTTACCTGAACCCAGACTCCAGTACAAAAATACTTTAAGAAATTCCAAGCTGAAACCTTCTGTACCTTCACTGTTCTTACAGAAACCTTAGACTTTGACTGTCTCCTATTTAAAAGTACTTGCAAAACCTCATTCTGCAAAATCAGCCAATTGTGCATATAATGTTGCTTTCTTCTTACTTTCCCATATCTGCCAAAACTTTTGGATTTTTAAAGCTTTCCAGGACCACTAGACTTCCCTGTCTGATCTCACTAGTGACACAAATTACTCCAGCTCCATTCAGTTCTCAGCCTCATTTATGCCACCTTCTTGCAACACACCAAAGCCAAATAATGCGATCCTGTTGTACAACCACACTGGGTTGTCCAGATCACTTCCACACGGACCTGACGCTGGGTGAACTTCAGTCACATCCCTGCTACTTACACAGGAATCCTTAACAGAGAGAGGACTGTACTGGCAACAGTTTCCTGTACCAAATAGCTTTATAGTCAGGAGTATGAAAGACACTACACATGTAGAAGCATGGATTTGCATGGAAATACTCTAATGTCCACTTCTCTGTACTAGTAAAAATGGGCCAATGGATGTAAAACATTCCTTTCTTCTTTAAGATTGCCTGATATGTGTAGAACTTTGCAGTCAGGGGAACTGAAAGGACACGGACTTAAAAGATCTTTCACTATAATTGCATTACACATTTACAGTTGGATCCACGAAATTTCAGGGTTTTCAGTAGAGCATCAAATACTATTCTTTATTTAGTTCAGAAAATTTGGATACACTGCTACTATGGAAAATTAAGATCTTCATTTTTGTAAGAAAGTTAAGTAAAAAACATGAACCCAAGCATGGCCTTTAGGCAAGTATTCAACAGGCCTACAACAAAACAGTAACCTCTCTGACTTTCATCACCATGTCAGCATTCAAATAATTAAAACATATGGTTCAGCAAGCAATGTCCCATGTTATTCAGAAGAAATACAGAAAGAAAACATAAAAGCCTTCGAGTAAAATCATGCACTGTAAGTTTTACTTTCAAAGATTCTAGCCCCAAGACTCTACCAACACCTTACACTTAGCAGGCTACTTTTGATGTCACAACTCTAGACAGAAACATTGATATCCTCTGACACAGTTTTAAAAGTTCAAGGCTTGTCAAAACATTCACTGTAAGGTCTCTGGTCCATCAGCATGGGGACAAATCATAATGAGCCAACCAGAAGTGCAGATTTCTGGCAATGAAGACCAACCATATTTGCAAAAGAAAAAAGCCAAGATTTAACAATACTGAGATGTGTGGAGAACTACCTACGTGCCATATTGCTCTAATGTACCAAGATAAAGGCTTCTAAGGTGATGGCCCCACTGAACTGCCACATTTTGTTTGCCTAAAGAAAGTTCTGATTTGAAGAATAAACACCATTGCTTTGGTTTCTTAAGAATGACGTATCAGAGAGTTGTAGCCATGATTAAACCACCACATCAGTGTTAGATCCTGTTGGTAAGGATAGTTACCATCACAGTCCTCCAGCTGCCTGGTTACAAATTGTGCCTGCTGTGCTCGAAGGCCTTTTAATCCCATGCTGGCACAGATGTCCTGGGTAACGGGCTTTAATCCTTCCATTACACACATATCTTCCTCTTCCTGATCAGAAAGGTATCCTGGTGGGCTGGGCACGCCATCCAGCGTCACAATGAACTTGGGACTAGCAGGTTTCTCTGGCTGTGCAAGCTGGTCTCTATCAAACAAAGAAATTAAGTCAGTTTAGATTTTTGACTCAAGAGGTTTGACTAATGTGAGCTGCACTAGTAACTAAAAGTAGTACAAGCTTATCTATGGGGGGTCAAGCACTAATAAATCTTCATTTAATACTAGTGATAACACACTCCAGTTAGCAGTTTGCCTTCTGGTGTCCCTGAGGCACTAAGAACTACATCTCTCAGGTACAGTTCAGTTGGTTGCTTTCAACTCAACAGATAGATTCAAAAGCTCATTTACAAATACAGTTAAATAAAGGAGACTAATCTTGTGGAATTTTGTTTTGAGACAAAAAAATAGTGAGGGTAAATAGCACTCTTGGAATCACAAATCTTTTAACATACAGGCATATCCTCAAAACTACTGAACAGCACATTAGGAAACAGTGGGTGTAGAAATTTTTATAACGAGGGTGAGAGAATCCAAACAGAGACACTAAGAACCCTGACATTCAGCCTGCCTGGAAGGTCAGTCCAGCCCACTGTCCTGTGTCTGACAGTAGTCAGTGTGGGTGGGAGGGGGGATAAAGACAGGGGACACATACATTTTCTTCAGCCTTTCACTATCCCATCCATTTCACCTGAGGTATTTCTTGAATGACATGGGATTTTAAGTATTCTGAGAACTGTGGAGTTCTCATCTTTGACAAAGAGTGATGGGATAAATTTTGCTTCTCTAAGAAAAGAGGGTAAAAGCAACTACAGCGTAGAATATCTCTAAGAAGAGAGAAAAGCAACACATTGAACACATCACTAGCTAGAACTTTGAAATTCAAGCACTCAGAAACTGACTTACTGACATGCAAAAATTTACCACCCTCCTGTAGCACCAAGTTTTCAACTGTGACATTGTCATGTTATCGTTTTGAGTTTTGTTTGCTCACTGTTGGTTTTATCTTTAATTAATACAGGCTGTTTAAAGTCACTCATGGAAAAGAAACAGCAGCCGTTCCTCAAACACAGCAGCTCACTTTGATGAAGTACATCATGTTGTTCTGAGCGATTTTAATTCTAACAGGTAAGACTATTTGTTATCAGGAACTTGGTTCGAAGGTGACATGAACTTTAACCTTCTCTTGGTCAAGCTCACCAGTAAAGGAGCTTTAAATCATCATGCAGGATTCACCTACTCAATACTGCGTTAGAAAACATTTCTTAAAAATGTAATCTCAGGGTGAAACAGGTATTAAACTAAAGACAATTGAAGCAAAATGATTACTTGAGTAAGATTTCAGAAATCAAAACTGCTATGGCAAAAGAGAAGTACTTCTCAGTTCCTTCATCTTCTTTCTTGAAAATCAAGGCCATGCTCAAGGTACAGTTGAACCCGAGATTATTTTCAAGGATTTCTGGGAGGTTTTCTGCCCTTGTTTTTTCCTCTGCTATTGAGTGTCAGTCTGTTTTCCATGATTTCACAGCTGGACTGACAAAGCACAAGTATGACAAAATGACTCCACCTAAACCATGAACAAGCGTTTTGACTAATAACAGTCCTAAATGAAGTAACTTTTTACCGTGTCTGTATCAGACGTGCCGAGTGAACTCGCATTGCCTCTGTGCCCTTCTTGCCCAGTTGCTGATTCTGTGGTGCCATTTCCTCAGATAACTTGGGCTTCTTCAGGATAAAAGACCTTGTATCTGTGTGGACCATAGATTCTGCATCACAGTAATCTGGATTGGGAGGAAAATTATGAAGAAAAGAGAAAAATAAGGTTGTAGTTGTACTCTTACCTTATCACATATTTTTAATATCAATTTACATGGCCAATAAACTGACTATTATTTGGTTGGGGTTTTTTAATTTCTTCCTACTAGCTTCCTGAAAACATTTTTACTTCCTTGCTAAACCCACAGAGATGGATCAACAAAAGCCATAGGGCATATTAGGCCAGACCAGGAAATTCTACTAGTGGAATGGCTGTGCTGAAACAGCACTGAAGGGGGTCCACACCCCTCCCAAAATCTCTCATGCTTTGAACACCTACTGATTCCATGCTTTCACTCCTTACAGATGTAGAAACTAGAAAATCCTAGAAATCAGTATAATGAATGAATTAAAAAATAAGTTATATCTTAACATTCACCGGCCAGTAGTATTAAATTTGAAAATAAAAGATCACAAGACTTCACCTTGAGTCACTTGCAAGGTATCTTCAATCATAGGATCAATCTGAAGACGAGAAGAGAGTTCCTTTTGTTCAACTCCTAAAAAACCCAGCAACAAGAAGCACATTTTACTGCTTGTCAACATGAAACTATACATTAGAGATCTGAGGCACACTCTCTAATTCTTTTGATTTAAAGAAACACAAAACATCAACAAAAACCTCCACATGTTTAACAAAAAAAGCCCTTTTTCACTGTTTCAGAAACAGTATAGGGCAAAATCTAAGTTCTGAAAGATGCTACTCTTTCCCATAATCACTGCTCAGTACAAACTAGGTTTGTGGGTATGGCAACTTGTAAAGGACAAGTTCTTTGTCTTCATTTGTAGACAAGTTGGCCATGGAGAGAACACACAGAAAGGAACTAACAACATGGTACTATTTTATGGTGATCTTAAAAGAGGTAAATCAAATCAGAGCATCACTGTTCTACATCTGAGTTATTGTGTGAAGAAATCTATTTTCCTTTCTGTAGATTTCTTAAGATGTCATTTCCATTTCACTGGCAAAAAGTGAGACTATTTAGCATGTACTTTAATTCAAAGGTTAATAAAGCTTCTTTTTACATACTTTACAGATATGATTTCAACTATTTTATGTTGGCAGAAAGATTCAAAATACAGCTATATGAGAAATAAGAGACTGAAAAAATATATTCTTTTTTTGGAATGTTTACTATTCCTTAACAATGACCATGAGATGATGTAAGAAAAATCTTACTCAAACCAAAATTTTACTCCCAATCTAAGTATCTAAGCACACAGAATGTATAAACTACTTCTTACATTAACTTTTTTCCACTGCCTTACTTCTACGATTCCTTGTGACTAACACAGACAAACCCCCCTTTCTTGTATAGCAAAATTATGCTGAAAAGACACTTTGATTGCCTTTAAATGTTATGCCATTTTCCTTCTGGAGTTTCACAACAGAAATAAACAACAAAGCTGACACAGCCTGGCATCAGCTGTCTTGTAAGATCAAATACAGTATTCCTATATTTAAACTAAAAAATAAAACATAATAACTATTTGTGTGGAAACCATGTGTTGGAAAGAATCTTTTAATACTTCATATACAGCAAAATTGTTCCAAACACTGTAGAGTATCCTAACTCTCACATGAGATTTGTGACAGAATTATTCCTAAAAGATACTAAGGAAAATATACTAAGGATGGGGAAAAGAGAAATCATCTCAATATAAATGGTTATGCAAAACTATTCTTCAGTGATGTGCCAAAGTGCTATAACACCCTAACTGATTAATTCCTCTGAGGTTCTGTGTGTGTGTGCACATGTGATACATATATATACACATGTGTGTGTGTATATATATGTGTGTATTTTTATATATATGTGTGTGTGTATTTATACACAGATGTATCTATCTGACAGCCATGCTTTTGAAAGCTGCTTGGTTTTCAGGGCAGTTTTGCATGGAACTCTTGATGTGGACTTAAAAACTAAAAGCATTTCTTTGCTCAGCTGGTTGTAAAATGACATTCTCAGGTACAAATTTTTAAAGAATATTATCAGATGACCTTGAATTACTTCAACTGTCTGCTCCTTTGGCTCTTCTACTTGAAGCTGAGAACTCAGAACAGGCAGTCTGTTTTGCACATGAATTACTTCTAACTGAGATTCTTCTGGGCTAATTCGAGTTCTTGGTGCAACTGGAACAGTCTGTTTCTGTGGAACTTTAAATAAACAAACAATGGCAAATCATTTACATACTATCCAATCACACAACAGTACTATTTTTATATACAGTGCTAAAATAACTCTAATAAATTCCTACACACATACAAAAAACAATCCCAGGCATCTGTTTTCACAAAAGGATCTTTAGCTACCTGTAAAATTCTCAATGTGCACACTGTGCATGTGCACAGAGCACCCTGTAAGTAGCACCTCAGAACACCAACAATAAGGCAAAATGACATAAGGATTAGAGTGACATGAGCAAAGTACTCGTTCATCCACTTCTACATGTAATTAATGTGGTACTTTCTAATAGTTTTGAAATCACTTTTCATCCCATCTTTCATATAAACAATCACGGATTATCAATGTGTCTCTTCATATGATGCCAGGTACCCTATGCTAAGGCGCTCATAAATAGAACATCAAACCTAATGACAGCAAAATCACAGAATCAGTTGGAAAAGACCCTTAAGATCACCAAACACAACGACAAACCTAGTCCACCACTGCCAAGTACACCATTAAACCATGTCTCTAAGTGCTACATCTACCCTCTTCCAAACACCTCCAGGGATGGTGACTCCACCACTTCCTCAGACAGTCAGTTCCAGGGCCTTACAACTGATTCTGCAGAAAAAATTCCTAATACCCAATCTAAACCTCCCCTGGCACAACTTGAGGTCATTTCCCCTTGTCCTATCATTTGTTACTTGGGAAAAGAGATAGACCTACAACCTCTTTTTATGTAGTTCTAAGCTTCCTTTCAGGCAGTTGTAGCATGGAATTTGGGGGTAGGAGGATGACAGGTTGACTTCTTTACTTGGCTTCTGCTAAGGCCATCAGAACTGGCTGTGACAAGCTAAGCAAACTCTTCCCTTGGCTGAATATCAGATCAGCACTCAACTCCTGACACAGGCAACTAAAGGTACCGCTCAGTACTGGATTCCTTACTTAGGAACTTACTGTTTTGTTTTACATATGTGTTTTAAATTAGCTTATTTCCATATTCCATTCAAAACACTTTCACAAAAACTTGTGAAATATTACCTCTGAAGTAGAAGAACCTGCATGAATTTTCAGATAAAATTCACAAATCACCTCAGTATTAAACAACGAAGTTGTGCTTTTTGGTCTCTCCACTGAAATAGTCTCATGTTGATAAGTCAAACTACAAGATCACCACTATTAAAAAAATCAGTAATTTTAATTGATTTAAAATTTTCCAGCTATGTCCCATTTCCTGCTGTATTGCTGTGTACACAGGAAAGAACTTCCTGCATCACTGCAAAATACTGTTTCTTACAGTTAGTTTGCAGAATTTGAGAAAAGAGGAAGCAAAAGACTGTGGATGCCATTCAGTCTTGCTTCAGACAGTATAAAAGTCATGGTTTAGGTAGTTTAGTGAATGCTCCTTCCCTGGCCAGGTGCAAAGCTTCCTGCTGGCAACACTGGGTTTAATGACATCCAATGAAATGACAGCACATGAGACAGCAGCTGGATTTGCCCTTCTTCAGCAGAAGGCTCTCCTAGGCAGGAGAACTGACTGCCTACAAACAGACACTGCTCAGCTGCTGTGCCAGCTGCAACTCAATGAACTGAAACTGCAGCCTTGCTGCTAAAGGACAATATACCCTGATATAAATCAGTCACATGTTCCTCATTATTTTGCACTACTATTACCTACATTCAGGACATTTTCCTTTTTTTTACTGTTTGGCATTTTTCTCCTCCCATCTCAGAAGAAAGGAAAAGGGTGAAGAAAGGGACAAAAGATCAAGTAAATAGCTCAAATCACCTGCCTAATTCTGATGACTTTCCTCTGGCAAAAATCAACTTCAGAGTACTCTAGAACTTCCATTTTGTAACTATTCACTTTACAGAGTTGCTATCATGATTAATGTATTTTAAATAACTTTCCTCCCTTCTTTATGCTTCCCTAATTCATCACTGAAGATCAATGTAATGTTCACAGGATGTGGTACATCCCTCACATGTATCACTGATATGCTATTTAGCATTTTGTCTTATCTCTAAGCACTATCTTTAGCTTGGATTTATACAGCAGAGCTTGGAAATATAGCTTAGCACAAACAAAAACAATGGTACTTACCAGTGGAATAATTGGTTGTTTTTGTAACAGATTCCTGTGCTTCAGAGATTGCTTTCAGTATTAAATTCTTATTGGCCTGTTTCGAAGGTGGCAATGAAGGTCTAAAATAAACAAAAAAATAATTAATTGTACATGAATTGCACAGTAACTGTATCCATGCTAAACACATGTATTGCAACAGGTTAACACAGGCATAATACTGACAGAAATCATGATTTAAAATTATTCAAATCTGTTTTCAGTTTGTTAATCTGTTCTCCGAGAGGATGAGTTTCCACAAAATGCTCTCAAAAATGGAAGTCAGAAGTGTGATTTCACATCTCAGCTTAAGTTACTGTAAAATCATGATGAATCTGAAAGGTACAAACTCTGCCATTTGCTTCCTCCCATCTCTGCCCATCACACACCTGTTGCTGTGTTTGTGTTGGCACCAATAATTATGCAGCTGTCCTGAGAAGGAACATCTAGCTGAAAACTGACCCTATCAAAAACATACTAGTGGTAAAAAAAGGGCTTTCTGCTTGTCTTTAACATCTATGATAAGGAAGCTTAAATCAGACAAATGTGCTGTGGTACAGCAGCTAAATTCAATGCAGTGTGTTAGGTTAAAACAAATCTGACACAAGCTAGCACTGCAGGTCAGCAGAACCATCTCTTCTCCAGTTTAAGTGTTCTTCCTCTATTGTTGAAAATCAGACACAAAAGACTGATGTGCTTTGACTGACAGCTGTCATTCAGACAGAATTAGGGAGCAGAAAAAAAGGACAAATCTCTCAAGTCTGTTTGAAAATTTAAAATCACTTTAAAGAACAGATGACAACTGGTTTGAAAATTATATGAAATCAAAGCAAGAAATATCTGGTCTGAAACATGCCAACATTAATGTTTGTTTGCCAGTAAACTTTACACAAATAATGTAAAATTTCACACTCCATTGCAGCTTGTGTGCAATAACCAAAACAGGTTAGCAAATCAGAGGAAAAAGGGTGGTATAAAACAAGCATCTCACCCACAGAGCCGTGAGATAGTACAAAAAATATTAAAATGGCTTACTGAATTTTGTCTGTCAATTTTCCAAAGTGCCAACAATTTCCCCCCACTTCCATTTTCAAAGTTTTCATTCATTAAATTCATTCTTGAAGCCACACAAAATCACTGAGATCTTGAGTACCTTCTTTCTGGCTTTGCAGGTACAGAGACACTGCTGGAGATGCTTCCTGTTCGTGATCCATAGTCTTCCTCTTCCTCCTCATCCTCCCCTTCATTACAGAACTTTTTCACTTTGACTACGGAGCTTACAACAGGCAACCGTCTCTTCCTGGAGCTTTCTTCCTACAACAAACAGAGCAGCCACAACAGTTCATTGAGCATAAACCACGTATGAATAAGCCGAGCAAAGAAAACACTGCAATTCTACCCACAACCAGGAGATGGAGAACTTCCATTCCAGTTCCACGAGTCTGGGACTATGCACTGTCTGCAGATAAAAGTGACTGCACTGGATAATATGAAAATTACAGTGACACTGAAACATCTCACTGAAAATGTAGCTATAAATAACATTTAGGAAAAAAAGAGAAAAAACCTCTTTCAAGTACAGACAAATTACCAACACCTACAAAAAATCAGGGTTTTCCAAAGAAATTCATACTACCCTTCAAGATGAACCCGTTGGAAGTTTGAGAGAGAGAAGTAAAATCAGTATAAATGACTTTCTCCTCTGCATCAACTCTATCAGCTGGGACTATCACCCTGCCTGGCTTAGCCTGGCCACCAAAGCATGTAGGGCAGCAATCATTTTTTAGTTTGTCCTTGTCCAACATCCATCCCAAAGTAACCAACATAGATCCAAATAGTATAATAGTAATAATAATCCTAAAAATCAATATATCTGGGGTTTAGAGGCTAATAAACAGCATCCTAAAAATCCTGATTTTCAGAGCTGTGTAAAGCTGGCACATTACTGAGGGAAGATCATGCTATTTCAATGATTTAAAGATTAGAATTATTATTTCTGATTCATCACATGCACCTTAACGATGTGCTAACCCATTAGCCCAACTAAATGTAACAAGAAGATGTACATGGTAATTAACTCTGAGATGCAGCAAGCTACCATGTGATGATGTCAAACTATGAGTTCTGTTTATATCATGGACCCAAAGGATGAAATCTCAAATCTACTGGTACTGGTGACATAAGTCCTTTGATTTCCCTGAGGTTAAGATTTCACTGGACGTGTACACAGTAATTTAGGTTCCTGGCAAGAATAAACTTTTGCAATAGTTTAGATCACACTAACCTCACTGCCCACTTTATCCACAATGAGTTTGGAGGTGGGTCTGTGACCTTCCAGTAAGCTTCCAAATGCTTCGGGATTGCACAGCTGGCCTGTTTCCAAAGACCTGCAGCTTTGTGTGTCCAGCTGCCGGCTCCCCTGTAAGTTGCCCTGCTGTGACAACCTGGGCACGCGAATGTTGCCATCTGCATTCCTGATGGCTGGGGGTCGGTAGATCTCAGTGGAGGGGCGGGAAGAACTGTAAGTTACAGTTACAATGGGCTTCTTCCGTGACAAAGGATTCTCCTGCACGAAGTTTAAGTCTTCATCAATGAGATCATCTGGTTCAGGTTTAATGTCAATTACAGCTTCAGAAGGTGACAATTCCCTCAAAGGCTTGACTGTAGACGTTAAGCGGGATGCAGAGCCATCTTCACAAGACTGCCTGATAAAATAAGAATTTGCCAACTATTACTTGCAAGTCCTGGAAAATAAAACTGCCTTTCAGTTAAAGCCGGCAGGAAAGAACCATTAAGGTATCCTTTATGCAAATCTAACACAGTGACTGATATTTTTAGTTTGGTTAATTAATCTAAGCCCATCTGTTGGTTAAAGAACTGAATTCTGATTTAAAGCTTTTTATACAACAAATTGTAGCAATGCTTTACGCTTCAAAACTACTTCGATCTTTCCAAGTATCTCTTCAGAAAGGCTCCTACACTCACAGAACTTCTGATGTCTGAATGTGTGTCAGTAAGTAAGCACCAGGCTTACCTTGAAGCAGCGTTCCTCTGCTCCTGAGAGCTGGTTGAAACTCTGGAGTCATTTCTTTCACTCCGAGTGCTGGAAACTGCAAGAGGTGGCAAGATATCCTCACGCCTCCTCTCATCACTCACACCTGAACTGCTTTTGCCAGAAGGAAGGTTGCTCTCAAAGATACTGGATTCTGAAGATTTCACTGAAGTTGGTTCTGGGGACACAGATACCTTTCATTTTTACATTAAAGTACAGTAATACAGATTTTTGCAATAACTGTAGGTAAGAAACCACAAACAAGACACTGCACAGACCTGAAAACACAACAAGCTGAAAGCTGTTTCAGCTGAAAACATCAGCAAGAAACACAGAGAAATAAATTCTTTATCTCAAAATACAAAGCAATTTTTCAAAAAGACAGGACCCGAAAGACCATATAAATCAAAAATTAACAAAAAAGTTAAGATTTTTTTGAAACTCATTAAACATGTAACACTACACTGAAAAGATAAAAATATATTCACTCAAAATTAATTTTCTGACTTACCAGTAGTCACAGATCGCAGCTTATCCAAAACACCATGGAGCCTGAAATAGAGGATAGGGAAGGAAGCAAAGGAGAAAAAGGAGAAATAAAGAATTTTAAGGTACATTCAGAATAATCAACTGCCTTTCCCCTCCATAACAAGCACCTTATTTATCTACGACTCCACTTCCCATCAACCGAGACGTGTTTAACCTCAAAGGGGAGACTTGAGGTATCTTGCCCCCAGTGTGTCTTACACATGCACGCAGAGTATTCATCACATCACCTACTCTTGCATTTAGTTGGTTTATATAATCAAAGCCAGTACTTTCCACCTTTCACTACAATCAATGGAGTTAAGTGTCAAAAGAAGTGATTCAAAAAACCAAAGTTAGAAGGCTAAAGAATGGTCTAAAATTTTACTTTGCATATGAAATTTTAATTGTATGGCAGAGTTAAATGTAATTTTAAGTACAAACCCAAACAATATAAAACTCATAGTACTTAACATTCTCAGGATTCTTCCAGCATGCTTTGTATATACCAACAATATTCCCTGAGACATGTTGGTGAGCAAAAACATTACAGTGAGGAACCCAACTTGCCCTTTGACTGTGAAAAATGCACCAAGCTGAAGTAATACAGAAAATCAGAAGGCTAAAAAATAATTGGGCTGCTTAAAAATAAACACATATTACAACAAGAAGAAAGAAAAAAGATCCCAACACTTAAATGTGTATCTTACTTGGAATTCAAGCCAAATCATGGGCATAATATCCATAATTTAGCCTGAGTATTAGAAAGTAGCTAAGGAACAAAAACACATTGAAAACTGGGAAAAGTAAGACAGCATGTGAGTAAAATGAAGGCTCATACTCATCCTTTTTGTGAGTTTTCACTAGAATACTCCTCAGCAGAGCTCTGGTGCTGCACATCAGTTTTCACACTGTCCTCAGGATAACTGTGACCTGGCACTTGGTTCAGAGTCAGAAGTCGTGGCCAAGCAGCAGGACTGCCAGGTCTGTCACACAACTGCTGTGAGACTTTTGCCAGATGGCCCTAAATTACCAACTACTGAGACAAACCAAGGAACACAGACCTTGCTGGGTACTGTATTTAGGCAATGTTTAAGAATGTAAACAGTCTGGGTTGCCTTTAAAAAAAATAAAAGCATATGAAACTTCCAACTACAATGCTATTTCATACTTATCAACCAGTCTCCTCACAACTTATTGCACAGGTTTCATCTTATTTTCTTTTCCATCCTTCTTTAACCAATACCTACTTTGGTACCTGATAGAGCACTCTGACATTGAATTTGTATTTACATATATTATGTGGATATTGAATTAGGATTGAAACACTCATTATACTTGGAATTTGGGCAGGTGTCAAAAACAGTTGGAGGTATAACATCTACATATAGTCAACATGCAGTTTTAAATACACATATATAAAATAATCTTCATTTCTCTGCTGAAATTTTCTTTCTCCATACATTTATCATTTTTTCAATAAAGTTTTATTTTCATTTACAAAGCCATAGAAGTGTTTTCTGCTACACATTATTCTGTTCTTTCTTACTGCATATCAGGATTCAGACTAGCATCAGGATTCTATATCAGGATTCCCTAGTACAGGAATTACCCTCATCCACTTGTAAACTTCACTGGTTTGTCTGATTCCCGAAACTGCTATGAGAAAGACAACTGCATAACTTCCTGATGCAGGGAAACCCAAGTGCTTTGCCTAGGCAGGCCACAAAAGGAAGCAAAGAACAGAAATGCCTGTGTACTCTTTTAAAAAGGGGTGCATGCTTAATTATGCTCCTTTATTATATTTTTCACAAATTCCAGGAAAAAAAAATCAAAACTGTGTAAGTAAACTCAGATTATATCCACACAAGTAACACTATCACATGGAAATCCATGAGTTTAAATAGTTAATACAGTGAATTATAACAGCAGAAACTAATTTTCAGCTTTTGTCAATGTTTATGGTTTTATAACACCCAACTTCTAAAATGTTTATTTCTGGTATTTAATAACAAAAGCTCATAGGAACTAATCACACAGAAGAAATACTGGAAGTGATTGCAACCTGTCAGTATGAAAATTTCAAAGGAAGTAAACTGAAAGAGCAGAAAAAACTGTATCTCTCTCTTCCATACAAAAGAAGATAATGTTCCTTAAAGCTGTATCAGGTAGAAGACTTAGAAATAAGATTAACTTGAAAAAATACCAACTCTGAAAGCAACAAAAATCTCTAGAGTCAAATATCTGTTGGGATCCTCTGAAACATGGAGTTAATGAAGGGTTTATACTGTAAACCAAATCCACATTTAGAAAATCCATGAGAAATATATTGGCTAAGGTTGCCATGTGACACAGAATAAACCAACCTACATTGTCGTGAGTTGAGAGTAAGTTGAACTGTTGCTAACTTGTCCTGCTCACAGTAATTCTGAGGTTCTACTTCTGGTTTGTAGAGTTGGGTGGTGGTAATAAATAAATAGCCTGAGAGGTGGGAATACCTAAGCATTTGGTGCTAAGCCTTGTCCAGGATGGTACACAGAATTAGATCCACTGCTCATCTGTCCTGATATAGTAATTCCAGGCACACCAGCCATCTGAAGCACTGGTAGCATAAAAGCAAACAAGTTTGTCTTTTACATCTGACTACAGGGAGTAACACGCTCATGCTCAACACTGGGCTTTGCAGGAATGAATTTTTTTAAGTCAACCTTCAGCCTTCATTTACCTGAGCACTTAATTCACAAATCTGGCTGGCTTATCAGCAAATAAGGAATGTAAGTCCTCCAGTTCTTTGCCATTTAATGATCACCTCAATAGCTTGTCCCCAGACTAAAACTTATTTACCTATTAGGCCTGCAAAGTCTAAGTTTTGATTAATGCAAATTACATAATGGAAATATAAGTAACTTCTTTAGAAAGCACTTCTGACTACTGGCAAGAAGTGCAACGAGTAGCTTGCAAACATACCAGACAGTAAATCTGACAGTGTTGTTTCCAAGGAAAAGGGAAAGGTCTTCTGTCATCTGCTCTTGACTCTTCTTATTGGCCACCATAACCATAATATAATCGGGGAGCTCTTCATCTAATAGAAAGAGAAATATGTTGTTTTAATGTAAAATAAATACTAGAAGACATAGAAACACTTTTAAACATGTAATACGAATTTTTTTCCAGTTTTACTACAAAGACTCTGCAGGCAGATGATTAGGCAAACAAATTAACACGACTTTCATTTCCTCTGAAGTTCAACTAAATTTTCGTCTACAAGTGAGGAATAAAAGATCATCAATTTTACAAGAGCATAAGCTGAAGATCAAAGTATTTAAAGTGAGCAAATAGAAAAAAGGACAAGATTTAAAGTCACTCTGCTGCCTATATCCTTTTACTTGAATATTACAAACATCTATAATTTTCACCACTTCAAATATTGCCAAATATAGCACCTTATACTTGTCAAATTTCCTTAGCTACAAAAAACAAACAAATACCTACTTCATATAGTGCATTAAACAAATCAAAATGGCATTAACTTCCAGTTTTCCCACCTACAAAAATAAAGGAAAACCAAACAACCTCAAGAGTGGATTTCTAACTTCCTAATGTATGTGAATTCATACACAGCAAGAAAATCCACTCCCTTGCTGGACTGCTCATACAGGGTACACCTGCCCATCACAATGGACAGGAAGGTGCTTAGAATCTGACATTAATACATTAAAGGCTTGGGGAGTTTGGTATTTGGCTTTTTAGTTTGGCCTCTGGTCTCTGCTGAAGGACTGACCGCACAATTGCTGCTCAAAGGCATCAGGTGTGCTTCTTGAGCACAGACTTCAATTCAGTTTAATCAAACACCTCATGCTCTCCAATATCCCACCCATGACATGAGCGTAACAACAGTGAGTGAAGACACTTGGGAAATACACTTCAAACTATGGATTTGAACCAAGGCACCAATTCAGCTGCACTCATTTCATCAAGTTACACCAGTATACAACACTAAAAAAAATTAAAAAATGAAAGAAAGAAATCAAAACTCAAATGAAGGAATTGTCTTTCTTCTATGTCTATGTACCCTGTCAATAATTCATGTCTACCCTTACACTACAGAAATAACATTCATACATTGCACCTGCACGTCACTTCTGCTACTTGTCCCAACAAAACACATTCCTGGCTAAACCCTGACTTCCTTTTGGTGTTTGTGTTTTTGTTGTTGCTGCTTTGGGGTTGGGTTTTTTTAAATGTAAACTGCAAGTTGCACAAAATGGATTAATACTCAGACCTAGGAATTATTTATTGGCCAAGCTACTTTTAGACCTTATAAGCTCTTCAGGTGGTTCAACATACGATAAAGAATATATTTTAAGTGTAGAACAACAGCATGATAAAAGAAGGAAAGAAGAGCTACTGCTTTTCTCAGTAACTGCGTTAGCTCATGCAAATTTAAATAGCATGCAAAATTACAGCCTTTTGAAAAAATTCATAGCTGAGTATTTAACTGTCTTTATTTTGCTTCAAACATACAACAACACAACAACTAAGTTTCAACATGCCTTGTAGAAGACTTTTCAAAAGGAACAAACTAGCAGTTACAGAAAGGAAAAAAAGCATAGAATGAGAAAGAACCAATTTTTGCCAGCTAACTAAAAGAAGACATGGAGAATTTTTGAAAAACATTACTTGAAAAGCTGTCCAAAACACACTAGTCAAAAAAAAAAAAGAACCTGAACAATTACATAAATTTAGAAACAGTCATTTAAAAACAAAAAAGAGGCCAAGGCAAGTCAGACTTGGCAATAAAGAATAGAAAGTTATTTAAAGAAGTCCAGAAACTGACTGAGAGAAAACTGCAGACACTGTATGCCAATCCTGGGAATACAGGAAACAGAGGGAAAATTAAAAATAATCAGTCATAGTTGGAATTAAGGATTGCAACTATTTTATGAACATCTCTGTATTAGAGACAAGAAAGATTGTTTTTCAGAAATGCAGGAAAAAGCAGACAAAGAATTAAGAACTGAAAAATAATCCTAGAATGATGGTAAAACCAAAAAGACCCCAACCACCAAAAATGGGTTTCTGAAAAAGGCAAGCTTTGAGATGGTGAAAAAAAGACAACTTTACAGGAAAAAAAATTCCAAACACTGCTCCTTGGCACCACCTGAGCTTTAAATGTCAGCTTGCAGGTAACTCCCTTCTATAGTGTAAACCTATTTTTCCATAAATACAATGCCTTCCTCGAACTAGGAAAGAAGATGAAGGATCAAACCTCAGACTGAACTTGGCCCTGCACCTCACGGGATCCCTAAACTACGCTCTCAATTTCTTTCCTTCACCTGAAATCCAAGAAGTATCACAGACAACAAGGCAGTTGCAGGACTGAGATATTCTGTTTCCAGCTGAACACTGTGTTAAATTAGCAACTTTTACTGCTGCAGAAAACGGCTGCTCTAGAGTGCAATATCCATTTAATCCTGGATTCAGAAAAAACAAATAAACCCACCCACTAGAAAACCACTGACATTCACACTGCTCACCTCTCTCCTCACAAACCAAAATAATCTCCCCTTGCCTCTAAGACTCAGATACGTGTATTTCACCATTAGTTCAGTGCAGTTCTTGGTCTTCCCCTTAACAGTCAAGCTCTTACATTTTGAAGATTTGTCCCACATGATGTGGCCTTTTCATTTCCTAAAACAGTCAGTCTACCTTTGTTTCCTCTCCTAATTTGGACAAATGTCTCATCCCAAATTCAAGAGGGTGTTCGAAAGATGCCTGACAAAGACTGGTTCCATCTTGCAGTGGTCACAGCTAACTGCTGATATATTTGCAAGAATCTTGCTTTCTGTAATGTTTCTCCTAGTGCTTCAAAGAAATTTCCTTAAATATTCCCAATATCATAGATTGTTTTCCTTTGAAAACCCCTGCCACCGTTCCTCCTTTAAAGGGGAGACCATTGAACTGACTTCTTAGTTATTTCCTTTTAGTTCTTCATATATTGATGCCCATGTGCTGCTTCCTCTTATGCTTAGATTATACATGTTTTGTGAAGTAAGTCTTTTCCTTTTGTACTAGTCCAGCACTTCAGCTAATTCTTCTCATGCTTAAGGCTTCCATAAGCAGTAACACAATAGTAAGTTCCATTAAGTAGGTGTTTTGTTGCTATGTGAAAACAATGACCAAGAGAAGATTGCTAATTACATGGCAAAACTTACCAACGTAAGCCCCAAGCTCCTGCAACTTTCCTTTTATAGCACCCTAAAAAAAATGAAATAGCATTTAACGGATGGATCAACAAAGTATTTCTAACTGCAATGCGGTGGGAGGCTTAGCAAAGGTTTTCTCATTAACTATTTGTACACGCTGGTTTAACATGTTACCTTTTCCTATTCTCCTTGCTCATGACAGACACGTTATAAGGGGCAGGGATTGACGGCAGAATAATGGCAATTGCCAAGAACCTCCGACTCTACCGTTTTACCTACACACCCGTTTCTGGTGCCACCAGACAACCTCCAAGGCCCTGCCACCCTTTTTTAGACAGGGACCATCTGGACTCATAAGGTGCACAGAACACGAATCCCGGATGGTTTGCTGAAAGGTCATTCCCTGCTCAGCAAGCAAACGGAGACCTGCCAGGCTTTCCCAACTGCGCCTGCCGAGCGGGAGCGGCTGTCAGGCCCTGCCGGTGCGGGGGGCTCGGGGCCGGCCGGGCTGTGCCTCCGCCGGGGCCGGGCGGGACCTGCGGGGCGAGAGCTGCGGCTGCGGGGCTGCCACGGCAACTGGCAGGGCCAGCCGGGGCACGGGGGCGGGCCCAGTTTCTCTTCCCAGAACATGGACTGTGCTGCTCCCGCCCCTCCCGGGCTGCCCCGAGGCCCAAGGCCGCTCGCCGCCAGGAGCTCCGAGGGGAGCGCGGCGCTCCAGCCACCGGCCGGGCCTACCCCCACACGCGGGGCCGGGCTGCTGCTGCGGGCGGAGAGCGCGACCCCGCCGTGTCTGTCTCACCCGGATCTTGCGGCTGATCTCGGTGCCGATCTCCATGGCCCTGCCAAGCCCCCCGGCCCGGCCCGGCCCGGCTCCCGCTCCGCCCGCGCCGCTCTCGAGCACCGAGCGCCGAGCGCGGCCTCCGCCAGCAGCGCCCCCTGGCGGGCGGCGGCGGCTCCGCCCCGGGCACCGCGCGGGTCACAGAGTCTTAGAATCGGTTGGGTTGGAAAAGACTTCCGAGATCATCAAGTCCAACCTTTGGTCCAACTCCAGTCCGTTTTCCAGATCATGGCACTCAGTGCCACGTCCAATATCAGTTTAAAAACCTCCAGGGATGGTGAATACACCACTTCCCTGGGCAGACCATTCCAATACCTGATTACTCTCTCTGTAAAGAATTTCTTTCTGATCTCCAACTTCAATTTCCCCTGGCAGAGCTTGAGCCCGTGCCCCCTTGTGCTATTGCTGACTGCCTGGGAGAAGAGACCAAACCCCACCTGGCTATAACTTCCTTTGCTCTGGAGCACCGGGAATACAACACGGGCGCTTCCCGCAGGGTTATAAACACAGCGGGCTGCTCTTCTCCTAAAGCTGATTCTTTGTTTTCATCCCAGGGTTTTATACGACTGGTTTATAAAGTCCTGCCACTCTGCTTAGGGTGCGTATGAGTGCCCTATTGCCAGCTACAGGGTTATTTTAATATTGATGCTCTTTCTGAAGAATGACACAAATTGAAGTATTAAACAGTTATTTGTTAAAAACCAAATAAGATATGGTATAGCAATACACACAGTATCCAAGTAATGGCTAATGCCACAGTACAGGGGTATGATAAAAGGATTTTAGCACTGAATTTTAATTTGGTGACCCCACACTAAACTGATAAGCCTTAAAACAATATGCCCTTCTTTATTTGCATAATAAAAAGGTTGCCAGGTGCTCAACAAAGCCGCTATATCAGCCCCCTTTCTCAGCTGGGCAGGAGAGAGAAAATATAACAAAAGACTCATGAGTTGAGGATAAGAACAGGAGAGACCACTCAACAATTACTGTCACTGAGCAAATAGACTTGGGGAAATTGGTTTAATTTATTAAAAACCAAATCACAGTAGAATAATGAGAAATAAAACCAAATCTTAAAACACCTTTCCTGCACCCCTTCCTTCTTCCAGGACTTAGCTTTACTTCCTATTCTCTACCTCCTTCCCCCAGCAGCACAGGGGAATGGGAGTAGGGATTAAGGTCAGGTCATCACCTGTTGTCTCTGATATTCTTTCCTCCTCGGTGTGAGGGCTACTTCCCCTGCTCCCAGGAGAAACAGCCTTCCACAAGCTGCACCAACATAAGTCCTTCCCACGGGCTGCAGTTCTTCACAAACTATCCCAACGTTGGCCCCTTCCACGGGATGCAGTTCATCAGGAACAGGCTTTTCTAGCATGGCCACCTCATGGGGTCACAAGTCCTCCCAGCAAACCTGCTCCAGCATGAGCTTCCCACAGGTTCACAGCCTGCAGGCATCCATGTGCTCCAGCAACGTCTTCCAGTGGCTGCAGGTGGATCTCTGCTCCATCATAGACCTCCTTGGGCTCAGCTGCCTCACCATGGTCGTCACCCCAGGCTGTAGGAAATCTCTGCTCCAGTGCTTGTATCACCTCTTCCACCTTGCTCATCACTAACCACGGTGTCTGCAGAGCTGTTTCTTTCACACATTCTCACTCCTCTGGCTGCAATTTGTTTCTGCACAAAACCTTATTCCCTTAAACCTGTCATCCCAGAAGTGCTACCAGTATTGCTGGTGGTCTCACAGCCTTGGCCATCTGACATTTGCTTTGTTGACCATGGGGGAAGCTTTTCACAGCTTCTCACACAAGTTACCCCTGTAGCTCCTCCACTACCAAAACTGGGCCACACGAACCCAATACAAGTGTCTCCTGGTCTTACTGCTAAAAGGGGTCAGTTGCAGAGGGAGGAAGAAAAGACTGCAAGGTGAGGATAATAAGTAAAAAAGAAGTAATATTTGAGAGAAACTATTTATCTTTTACACCAATGTCCCAGGTTCATTTCAGCTGATTTAGTGAGTAGTAGTAACATTTTAGAAAGACCAACCTACAGATAAAGGATCTTTTACAAGTAATGCCACTGGTTAAAATAAACTCCAGGCTTTGTAGTTAACAGCTGTGTTAATCTCTCCCTGCATCACTGTTCCTGATATAAACCAAACATCATACAGAGATAGCCTAGACTAATTATTGCTAACGATCTGAGCTCTACTTATAATACATTGGTGTTACAATGAGATGGAACTAGTAACAGATTAGTTTCATTACTTCATTTTAACCTTTAAGAGACACATTTTACTTTCTGAAAATTTCAAATATGTTGTACTACCTTATTATTGGAGCAAGAAAAAGAATTATTACAGTACATAAAAAGGAATTGAGTATATTTCATAACTAAGGGATTTACTTTAGAAAGAAATACTGTGTTCAGAAAGTTTCCTTTCTGAATAAGAACAGGAGCTCATTGCTTCAAATTCAACATTACCTTCTGTATAGGAAAACTGCCTGTTTTCTTCTAATAGGGAAATTCTACAACCTTAATTAGTTACTTAGTAGAACATGTTCAACACTTTCCAGCACCTTGTCAGTAAAAATGAATCTTGCATACATGATAATGCAGGCCTCAAGTAGGTAATAGATATATTGTATGCTCACTTTTCTAGTACTCCATCCTCTCTCTATTACCATCAAAAAATATATAATGATGCATAAAGTCCTGGCTATCTCTTGATTTTTCACAAATAAGAAATGGAATGATGGAAAAGCAGAGAGGTTTCAGATATAGAGCCAAAACATGGAAGTGATGAATGAAGTGAATTTGTTCAGAGAACAGCTTTGAGTCACATGTAGAATCAGAGACATTCTGACTTTTCAGTTCATGAAGTCACTATTTTGCATGGTGTAATTCACGATATTTTTCCACATGACTTCTTCATTGTTTCAGCATTGTAGGAAACCCCCTTCAGATAGCAGTTTCTGGATAATCTTACCTGTATTTTTATCACAAATGGGTAACTCTGAGGTGTATATACATGCATACCAATTTTCTGCTTGGAGGGCATCTGATTCTGCTTCCTTTTTGTCTCATTTCCAACTTTATGTTTAGTCAATACAAAGACCTGATAGTGGACAGAGCTCCCAGAATAGAAATAAAGTGAATATTTGCATAAACCTTCACCTTCTTGGCTGATACACTCAACTACAATCACATAGTTGGACCACAATTAAAAATAAAATTACCAAAAACCTGCCCCAGAAGGGACAATGTCAGTAAGAACAAATTATGTTTATCCCTGTTCCACTCTGGGCAGGCCATATTCAACATAATGGATTTCCTTTAAAGGAAAAGAAACTTTCCTTTGTACTTACAGAACAAGGGCTGCAACATTCAGCTGTAGGATATTAGTCATTTCCTCACATAAACTTCAACAACAGGGTACAGAGTACAGCAAAAGATGTGATCAGCATCCATGCAGGTTGATCACGGCTTAAAGGGGGAAGCAGAAGCCCAGTACTGTGCCCTGAGGCAATCACTCTACATCTTATTGATGTATCTTTATCAGAGTTCATCAGATGTTCATGGGTGCCTTTTACCTCTTTGCCCCTTTTATCAGAATTGATAGTTGGAGCAAAGCAGGTAACATAGAGCTGATGAGGAAAAAAAAAGAGGTATGGCAAAATGTAGAAAGTGTGGAAAAATACAAAGCTGGGTTACAAACTGGGGTTATAAAATGGAAAAAGCAGACAAAAAGTAATTTGAGTATAAAAATGTGATGAGCTTCAAAAGAAGATGCAAGCTGCAGAGGAGCATACTGACAACATCCTAGCTGTGTCTTTTAAGACGTTGTGTTGTCTTTAGTGTAAATGCAAAGAAAGGAAATGCAGGAAGAACTGATTATGGAAAATGAGAAAAGTCTAATAAATGGAACTTCTAGGCAGGGAATTAGGCAGGAAATGGGTGTGATGAAGAATGAGAATAGGAAATGTGACAGATAAGAGAATTGAGACCTTGTTTCCAGCATGAATTGTTTAGAAATAGGAGGGGTTGCCTTTGTAACTTTAAATTGTCATGGCTTGGATTTGTCATATGCTTGTATCAGTCAGTTTTCTCCAGCATGTAACCATAGTTCTGTCCTGCAGCAGACTCCATTAGAAAAGGGTATCCATTTAGGTTAGTTCACAGTTATTTTATTTTACTCAACATAAGCTGCCCACAAATTAGTGTTTTATCATTTGCTTATTGACTGCTCATCATAACTATGGCTGATGTATGGAGGGAAAAAAAAAAAAGAGATACTCATCTGATCTGAGAAAAGACGGTTGTGTCTAAGTGAAATAGAATAATTCATTATAGTACAAAATTACCTACATATTTCAGCTGAGATTAGTGTCCTCCTGAGTAACATGCTATTTGCATAGTTGACCTGCAGGTTAGACCTGCTCAGACAGTAGAGTGTTTGTGCACTTTACATTACCAAAACACTTTCTAAGTTTTACAGTTATGAGTCAGCTTTCACATACTCACTTTACGTTTTTTCTCATCCCTGACACATTTCAAGTTTGTATATACTTTTGCCTGGCTCACATAATGTGAAGAGCCAGAATATTCGAAATTGCATGCAACAGTTGCAGATTTCACAGGCACACAAACACACAGAGGTCTCTGTACACTTGTGAGGCTGGAGTGCAGCCCCTGCTGCGGTGTTTGCATTAAACACTGTAAATATATCTGAACTGATAGGCATTTAAAGCTTGCTAAAACAGTTGTTATTAAGGGTACAGTTTCAACTAACAGCTTTGGGAGTTTTAAATCCAGACAAGGGCTGAAACATCAGGCTCTACTCTGCATTTTCTTGCTGTGTATCTTACCAACAGCTGAAACTCTGCAAGGGCTTTTGTTTTGAGCTGCAGACACAAATGTATGTGCATTGGTCATTTGATGAGGCACATGCGGAATAAACCCTGGAAATATTTCCAAGCTGCATCAAAATAAGACCAACAGAATTTTGGTAAGAGGTTTGCCTTAATTGGAAAGGCTTAAAATAAATGATCATATGATTAAAAAAAGCAAGGATTGCCTGCTATTTGTTGTAACCCCTATTTCTGTAGTGCCCCTGTAGCCAGAGAAGCAGCTGTTCATTGCTGACATTCTCCCTGCCAGGCATTCCAACTCTGTGAGGTAATGGGCTACAAGCATACGGGCCTTCGCTTTAATTCTTTCAGCGTATCCTTCCGCATGGATAGAGAGAGGGGAACGCCTCCAGGAAAAGAAATTAAATGCACACACACAGAGGCACCCAGGGACGGGCGATTTGAAAATATTCCTGAGAACGCGATTTGCGCTCATGCGACACAGCGTCACATGAAAGGGGCCGCCTGGAGAGCTGGCTGGCACAAGTTTATTTTGTTGTAACATTTCCTTCCACCCCCCAGCTCTTTACCCAGTGGAATGATATCCAGAGCAAGTTTTTTGAGACAGGAAGTGAGGAATGTTTTCACTATGAGTGATCTGAGAAGAAGGTGGGTTAGCCGAGATAGCAGCTGTTTCGGACCAGAGGAACACAGAAAGTCAGTTCCCGAGGAATACAGATGAGATGGCTCCGGGAGAAACAGTCTGGGAGCGCTCTGGGTTTCTTTCAGCTGCACGTATGTGAAAGGAGACTTGGTGCCTTTGGATCGCTGTGCAAGGTAAGGGGAAAACAGCAGGCACAGTAAAAACATAGCGAGTGATCTTCTCCGGTGTGTGTAGTGTAAGGCTGAGGAGTTTCCAGCATCTACTTTTCGAAAAGTAAAGGCTGTGTGACTGTGGAGTTAGGGGAGGTTTGAGATGCGCACTTATAGCTGCTCTCAGTCCAAGAGTCATGTCAAAGATTAACTGGTAAAACAGGGAAAGGGTGATTATTTTTTTGGTCCCCCAAATATTTCTGAAATAAATGTATGTATTTCAAGCATTTGAAGTAATAAGAACCCTTTTTCACCATCATATATTGTAGTTTTATTTTGATTACTGTCATTCATGCAGGTTGTTTAAAAACTCTTTGTAAAGTGAAATGCTAATTATTGAGGTGGGAGTCGGAGGTGTAGGCAAAGGGGAAAGATACCACAGTGCTCCGTAATCACACATTCGTCACGGCCACGTTACTGAAAGTCTAATATAGCATTTTTGAAACGAGAGGACTCTGTTGAATTATAAGTATACGAAGTTTGGCCACTAACAACATTTTTAGCTGTTGCATGAAAATTCTAGGCTTAGTAAATAAAGGCCTGTTACTGTAAAGGTCATCAGTTGGATTTGTAACTCCTGGTAGTATGTAGTTAATTTTTACTAAAATAGCTTTAAAACGCTGCAGGTGTGTCTCAATTTAAAGTAAAGCAGAAGGCAAATATGAGAGCACCATTGCAGAATGTGCAGCTGCTGAATAAAACCAGAACAGCTGTGTTTGCAAGAACTACACATGGCTAGTAGTAGAAGATGCTGAATGCTACCTGAAGATATTGAATGTTATTCATCAAACTTGTCTTTATTCTACAATGTTTTTTATATGTCAGGATCGTTTTTTGTTTAGTTGGTCCTTTATGACATGGTCTGAAAGTTAATTACTTAGGTTTTTCTTTGTTATAAATGTGTTTCAGAAGTCATGAAGATTATGTTAGACGTGCTGGGTTAAAATGAAATAATTTAGGGTAAATGCTCAGAGATGCAATAAAAGCAAACAACTGATCTCAACCTGAAGAAACCTCCTGGCTGGCATGTTCTGAAAATTCTGTTCTAAACTTCTTTCTATGTTTGTGTTACTACTGTCTGCACAGAGAAATAACTGTAAGTCTGAGAATTTCTCATGTCAGCATTAGATGGTTTGAAAATTTCACCTGTCTGGTCAGCTTTTGTTGAATCTTTTTTTTTTTTGCTTTCCATGCCCTTAGAATGCTTTTTTAAGTGACTAATGTGGGCATAAAAGTTTGAAAGTCTTTCATATTCAGTGGTACTCTCTAAAACTTGAGATTAAAACAGCACTGCACTTCTGACTTCAGCTTTCAAAGAGAGGAGTAAGTTGGTTTTGCTCATTGCTGTAGCACCAAAGAAAGGGCATAACTGTGCAAGGAATGTATTGGAAAATGGGGGATGGAAGCTTGGGGGCATGAGCTGAGGTCAGTCAGCCAAAAGTTACTCTGACAGGAATAAACCCAGTGAGAGATTCTGCTGGCAGAGGACGGAGTACTAAAAGCTTCTGTCTGTAGAGCATTCCCTGCATGCTGCTCAAGCAGGGCTGGATTTGGAGGATCAAAGTGCAGAGCGAGTAATAGAGTGAGGATTCCCTGTGTATAGCCCTATTTTTCAGGGAAACCTGTTATCCATTGTTATTTATTCTACAGCTGCACACAAAAATAAATGATTTGGTGTTTGGGTTAGGGTTTTTTCCTCATTCAGCTAAGATTTTAGGTGGTATCTGTTGAGAACAGTGATTGTGTACGATAGTAGAACTGCTTCCAGATTATCAGAAGCATGTTCATGAAATATGCCTCTGGTTATTCTCTGGAGTAGGGCTGCAAAGATATCATTGAGGAAAAATGCCCTGCTACCTCCCCTTTCTTTCCCTTTTAGACCTTTAGTGTCTTTCTGCCTACCTTTCTTTGCTCTGCTGCTTGCAAGGGAGTAGGGAAGCTGGTACTTTTCAGCCTAAAGAGTTTGAGGTTATGTTGTATAACATTTAGTTTCTAGGTAGGTATACAAATGTCCAGGCAGTATGTGGTGTCTGTTTGTTTATAGAGAGACCTTTGAGTTTAAAAACAGGTGTGCAAGGAAGTCTGCTTCTTCCAGCTCCCCCATTCCAAAGAAAGGGGTTTCCTCATATTACTCCTGTCTGGTCAGCCTTAGGGTCCTCAGAAATTGAATTCTGCCTTTTAATATACGCTACTAATACCTACCAGCCTGAAAAATAAAAAAGTAAAATAATGTAGGCGGCTGTTGTCTTTCCCCTTGCAGTCGGGGCGGCGCTGCCACCAGAGGTCCAGGGGCAGAGCAGAGGAAGCAGCGTGGCTTCATCCCGGGCGGCAGTGCCTGCCCACGGGCACAGCCCACGCTGCTCCCGCTGCCCCCTCCACCTCCCGCAGCCCTGGCTGGAACAGCCTGGTCAGGCGAATGGAATCCCTGCCTAGAGCGGGGAGGTTGGAACTAGGCAATCTTTAAGGCCCTTTCCAACCTAAACCTTCTATGACAAATTTCTTCGACTTAAGGTGTGTGCGGTAAGAAAACACCTGAAAAAGACAAAGGCAAAACTTGGGATGGAGTTGACAGGAGAGGAGGTTTGAAGGTGTTTTTAAAAGGTGGAGAAATGGGTGGCTCCCTGTAGGCTGAGAGTGAGTATGTTTTTCAAGGAAAGAATCAGAAAATAAATGGTTCTCAGAATTCAGGTACTCTCTTGGTGAGGCACAGCATGACCTGAAGCATCATACATCAGTTTAGCATGAGGAATAATGGTACAGCTAGCTGTAATTCAGGGAAAATTAGAGGGATTGCATTTTAATTGTCTGGTAGGAAATGGCTAAGGTGTGAGCTTTAATGCCTCCCTGCCTTTCTTTTTTTCTACTTAATCTTTTATGGTGCTTGGTTTTGCATTTAATCCAACAACAGATAGTGGCTGAGGCTGCACGCTGCTCTGAAAAACAGGCCAGGTTGCTGCATTTGCTCCTAAAGAAAGTGGCTTTGTTCGGTATTAGAAATACCTTAGGCAACTTGGACTTCATAGGTGTATTTTATTTAAATATCGATCCAGTTTATAAATACTTATTTTAGTATATTGCAGCCACATTTGACTCAGACTCATTATTCACTTGCAAGTTTAAAAAAAGGAAATCAACTTGCCAAACCCCAGTGTTGTCTGTGGAAAAACCAGAAACTCTGGTGCTTATTTCATTATTTGAATACATAACAGCTCTGCATTTTGGAAAAGTAGACTGATTATTTAGATTTAGAAAAGATATACATGTTATTTCTCCCATGTTATCATTCCTCTTTCAGTCAAAGTAGTTCTGATTCTTGTATTTATTCTCTTTCCCTTTTGCTCCTTACCAGGTAGGATTCCAGTGGATGTCTCTTCTGCTTGTTTTTTGGTGGAAAACTTGCTTGTCTTTAATGGATACTGCTGCTGCTGGTTGATCTCTGGAGACTTTACAGCTCCTTACCTGTTGAGAGGGATAACCTCTGGTCCCCTCTCAAGGTCCCGGTGGTTGTAGCTCTCTCACAGTAACCATCTCTGGGGGAAAAAGAAGATGCCTCTACCTTTTGGGTTAAAATTGAAACGAACTCGACGTTACACGGTATCCAGCAAGAGTTGTTTGGTGGCTCGTATCCAACTGCTCAACAATGAATTTGTGGAGTTCACGCTGTCGGTGGAAAGCACGGGCCAGGAAAGTCTGGAAGCAGTGGCTCAGAGGCTTGAATTGCGGGAGGTAAGTGAACTGTCAAGTGAAGGCATAATTTTTATCTCTGGGTGTAGATAACCTGTGTGGTAAATCCTTACTATGTAGGGCAGTCAGCTGATTTACTGGAGCAGCTGTCCTGTGTTCCCATTGTTTCTTCATCTTCTGATCTTTTTGGAGACTTGAATTGCTCCAAACTTACAGTCAAACTTAGGGGATGTCCAAGGGGAGGACATGAGAGAAGTGTTGGTGAATAAAGCTTAAGAGTGATAAACAAAGCAACTGTTTTTAAAACCTGACAATGCTGAAAATTCTGTTTGAAAAAACTTCACAAAGCAAGAAAAAAATTTCTACCTAAGCCACATGGTTAAGAATTACTGCAAGACTGGAGTCAGCTTTTAGGTAGGGATATGAGAGTCTTATGTGTGTGCATGTATTTTTTTTTTCTGATGGATTAGTGCTATGAAAAGAACCTAAAGCACAAGATGTGATAAGTGTACCAGTGACCAACTATTTGTTTTGCTTGTTTAAATATCACAAACATGTTTGCAGACATTGCCTTGCAGTACACATATAGGCATTTAGATTTAGTGTTGGCCTCATGAGGAAACCTGGTTTGCACTGGTTGAATCTGTTTATATCTGTTCGACTTGACTTTTTCCCTAAAATTCCTTGCTTGATATTTTGAGGGATCCTTTCGCAACTGAAATTTATTCTTCTGCCTTCCTTTCTTCTGACTATTTATGTATGTTTGTCTGGAGTGATTTTCTTTTGAAAAGCTGAGCTGAGAAATGTTTATAGAAATCTACACAGCTTACAAACATATGAACCAATGTCATTGTTTTATAGTGTTGAGGATCATGGTGGTTTGATGGTAGTATTTGAATGCCCTCAGTCCTGGATGAACTGACATTACTCACTAGAGTCTCAGAAGGTTTAGTTCATTTTGTAGTCATTGAACTGCAACAGCATGTGCACTTCTGAGGGGCAGGAGAGAGAAAAACTAATAATACAAGTTTAGTGTTGCTAGCATTGTTCTGAAAAATATGCTTTTGTTCTGTTATGTGGTCCACCATAGAATGATGTTTTGATTATGGGATTCAAAAACAGGATGAAAACTCTGGACTTAGATAACCAAAATATGAGTAATTGTGAAAATAACTGACTAATAATAAATGTTTGCATTTATAACTGTGATCTTTTTAAAATGTTATCTTTCTATTGTCAAGCAATAGCAACTGCTTATAACTTTGCTCAAATATTGAGCAAATATATTTAACACTTAATCCTGCAAGCATTTATTACTTTACACAGTGTGTATTACTGTAGGATCCTCAGTAGGAAATTCTATATACATAGTCAGTTGTTTTCAGAAATACTTTTTTCTGTCTGGAGAATAGAACATAAATGAAATAGATGTGAATCCATTAATCTCTATGTGTTAATTTATTGTGGTTGTTTTCAGTTGCAATATGCATTCTTGTATAGTCTCCAAATATTTATTTACTGTGCAGTTACTTTGGAAAATGCAATTCTCTCCAGTAGTGTGACTTTTTTGTTACCTCTCTCCTTCTCTCAAAGGGAGAATTTAGCTACTCTTGTCTACTTAGGACACATCAGATATCATGTAATTAGAATTCAGTTATTGTTGTGTGAATGGATTTTGCTGATTTTATCTATCCACTTTCAGATGTAACTTCTAATTCAGCAGAAAATATAGAATTTTACTGTATTTCAATTGCAAAACACAAAGGCTTTGTCATCCTGAATGATGACTGCTAGCTTTTATTAAACTAGTCACAGAGCACTGGTGATGTAGTTTGTATCAGCTATTCTTCATTACCTCTTTCTTTGGAGCCACTCCTAAAAATCTGTTAAAAAAAAAAAAAAAGATACAGCAAAAGATGCAATTCCCTCAATTAAGAGTCGTATATCAGACTAAGGGAGTTGACAGTACACTATTGAACTCTGAGAAGATTCCTTCAGTCATGCATTCTTGCATGGATTGTTTTGGCAGGAAAATGTATTGCAATAAAAGGGAATGGAAAAGAGGGATATAAATTACTTTCCACAGCTTGCATTCAAAAAATGTTGTTCTGCCTTTAAATAGTCAGATTTGCCAAGCAGATACTGGATCATTCCTGACTGCTTGCTTAGTATAAAGTTTTCAGAAAGAAAAAATTGTTCAGCACTTTTCTTAAATCTACAAAAACAATATTAGTCCTTGTTAGTGTAAAATACAAAGTATTTTCCATAAGATGTTGCATATTTTTAGTGCATCGAGCACCCTTAAAGCATGAGTGTGAACTCCAAGTGTTGAACATGAGAGTATGAGTGTTTATTTGAATGCAGACTCAGTGCTGTTCTGAAATCCAAGGTCAGTCTCAGATTACTGTATATGGCCTACACAGTCAGGACAGGCGGTTCCCAGGCATCTTCTAAACAGTTTATTGCAGGAGGTATGGGGGGAATCTCTACCTTTTTTTACACATACAGTGGTAACATTTGTAAATACCTCTTTTGCTCTGGGGCACTCTGGAATTACTGAATTTGGACAATGAACTAAACAGCTTATTTTTAATAACTTTTAAGATATTTGAGGTAGCAGATCTTTATGGAAATCAATAGTCCTGAATTTATGCTTTGTGTGGCTAAGCACTATTTTTCTTTTGATTTTCTAGGTGGTACTTCTCAATTTCCAAGTTCTATGCTAGTATGGACACATAGTTAGGGTTTAGGAAGTCTTATGTATGTTGACAATTTTATTTTTTTTAATTGAATGATAAACTTTATAGAAAAGTGAAATGAATGCATTAAACTAAGAAGAATATCTTCTGGTATTCCCAGAATGTGACTCATCAGCAATGGGTGTGTAATCCAACTCTCTTAAACTGAGGAACTGGGGAAAGAAGCCAAAGGGAACAGTGAACATCAGTTACTTACCCTGTGTAGCACAGTCTGTCTTTTATCCTGTGAGAGAACTATAACCAAAGTTGATTTATGCAAAAAACTGTCACAGAAAACCATTCTGGAATTACAAGTTTTGAAAAACTGCTGAGAGCTCTGATTGTTAACTACCTCATAAAGTATTTGCAACACTGCTCATCTTGCATCGAGGACATGAGTATATGAATGAAATTGAAAACAGAGATTTTTAAAAGATTCTAATATAGCTAGATATCTACAGAGCGTTTGACAGGAGGTAGTATAACAGCTTTCTCTCTCTTGTTGGAGTTTCTTTTTTTTCTGTTTTCTAATAACAGTTCTAAACAAGAAAGAAGGAGTAAATTCTGCCACTGTGTGCAAGCAGAGCCTGACAACTGCAGATATGTGGCAGAGTACAAGGTAGAAGAACCAATGGTAGGGAATTTCTGGGGAGAGTGTGTGTTGTGCATCTGCAAGTTCCTGTGTTTGTTTTGGATATGAATAGGGAAAGGAACCAAGGTTATCCACATCCTGAATAACTTTGGAGTTCTGAACCAGTGCTTCAGAGATGCTTGAACTATGAAGTAAAACTTTGCTCTCAATTCTAAAATATCTGCTCTTTTTGGGAGAAAACAGAAAAAAAATGCCTTCAGTTCATTGTGGTGGTTTCTTTAACGTGTTTTTCATATGAAAAGAGTGTATTTAAGATACCGTGGAGCACAACCATAAATATTCTTACATCTATTTGTATCAGTAACCATATTGAATGGCAAGTAAAAGTCGGACCAAGTCATTACAGAGGGGTCACTAACATAATTATGTTTATGCCTTGTATCAAGGCCTGACGAAATTGTAGCTGATGCTTGGAGAAATGAGTGGAAACAGTGCTCATAGTTGAACTGCTGTGCTTGCCGCCCTGAACCAAGTTTTCCTTAAAATTAGAAATTGTCATGGAGGAATGTATATAAAAATGCAGACTTTCAGTGTGTAATCTGGTTAGTTTAAAAGATGTTACTTTATTGAAAAGCAAAACTGACTCCATCTAAAACATATATTAATTAGAAGTGTGCTATAATTTGAGAACCAAGATAAACTGAGGACAGAGCACTCAGGCAAAAAATCATTAACTGCCTCAGTTCTTCTTTCCGCTGAGCAAAAAAAAGATATACATTCAAATAAAGGATTTGCACTCAGTCTTAGTATACTGAGCAGCACAAAATTAAGGTTTTTACATGAAAGCAGCAGTGGTAACTTGGAAGCCTTGCCCCTGATTTCTTTAGCTTTTTTATAAAGTTATGTCAAAATTTGAATATACCATTAATTCTATTTTTTTCACTGTCGTGTCTGTGAATTACTGTACAGTTTTATACTCATTTCGACAGAAGAGATTTTCCTTACTTCTAAAGTAAAGTCATTAGTTTATTGTCTAGTATTTTTAGACTGCTTTGAAATTTAGCTTTTGCCTTTTGTAAAGCAATCAAAATGTAAGCCTCTGATGAATGGGAACATGATACTCCTTCTAATGTCAGTGCTTCATAAGATATGAATCCAAAACAGTTTTGTGAGTCCATCCTTCTCAGCGCCTTGGACAGTGGTGGGAAAAAGTAACATGATTTAAAAAAAAAAAACACAACTACATTTCTGAGTCATGTTGATAACTGACCTCTTTCTGCAAGAGGTTAAAATGTGTCCTGGATATAATGTCTTCTGTGCACTATGAAGGGATGGCTCTTGAACTTATAAATTAGTCAGTTTATCTTTGCCAAATGTCCTGATGGGTAGAATCTACCTTGCATCTTGGAAGATTGTTTAATCAAGATATTTGAAGGGTGTAAAACACAATATATTGTGATTCATGCAGTGTTTTAATTTGAATAAACTAGAATACATCAGATTATCTTGCAATGTATTGACTTCGTTTATTTCTTATCCCTGCTATTTTGCTTCAAGATACAGGTGGCAATTACTTTGTTTAAATAGCATTTGTGAAACCCATATTAGAGTAGTTAGCAGAAAATAATTGTGTGTGTGGGTGTTGGAAAAAAAAGGTTTCCATTATGAAAAAAATAAGATTCAAGACTGACTTCTCTCTTTACTCATATAGCTACCCTACTAAATATCCCCTCCTGCAGCTACAGTTGAAGAGCTTGTCAGTGCTAGAACAATAAAACAGTATAAGCAAAGAACCCTAAAGTGAATAGGTTCAAGATGAGAAAAAGGGAAAGATTTTTGTCAGTGCTTGTCCTATTTCTGAAAGAAGAATAGGTTGTGGCAGTATGTAGAGAAATGTAACTTTCCACTTGGTGGCTAGTACATTACAAGACTCATGGGTTTTTTCTCCACCACTTCCAGAAAATCTTGGATCTTGTACACTGGCCCACCCAGGCTGCTTCAAATCCTTTCTCTGCTAGAGACTGAGAAGTTTTGTGGGGGAGGTTCTCTGCTGTGATAAAAATGGAGTTTCTGAAGAATTTTCAAGGCTGCCTGTCTCCTTCTATAGCTCTCAATATTGGGTGTAGAGTAAAGCGTTCACTTGGTATCTGGTGATTGTGCAGAGTAGAAGATTATTGACCCAGTTCTGCTGCATATGGTTTATTTGAACTGTGGTGTCCTGATAGCAGGAGCTGTTTTGTATCCAAGCGTATAATGAAGCCAGACATGGTGGAGCCCTTGGGCTAACTGGGGTTTTATGGGTTCGGCTGCATTATCCTTCCATAATAAGAAGGTGTTTTCAGCTCTCTGATCAGGGCAGTCTTATGACTTTTTCTATTTGTATGTACCAGTGTAAAAGAGGAAAATCCTGAAAATATATTTTGATTACATTCTTCTGTAAACGCTGTTATTGTTTTCTCTTTTTTAATATTTTGCCTCACATCTTAGGATGGTGATTCCTCAGGTCACTGTACCCTTGAGGCAACTAGGTAAATTCATTAATTAGAAGGCACCATATTAACCATTAGAAAACAATTCCCTTTTCCAATCTATTTGTAACCTATGAGATATTTTGTAGACTTTATAATATATGATATGGAAATTAACTGGGAAATATATTATTAAATATGTAAGTTCAAAGTAAACTCTGAACATTGCTATGCCTTAGGGGACCTCTGAGGGTCGCATGGTCCCACTCTCTGCTCAGGAGGGCTGGCTTGAATCAGGTAATTCAGACGATGCCTGGCTGAGTTTACGTGCTTCCAAGGATAGAGATTTGGCACCTCTTTGGGCTATCTGTTCCAGTGTTTGGCTAGTCTTGTTGTGAAATTTTTTTCCTGATCTAATTGGAATTTCCCACGTTGCAGCTTGCCCCCAGTGCTTCTCATAGTTGCAGTGATTACTTCCAAGAAAACTCTGTCTCTATCTTCTCTATACTCTGCTCTTAGGCAATTGGAATCCACAGTAAAATATTACTTTAGTTTTCTCTTAAGACTGATCAGCCCCACTTCTCTGATTCTCGTTGTATACATCATGCCGAAAGATTTAATAGAGTCACCTACTGTAATGTAGTTTTGTGGCATTCATACCTGATGAAACTCCTCAGCTTAGTTTAGGAAGTCTGGTAGACTTCAGTCATGCAGTCACTCCTCTCCCACCAACTTGTGAGCTGCAATATTGTGTTGGGCTTTTGGTACTTTTGTGTTCTTAATAGCTCTTGAACTTTTATGCAAAAATGCTTACTATTCCTGTTGCTAGTGTCAGAAAGCAAATAGGTGGAGAGTAACTGCGCAGAAATTATATGTTCTTTTTATTTCTGTTTTCTTTAGAGGGGTTGGGTCACGAATAAGTCACTAAAATAAATGAACCTCAAAGTGGTATTAATCTTAACAGATTAACATATTTTAAGAATTATGTCATGGCATTCTTTTTAGCATTGGATGTTGTCCTGAGCTGCTACTAATAAAATGTTTTAGCAGTGAATAAAAGTGGATTCTATTTTAATCAGTGTGAATATTCCAGGGTGCATAAGCTCCTCTGAAAACTCACAGGATCAAATTCTGCCCTTGAAGTAAAGTGAAAGGTTTGCATAGAAGTCAGAAGACCAGCTTTGGTCTGTAGTGTTTTGTTTGGCTTGTTTAAAGATACACTGGATTCCAGAGAGTATTTTAAAACGTGGAAACATTTTTCCTAGTCTGTTGTGCCAATTACTACTCAGTTCTGTGTGTAGGCAAGAAAAAGCAGTCAGTGTTTCATAGAAACAGATCCCTTTAGGTGATGGTCATGCCTTAAAAATAGTCTGTACATTCAGTTTAGATTCAGGGTGTAGAACCAGGAGTATTTTACCTCAGAGAGTTTGCAACAGTGGTGATGTTAACAGAAGTTTATGCTCTTTTTCTCCTCACCTTTGTGATATGTTTGTGTTTCTATGAGGTTTAAGTACACCAAGGCTGCAAACAAGTTTTTCAAACAATTGCTATACATTGTTTTGCATATTTTTAATTGGTTTCCAAATGTATTTGTATGATATCCTTTATAGAAGTCTTTCAGCTGTAACTGTTACCCTTTGCTTTCAGTCTCTGCTGTGGCCACTGCTCTCACACAGAATGTTGTGGCTCCATATTTTAGGTCTCTCTCAGCTCAAGGCTGATGTGGTTGACTTGTCAGATGAATGGGCTGGGTCACCACAGAAGACTTTGTTTTTTGAGCTCTTCCTAGCTAGTGAGATCAAATAGCTCATGATATATAGTTCAGCTTTAACTGTTGTTTTATTTTTTGGTCCACTAGTTTACTTATACATCCATTGATACATGCACTGCATTGATAACCCTCAGAAGTCACAGAAAGTCACCATCGCAGTCTGACTTTGACTCCTGTAACTGAGTGTGTGGTGTTAACAGTCCTGTAATGAAAGAGAAATACAATTTTTTACATGTTCCTTTCCTTTCTCAATCTGCAGGAAGGATTGAGGAGCAATCAGTCATTCGGTACCTTTTATCCCTTTTGGCATGTGATGTTGCAGTGAACATACTTCTTTTGTAATGGGGTTTCTGTGGTACTGCTGTTCAGTTTTTTTCCCTAACATCTTAATGGAATCTTAAGATACTGTCTCCACAATATCTTTGTGGGGTGGTGGAAGTTACCCTACACATGATACTTAATGATTGGGGGACTGAAGAATAGAAATACAAGCAAATGTTGTTTAAGATATCAGAAAAATTTGTATGCCTGCACTGAGAAATTTAGAAAACAGTGTTTATAGGATTTCTATCCAGAGCCATATTCCTTTTGTCCTCTTGAGACTCAAAGTATTTATGACTTTCTAAATTTGACTCTTTGCTTTCAGAATTCAGAAGTGATAAGCACACAGAATTTACCTGTGAAAAATTTGCGTAGTAAGATTTGCTTTACAAGAGAACTCTGTTTCTGATGTGGGAATATTCTGGTTCTCCATGGTGATTTTTAAACTTTCCCAGACATGAAACTATTTTATATATATCAGCATTCTGCACTTTCTCCCAATATCTTCCTTTATACTGAAAAACTGCTTTTTTGTTATATGAACAGTTGTGATTCAGTTTACTTTCTGTATTACAGCCTATCTTTTTATCAGAGAGGTCCTGAGTTGTTTCAGAGTTAATAGAAGGAATCTTAAGGCTAAATGGGCAGACTTCATTCATCCTAACATACTTAATTTTTATCTTGTGAATACTAATTTTTGCAATTTCATAGTAACAGCAATTTTAACTTAGAGGATTTTTTTTTTTTTAAACATTGGTGGGAAAAAAAATCCAAACCCACCAAAACCCACTAACAATCACATAGAACTATGCTAATGCCAGTGTAGAGATTGCCAGTATGCAATATCAAAGGAGCATTATGTCTCAGAATTGGCTCTAATTTCCTACTTTTGCTAACATCCCAGAGAAACTGCTTTTATGGATAGATGGTTTTATTAATTTAATGCTGTATCTTGACTTTTGTGCCCCAGATTACTTAATGATCTCTGCTGATACTGGAGCATTGGGTCTGTTGCTGTCTGTGAAGTTTGGGATGGGCGAGACCTGCCTGTGCTGTGGTTGTTGCACACACAGTCAGCCCGTCAGAGCTGTAAGGAATCCCATGAGGGTGCACTTTTCATCCTGTTTAGACCAGAAACGAAGAAAATGTATGTTTATGAATTTTCAGATGTGCATATGGGCATGTGTTTGCAGGACTGTACTGAAATGGCCTTTCTTTACTACCAGCTATTGCTCCCTGATGAATTTCAAATCTGTCCTCCAAATGATCAAAATGCTAGAGCTTCTGAGAAAACAACAAACAATATATAGTTTTTTTGCTAGTAGATAATTGTTCCATGTCTAATTCAGAGAAATTATTGATGTAAGGAAATAATTTTTATTAATATTCCTCTGTTTTATAAAACTTCATCCATTATAGTTTTATTTTGTATGTTAAAAGCATCTGAAAAATACATAAAAAAGTTTTGGATTAAAGATGTTGGTCTTTCTACCATTTCTATATGTAATAAAGTGTACGTAGCAAGGACTTGGAGAATTTCCATGTAAAACCCTACAGACATAATTGGTAATTTGTAGTATTCACTTATCTCCCTCCCTCAGTTAAAACACTTCTGATTATGATATCTAGTTTTGCTATGATAAAGACATGAATATTTTCCAGTCCATGTCTGTTTGCTGGTCCAGAACTGAATGAAAGAAGTACTGTGGGATCAGATTTTAGTCAGTTAAAACATAGTGGAGAAATTTAAATTAGAATGAGTGACTCTGCAGTGTGGATTTAGAACTGTACTGTGGAGCAATAGAAAAATTTTTTCATCCAGACTCCTCCTCAGAGAGCTCTAACCCAAGTTACACTGTGTTGCTCAAGACACTGTCCAGTGACATTTTGACCTTCCAAGAGTGACACCCCTCAGACTCTTGGGGTGGTCTGTTCTAGTGCATACTGCATTTTGTGCTTGGGCTAGGTCAGGAGTTGCCCACTCAAGCTGCTGTGCTGTATCTGGTTATTTTCTTGCTCATGGGATGAGCCATACATATGTTTTAATGAGCTTGGCTTTGACTGCCCAGCTGTCCTGTGCACTTTGTCCTTCCGCATCCCCTGTGAGCCCGCCTGCCAGTTCCCTAGAGAAGCCATGCTTTGCTCTACTGCTGTCCAGTGTCGTTTTCTATTTGCTTTCCTCTCTTCCCTCAGCTTTCCTGTCACACATAAATGCTTACAACTAGCATCAGTGAGTTGCCACAAAAGAGTTATGAACTGTTTGCAAACAAAAAGTAAGTTTGGTAATTTTTTAGGTGGAGGACCTTTCATATGTGCGTTGGTTATCTGGAAGTAATATCTGATTTTGATGTTAAATTTCTCTGCAATTCTCTGAAGTTTTCAATAACCCATGGCCTTAGTCAGTGTTTTAAACCATTTATTTCTAAGTAGCAAGACTTTCATACAATACATATTATCTAATATCACAATATTAACTTTTTTCTGTCACTGAAATGCTTCTTTTTCAGATTACGTATTTCAGTCTGTGGTATTATAATAAGCAGAATCAGCGCAGATGGGTAGATTTGGACAAGCCTCTGAAAAAGCAGCTGGACAAATATGCCTTGGAACCAACTGTGTATTTTGGAGTAGTATTCTATGTGCCTACTGTTTCTCAGCTTCAGCAGGAAATTACCAGGTAAACTTATATGTGCCTAAAAATTTGCTTTCAGCATTCTGAAATGTATGATTTATTTAGAAGTTGTCTGCTTTCCACTCCCCCACCTTTATAAAATGAAAATTACTTTAGGCAGAATTTATGTTCAAACTGTGTATTTATTTTTGGAATATTTAAAATATGTGATAAATTAAGCAAACAACTAACTTTTTTGTGATCTTAGAAACCTGTTTTAAGCAAAAGGCATATTTGCATGGTCCGACATTAATTTTAGTCTCTTTTTTTTGGTTAGTTAGTTAGTTTGTTTGTTTCTGGGTTTGTTTTGTTTTGTTTTTAATTTTGAAGAGCCATATGTTGCTTTCGTGGACATCCATACTGCACAAAGCACATGCAGCTTTTATTGAGCTATGCTTTCCTCTGTTTTGCTTTCAGTACTTTCTGTACTTATAGTACAATACATTGGCAAGCTACAGGCTAAGCTTCAGCTTGTGACTTTTTTTTGTGTATCACTGAGCCATAGATATAGATATTACTTCTGATATGATGTACACATTTCTACTGTGAAACTGGGGAACATCACATAACTGGTGCTGACTACAGGGGGAAGAATAAAATGGAACATACATACTGGCCAGTTATTCTTATGAGCATGTACATTGGCTACTAGTGGCTTAATGTGTTTAGTTGTTCTGATTTCATGACTATTTTTAATAGGCAAATGCGTAAAAAAACAGTAACCAGATTACAAACCTGTATTTGTTAAGAAATATGTGCTTGCACTAATTAACCCACTTAAACTGGTAACTCCAAGGTGGGCCTTGCTTTGAGTGGGGAGTTGAACCAGATGATTGCTCTGAGATTCTCTTCAGCTGAATTTGTTCAGTGGCTGCATGAAACTGTCTTTATATGCTTTGTTGCTAAAATACTCTGCCAGACCCCTTTCCCCCTAAATGTGGTGTGACAGCTTTTCAGGGAGATAAGCCTCTTGGTGTAGACACTGTTATTCAGTGCTTGGCAGCTTCAGTTTTCGTTTTGTGTGTAATATTTAAAGATTATCTTTTTCCTGAAAACCCCAAAGCTTTGTGCTATTCTCAGCAATTTTACTAGCTTAAAAATCTTTGATTCAGATTCTGTTTGTTGGTGTACTAGGATGCATTAGAGTAAGATAAATCACATGGTGTTGCATTGAATAGCTAAATTGCCTGAAAAAACTTGATAAGTCTTCTCTGGCATTTATTTAAAGAATATGATGTTTATGCTGGGGTTTTAAGAACAATTTTGCAGTGTGCTGCCAGGTAGAAACCAGACATTTATGTGCCAACCTTATACTCAAGTTCTGTAGGATGGTACTTGCTTTGATATACATGATAGTAAGAGTCTGGATTAATTTCAGAAATCTGTGGATTTTTCCATGCCTTTTCAATATAAATGAGATTGAGCGTGTTTAAACAAATTGTATTTTTAATGTACACCAGGAAATGGAAATGTCATAGATAAGAGATGGTATTTGTGCTATCTCGTGGTAGTGTTAAGATTCTTCATCTGTGTGTTTACTTTTAATAGTGATTCTATGGAAAGAGTTTACAATCCACTTCTTGACTGGGAAAACTTGTTTCCCCCAATGCCTTAATATTCGGGGGCTTTTTCCTTTCCTTGTTTTCAAGGCCTGGGTTTAGTCCCAGCTGTTCCTGTGTGTTGTATAAGGATCTTATGTACTATCATATAGTATGCTGGGTTTTTGTAGCAGGATCCCCAAGAGTCTAAACAATATTTGTAAATTGTCACTGTATTTAACTAGCCAGTATATAAGTGAGGGAGGAGAGCTGCTGATTGCCATAAATAAAATTTTGGTGGCATTTACCTGAACTTTCTAATCACTGAATGAATTGTAGCCCATACTTCCACCTTCTCAGTATGAAAGCCTTACTTCACAAGAGTTAACATGCAATATGAGGAAGTCAAGAAGCTTTTAAAATGAGACTCATATAAGACAAATGTCCCTCTTGGCCAAGGCTGTGTAGCTGTAATGGCAGTTTTCAGGTGTTTGGGGCTCAAGATTGGGAGTTCCATGGATAGCTAAAAGGGGCAGAAGAATTCAGGAAGATTGTGGCTCAGACTGTGGACAAATGGTACAGCTAGCAGTGGGTGCATGTGTAAGAGGGGACACAGAACAAGGCTATATTAAAGGGGAAAAAATGGTACCTTGAGAGTGAGAACAAAATGCACTCAGAAGTTGTAATGCAGATATGAAAGTCACTGTCAGAATTGAGGAGATGTGCCATGTTAGATCTGTTAGAAGAGAATGCAGTAATACAGCAGCAGTTTACTGAACACTGTAGAGAGACAATAACAATATTAAGAAAGGAAGAGATAAAAATTAAAATATGAGAGTATGGTAGTAGATAAAATTGTGCTGTTGGTTTTTTTTTTACTGATTCTGGAATGATATGTGAAAATTAAGGGAGGCAGAAGTTAAAAAAGGCCTTGAAATAGTGTGTCTGAATGATGAGGGAGACTACCCTTCACTCAAATTAGGAATGCAGAGAGGAATATGAAATGCGGGCATATTAATCTGCTCTTTCTTTAAATTAAGAAACCTGGGTTAACCTTTTTTTCCCCCCATGTAGATATCAGTATTATTTGCAATTAAAGAAAGATATCTTGGAGGGCAACATTCCTTGCACACTGGAACAAGCAATACATCTGGCTGGTTTGGCTGTTCAGGGTAAGTAAGGAATTGTGCCAACTAGCTAATGTTGCATTAGAAACTTTGAGGATGGATTTTCTATTTATTGCTCGAAGACCCAACCCAGTAAGTTATGAAAGTGGTCATATGGCAAGTGGACCTTAGGACTCGAACGGTGGGGCCAGTTCTGCACACGCTGTGCCTCACCTAAAAAATCCACTGTGCAGGCTGGAAGGGCACACCCATGTGGGGAGAGCCCTCCCCAAATCTGCGTTTGTGAAGTCTGGCCATACACACACACACCTGGGTATCTGACATGCACTTTCAGGAGCTGGATTGGATTAGACATTGAAGTTCCTTTGGGGGCAAAGACTTTAGATGTCTGCTTACATCAACAGTCCCTTCTGCTGTTTCTGTTGATGAAGACTCTATTCTGACATGGTAACAAGAGAAAGAGATGTGTCTTCAGAAATAAGAAAATTTGAATGTATAGTTGTAGCTCCACTTTATTTCCCAAATATCCTAACACATAATATTATTTCAAGTAAGTATGCAAGACTGTTAACAATTCCTGTGTTCAAATCACTGCTGAGAAAGCATTTCTGTGATTCTTATATGAAAATGGCAGCTTTATTTTTCTTAAGTAGGTTCAGATGGGATAGAATATACACAGTCCTAAATCTGTCTGGACTGACCATGTCTGGTATTCCCTGCTCACATGCTTGTTTGATATTAAATATCTCCAAAGTTTCTAATGGCCACAGCTTTGTTTAGTGTGCTTGTATATTACTATTTGTCTGTCATTTACAGTGGATGCCACTTGTAAATCTGCTAAAATCAAAAGGAACTTAAAATCAGTGGCACAATGTACAAACAAAGGGGTTTTTGTATTTTTTTAGTTATATGTATTGGCTGTACTACAATAGAGACAATGATTATATATTTTGAAAATGTGGTTACCAGTGGAGTAGGGTGAATTATAGTACTGCCTTGTTTATATAAACATGAATCTGTTAATTCCAAGTCAGGTTTTCATGGTTTTCAACTGACGTATTCTTGTTTTGTTATTTTCCTATCTTTGGACAGTGTACATGTCCTTCTGCTCAGTGGGTTGTATATAGAAATCTTTCAATATAATGCTGTTTCCAGGTGGAAAATATTTATCCTTTTAGCTTTCACCTTCCTTTTTCAGTCTTTTAAAAGAGATAAACTGTATGTGTTGATAACATGGTGAAAAAACAACTCAGAAAAAACATAGGTCATAAATTAATGTGCTCTGATGAGTGAAGTAGCTTATACCAGGTAGGTTAGTTAATTTTAGCTGGTGAGTGAACAGAAATAGTATTTGCTGTTCCAAGTGAACTGTTTTCAAGAATGATCTGTATTTGGAATAATTACAATAGGCTAGTTCTAAACACTGCTTTATCTCAAGAGCTGTGTTGGTGTAGTGTGTCATAAGTGCTCCCCTTTCGTCATAAATAACTTGCACGTTAACTCTTAATGCTTAATAAAAAATTGGTTCTTAAATGTCTTTACAATGATACTAATAGGTAATGTAAATAGGGTCTGTATACTCAGGGATTGTGTTTACATTTTTGGGAGCAGCCATGCTGTGGGCAGCTGTCTCATAGTTTCTCCTCCGAGGCTGGTGTGTAACTTTTCCAATTTAGACTGTTTTGTCTTCTTTTAAATGTTGGCTAATTTTTTCCTGGAAACAGAAAAAGAGGGAGACTTCTCAGGATGCTCTGTGGCATGACATAAAATCAAAGCTGTTAATTCCCTTCTGAGTATGCCCCTGGGTCTGGGAAGGCTCCGAGCTCCCAGTTTCTGCATGTCTGGGCACAGGGAGCTGGAGAAGCCTTTTGAGCCGAAGGGTATTCCAGCGCTCTGTGCAGTGTCTGAGTAAAGCTGCAAGTTAGAGTGGTCTATTGGTGCTGTACTGCAAGTGTCTGACAGGAGGGAGTAAAGAACAGAGAGCCAGAGTATCAAAAACTTCCCTGGAGAAAGCTCTGAGACAATCTCCTGTAGCTGACTCTGCTTAGGGGTCTCTGGAATCCCGTTCCAACCTCAACCATTCTGTGATTTAAAAATCAAACTATTTAAACCTCAAAGTACTAAGGAACTTGGATTCCTATTATTTTATAATGTCTTCTTCTTTTCTATCCACAAGAAGTGTTACCATTTTTTCTGAACAATATAAAAAGATTGTATGTGTTTTACATTCTCTCTTTGTAAACATTACTTGTGAGCTTGTTTAGTCGTTTTACTTTCAGATTATAATTCAATATGATTGAGAGATTTGTTACTTGGAGATACTGCTGAAATTAATTTGGTATTAAATAATTTTGTTAAAAATGTTGGTCTCCAAGATTTTTTTTATTTTTTTAGCTGATTTTGGAGACTATGATCAATATGAATCTCAGGAGTTTCTACAAAGATTTGCTTTGTTTCCAGTGGTAAGTATTAACTTTAAATTGATACATTTAAATTCTTAAATTGAAAAATTTAAATTTGAAACTTTCTCAAGATTGATAAATGCAAATCATTATATAATAAGACTCCATGATCCATTGAGATTACTGCTCCCTAGCTTGTCAAAGTCAGTGAAGGTTTTCTTTGAGACTGGAGTGAGACACCTTATATTACACAGAAGCAAAGATGTTGCAAGACCTTACCAATTTTATTGTATATTACACTGAGAAGAAGGTTGAGGTGCATATTTGGAAGTGAGTAAAAGCACTTCAAAACAGGATTTCTGCTTTTTGGGTTTATTTATGTGCATATTACAGCTTCTAGCTCCAACACTAGAGTAGAGGGTTGATCATCCTGTATAAGGAAACTATAACCATTTAATTTTATAGAATTTTTTTCTGTATTTAATTTTATAAATGCTGTCTTACCCTAAGGGTTGGCTACAAGAAGAAAAAATATTGGAAGAAGCAACACAGAAAGTTGCCTTGCTACATCAGAAGTACAGGTAACATGTCTAAAACTCTTTATTGCTTAATTTTACTCTTCAGTAGCTCAGAAAGTTGTGAATCTCAGATGACAGCTGGAATAATTTCACCTCTCATTTAAATGAGTTTTTCTCTAATACATCTGCGTTAAAGTTACAAGATTTTTGCTGAATGAAAGTGAAAAGAAAGCAGAGTATCTAGTAAAATAAATAAGAGAATTTTGCTTGAAAATTAAAAATATAAGACAATATTAAATAGTTTTACTTCACCTTTGTGGTTCTGAAACTTTCTTATATGAAGTTGTGATCCCAGTAAAGATGTTTCTTGATAAACAACTTTGGCAGGTAATGAGGGCAGTAGAAATGTAAAGATAGTAACTGTGCCAGAAGGCTTATGATCTTAGCTAAAACATAGCTAAGGTGCAGTAGTCCAGGATAAAGAAAAGTTAAGTTCTCTGCTGTTAGTTCATCAGTGAATAATACTGAACATTTTTCACTGTATTGCTTTAAAACAACAATTTGAAAATTTCAGTTGCATTTTGCTTCGAAATGCACTTGGAACAAGATTGCATGATTAACGTTCAGCAAAGAAAACTTAAACTGCTTGAAGTTAGGAAAAAGTGAAGAAGCAGATTGATGATTAAAAAGTATTAAGAGACATCACAATGAGCATGACAGGATTTTGCAGGTAGAAATAATGTCTTTGAAAAGATAACTGAGATATGTTGTTGGGTAGGTAAACAAAGCTTTTAATCCTTGTGACACTACTGCAAGTCTGAGAAAACTGTCTTTGTCAGTCAGTCTAAATATAAAATTACTACCTTTATGTATAGATCTTGTCCTCATATTCTCAAACCATAACAGTTAAAACTCTGCCAGCATTTAGAAAATTAATCTGTGTTTCCTGAAATGTGGAAGTCAAACTTCATCGTGGCCCTAAATGTGAATACTGCTATAGGGGAAATTCAGGTCTGAACACCTGTGCCAGTATAGTCAGTCTGATAAACTGAGGAAATACAGACGATGGTGGATTCGAAAAAGAATGTGATAATTGTCTGCCATTAGCAGAGGTGATAATTTTAACTGCTCTTTGTTGTCATTTACCCCTGGAAGTGCCTGAGAGAAAGAAGTTATTAGAATCAAAGTGTAAAGGCTGAGACAAATATCAGCCATTTGTACAGACAGAAACAGCAGGGATGTCTTGGGGATGCTTTTCAGGCTTTGACAGTGTCATTCAGAGTAAAATAAAAGAGATTGTTTTTCTTATTGGCATTACTAGCTGATTGTTGTTTTTCTTCATAGAGGCCTTACTCCTCCTGATGCAGAAATGTTATATATGCAAGAAGTAGAAAGAATGGAGGGCTATGGTGAAGAGACCTACCCTGCAAAGGTAAAAAGGGCTTTGATCTTTGTCTCAGTTGCCTTTTTTCCATTTAGAATGGTTCTTCCTGCTGAAAGTAAATAAAACCCCAAACCCACATTACTTAGAATTTTCTCCCTAAAAGCAGTTGTTTCTCATGTAACTTTGCTTTCAAAGCCTTTTTTCTGTACTGACACAATTTTTTGCAACCCCTTACAGGACAGCCAAGGAAGTGACATATTCATTGGAGCATGTCTTGATGGTATCTTTGTGAAACACAAAAATGGTCGTCCTCCTGTTGTATTTAGGTTAGTATTGGTCTTTCTTAAAATATCTTTGCGCACTTCACATTTTATGTGTGTTCCTGACAAGCACGAATGACTCTCAGATATGATGTGTATTTATTCATTTGATAGACCTGAGCAGAGTCTTGTAGTCATCACATTACAGTAAATACTGAATTCCATGGGAATTTTTCAGTGTTGTAACTGCAGAATGAATCTCTTTAAGCTACATTAATTCTAAGAGATGAAGATTTGAAGAATTGAATCTTTGAATATGAACCAAAATCTTGAAATCCCATGGTCCAGCAGTTACTGGAACTTCACTACTTGTTAATTTCTGGGGTTAGAGAAAGAAGCAACTGTGCTTCTTTCTGTTAGTAGTTTTGTTTAACAGAAGTTCTAAATGCAATACTGTTAAATGTCCTTCACAAATATTTCTGCCTCTGCTGTTGATAGGAGAGATGATGCCAAGCTCTTTTTAATTGTCTAGAATTGTGGAAGTGCCCTACTCTGCTTTCTTGCAGCATTTGACAACAGCTGTATTTCACAGGGGAGGGGAATAAAGCTTTGTCGTTGCATTTGGCATAATTGCCCAAAGAATTGTGGATCCAGTGTCTGTAAACATAGGAAAAAAGTTGCACACTGAGGAGCATCAGAAATTTCAGGATCCAGTTTTCCGCTCTCTGATTTGTTCATTGTATGACTGTGGGTGATTCCAGCATGGATAGATATATCATGATATTTGGGTGGCAAAAAAGCATAGACAAATGACCCACAATATAATTGACAAAGGTTGGGTTACCCATCAGATTGGTTCAGGTCATTTCATAATCGTGACCACAATGCCTATAAACCAAGGCCTTAAATTTGAGGGATTTTTGTTGTACATCAGAATGGGGACATTGGTGTTTCTTTACCTTGTGCATATGATTGGGAGTAGCCATAGAAAATGCCATCAGACACATCTATGTAATGAAAATGTGAGTTGTATAAATACCTTCAGAGAGAGTCCTACATGTATATAACGCTTTTTTAATGTGTGTTTGTGCACTGCATAATATTCTTGTAATGAATCAATTATAGAGGCTTTATACTAGTGAATCAAGCTACATTTGAATATAACGAGATGACTAAATATAATTTATGGAATCTAACTTTTTCTCATCTGTTAATGTGCAACAGTTCTAGAAAATATGCATAATAATGCCTTAAAAGCTTTGTTTAGTGTAGATTTAATTTTTTTTCCTTAAATATATGGTTTGCTTTCAAGCAGTCAGGATATTATAATTTACTGATAACTAAATTTGTCTAAATTTGATTTTTTATTTTTTAAGACACACTTGAAAGAATCTCAAGTGAAAGACAAGTAATAAACTTACTACTGTACATGATGTGCGTTTTTCCAAGCATTAGTCACATACGTGTTTTCCTTTCAGCAGTTATTTAATGGATATGAAAGTAATGATTTGCAACTTGTTCAGATAGATTAATGAACTTTTTCACAGAATCACAGAATATGCTGAGTTGGAAGGGGCATGCAAGGATCAAGTCCAACCCTTAGCCCTGCAAGGGACAGCCCCAAGAATCACACCATGTGCCCAAGAGCCTTGTCCAAACACTTCTTGAACTCAGACAGGCTTGGTGCTGTGACCACTTCCCTGGGGAGCCTGTTCCAGTGTTCAGCCTTCCTCTGACTGAAAAACATTTTCCTGATATCCAGCCTCAACCTCTCATGGCTCAGTTTCATGCTGTTCCCTTGAGTCCTGTCTCTGGTCACCAGAGTGAAAGACCAATACTTGCCACTCTGCTTCCCATCATGAGGGTGTCCTCAGTTCCTTATCCATGTTCTTGGTGATGGTTCTGTTCTTCAGTTATATTTTCTGTAGTTTGAAAATTAGAACTTGCCAGTCATGTTCTATCCCTTTTGTTTGCAGGTGGCATGATATTGCCAACATGTCCCACAATAAATCCTTTTTTGCATTAGAGCTGGCAAATAAAGAAGAGACAATTCAATTCCAAACTGTGAGTACATATTTTTTCCTAAGGCATCAGTAAGAAAAAACACAAATTCATACTGATAATTTAGCTCAAAGATTAAAACCTACTTTATATATATTTTGCAGCTTTGAACTGTATTAGTCAAAAGTAATAATACAGTCTTTGGGTAGCTTTCTATGGGAAGGCATTAAAAATCAGACCTTTTATGTTGAGTACGTTGATACATTTGGTAAGGTGGTCATAAACATTCTTGTTTATTCCAGTAAAATTTCTACCATGTGTTTTTGACTTTTAAATCAGGGGCAATTAAAGACAAATATGGTCTTAGAACTTTGTGGGAATGGGCCATGGCATTCCTTGCAGAACTAATTTTATGCAGTTGATTTGTCAAAATGCAGCTGTTGACGGTCTTATGGCAATCTTTATTAACTGTAAGTTGTGTTAGTGTTCCAGCTGGTAAGAAAGTCTTCAGCAAAAGGCTTCTACTTTAAAATTTCATAAATCTAATAGAACTGTTAGGCTAGAGTGCAGGTTTGTGCCTGTGAAGCAGTAGTTTTAGAGAAAACCTGGTGACATTAATGAAGTTGCATTAAAATGAAATTGGTCAATGCTCACTTAATCTTAAAAATTTCAGTGGTTTGTCTGAAAGCAAGTGAAGGGTATGCATATTTGGCTTAACGCAAATTTTGGGGTTTGTTTTTTTTTTTTTTTGGCAGGAAGATATGGAAACAGCAAAATATGTGTGGAGGATGTGTGTGGCAAGACACAAATTTTACAGACTAAATAAATGCAGCCTGTAAGTAGAATACATTAGCACAACTCTTTGTGCCCTTGAAGTTTCCATTTGGAAGTGAAATCTTCTATTACTTCTGTAATGTCTTTACTGTCCTTATTAGAGGGTAGTAATTAATGACTTGGGTTCATTTTCTTTATCTTTTTTGAGAAAATATTTTTCACCAATTTTTGAAACATGTTCTGTTTTATAACAGAGGGCAATGCTAAACACTGAAATCTTACCAGACATAACAGTGTTTGGCCATTGCTTCTGGATCTCAGGGCTGTGACAGGCTTCAGTTGCTTTGGGGTCTAGTATTGCTAGTGTTTGTGAGCTACTGGAATCACTCGGGTTTTGGTGTGGGTTTGGGTGAACTGCTCTGAAAGGACACTAGAGGCTTTAAAAGGGCGGGAGGTGTATGTGAAGCACTCCTGAAATGTGCTGGATTGACAGCTGAGAGGTACGTGGTTCTTTAGGTATCCATGGAATCTGTAGAGCTCAAGTAGCACCAGTGCAAGGTAAATTTAATACAATTCATCCAATTAAATTTTAATGGGCTGATCTCCAACTTGTAAATGAATGGCTGGATTCTGAGCTACTTTACTGGTACAGTTTTCCTTCAGTTAAGTTTCTTCAGTCAAAAACCAGGGAATTAGACACAGTGAATATTCTGTCCTAGAAGAAACATCATTCCCATATGTTTCCTTCCTCTTTGTGTATGGGAAGATAGCTGTGGAGGGGTTGCTCTGAAATCTGCTGAGGCCAGGGGAAAGATAATGAAATATTGGTGCCACGAGTGACTCAGTAGTGTGTTTAATGCTTATTTATTTCAGAAGTTAGATTTATTTGAAATAGAGTAAACCTCATACCTCAAAGCTTGTAAACCTGACTGCCTTTTGAGAGCAATAAGTATTGGTAGAAGTAGTGCATCTGTGGGAGTTGTGCATTGCTGTCCGAATAATGGCAGTTCTATAGTTATATGTTGAATGCTAGTCTGTAGGATTACTTATTGTAGCTGTTTCACCACAATGTGGCTTTGCATGAAGTTAAGTCCTCAAAAAAACCTTTTCTGATAATCTGTATTCTTAAAATTTCCTGTCATCTGGTCCTGCTGCTAAAAACTGTCTTATGCATATCTCTTTTAACTTCAGGGTTTTTTTCTTAATCTGTACATACTTTGTCTTTAGAGACTCCCTGGACTCTCCACCTGAGGAGGGCTCTCAGAAATCTTCCCTCATTCTTTCCCTTCCACGCTTTCCAATCCTCTCTCGTCCTTCACTTCCCAAAGGGTGAGCTAAAAAACACCTTTCTTCCTGAAAAATGATATTTATATTGTGCTGCTGTCTTTTGACCTCTATCTGCTTCAAGACACAGAGAGTGAGTGCAGTGTAGGGTGGCGGGAACAGGAGCATCAGACTTCTGAACTTTACATCTTGGAGGCAACCCAACAAATCATGAAATTTCGTTACCATTAGCTTGGATGTTAGAACATACAAATCCTTGTGCACTGTAGTTCTTCTTTCCAGTTCCTGCAACATCTGTAACATTACAGTCCCTAAAGAATTTTGTCTGACTTGTAGAACAGGTAACTTACAGTATGAGATTTTATATGGGGTTCAAATTTGGAACTAGTCCCCAGTTATTCCACTGCTTTTTCTGCCCTACTGCAGTGCTTCAGGGATGTGTCCTTTTTATGCTTCATAGAGAAGAGACAAAGAAATAACTGAGGTATTTTGATCCTGGCTTTATGATTTTTGCTTTGTGTTGGTGGTTTATGCACAGAGCTCTTTCCTTTTGAGACTGTTGGGGAGGACTTTTTAGCATAGGCTTGGCTCCAAAGAGTGTAGAGTGATTTTTATTGAACTTGGGAGTGCTTTCAAATGTTTGAAATAGTTCTTGCTATTGTTAAGAATCCTTCCTTACCATAAAATTTCTTCTGTAGACAAACTCAGCCTGTTACAGTGAATCCTGTTAGAAGGAGGTCTTCGTCCAGGATGTCTATGGTAAGGAGACAAATGGCTTATGTTTGCATTTTTATGGATTTCAATTGACTTTGAATCAAACATTAGTTTCCTTCAGTGAAATGAAATGAGCAGTGAAAAAGATGAGTCTAGTATGTAAGGAACTATTTCTGACTTGTAGAAAAAGCTTCTATGTAATATCTAAATAATGAATTAAAATAATTGCAATGAAAAATATTCCAAACACTTCTGGGTTTAGTTTGACCACTCTGTCTCTAGGAGACTGTCGGATGGTGGTGTGTGGTTTTGATTTTTTTAATTACTCTTTGTATGACCTAGCAGGAGAAATTTATGTTGCTTATTTGGAGAAATGGTTTAAGACTAAGGCTTTGTATGTGTGTGCGTTTATTATATATTATAATGTGTACAATATTATGTATATATATCAAATAGTATACATTATATATAAAAATCTTCAAGAATTATTTTTAAAATAAGTAATCAATTTTTAAGTAACAGTAAGATGTTTGCTTTCTTAGCCCAAGCCTCAGCCTTATATGATGCCTCCACCACCTCAGCTGCATTACAATGGTCATTACACTGAACCATATGCATCTTCTCAAGGTAAGTTCATTAAATCTATGGCCACATTACACAAACTTTAGAAGGTAAAAGCTACAATTTGTATTTGTAGCTACTTTAGCTAGAGCTGAATAAATTAATTAGGTGAATGTGGGTAGGTTTGTATGACTGCTACTCTAGACATGTAGGCTAATGAGAAATACAATCGTAGAATCATAGAATCATTTAGATTGGAAAAGACCTTTAAGATCATCAAGTCCAACTATCAATGCAGCACTGCCAACTCCACCACTAAACTATGTCCCAAAGTGCCACATCTACACATCTGTTAAATCTCTCTAGGAATGGTTACACCACCACTTCCCTGGGCAGAGTTTTCCAATGCCTGACCACCCTTTTTGTGAAGAAATTTCCTAATATCCAATCTGAACCTCCTCTGGTGCGGCTTGAGGCTGTTTCCTCTTGTCCTGTCACTTGTTAACTGTGAGAAGACACAGACACACACCTCACTGTAAACTCCCTCAGGTGCTCCCTGAGCTTCGATTTCTCCAGGCTAAACAATCCCAGTTCCCTCCACTGCTCCTTCTCTTTATCCTCCCTTATGAGAGATGAGCAGAGCTAGTTAGAATAGCATATACAGCAATTATAGGTTGTGGTGTCTTGTGTGAGTTTAAGCTGGCCATCACTTTTTTTGGTTCATGTATCAATGTTATGGCATTGTGAGATCCTCATCAATACTGATCTTAATAACTGCAAAGAGTAACTAAGCACCAGACAATTCACAAAAAAAAAAAAAAAAAAAAAAATTTAAAGCTAGGATGCAGGAAGAGAGGAGTTTCTCTGTCTGCTAGACTAAAAGGTGGTGGTGAATTCAAAGGCTAAGGATGTTTACAAGTTATGGAATTGGTATATATTTGATTGAAACAAAGAAAGAAAAAAACCCAAGCAAACCCTAATTAATATTCTCAAGGAATGTAGACTCCTAATCTAAGTGGTTTCTGGTGGAGTCATGTCTGCTTTCTCTCATTTTTCGAATTGCTGCACGTTGTGTCTTTAATTAACAAAGTTGCTGCCCTGAAGGGTTGAATCTAATCTTTTGCAAAGTTGCCTTGGTTTTGATAGGGGCTTTCCAGTCCTACGAGTCTGCTGGATAAATAATACTCTAACAACTCAGTAGGAAGGCAGTAAGCACATTTTCTATCTAAACAGAGTTACATAAGTCTTCATGAAATGCAGGTATTCAACTACATTCTGAATGCAGCTGAATTCTTACCTGTTTAGTGTTGGAATTATTGCTGGATACTTGCTACTACACATATCCTAGTTTTTAATGATTTTTTTCATAAAAGAATTTTTGATTGTCAGCAAATTTATTAACATAAGGGTGGCAATTATTTTGGCCAACCCAAAGAGTTAAATTATCAAACAATCTGAAACAATGACTGAATTGTTCTCCTCTGGAGATTGGCAAATTGTACATCCAGTGAAGTAATCATTAAATGGTTAAATATGTCTCAGATGTATGAACTGTTAGATCATTTTCTTTACCCATCAGAGCAGGTATATGTTTATGTGCAAACAAAATATGATGGTCATTTAAAATGTCTCCAAAATTTCTGGAGAAAATTAAATTTTTTTTTAAGCCCTTATGGTACTGTGTCTACTTATGTCCTGAGGTGATGGAAGAGAGAAGAGCAAGAGATTTTAGTTTTGTTGTTGTGAGGCTGTTTTTTTTTTTTTTCCTTTCTCTGCTATTTAAACTGATCTTATTACATTAGTGCAAATCCAATGTAGACATTCTTTTCTTCAAGTGATGTGGTGTAAGACTGATAGAAACTATGTTTAACTTGGACTGTAACTTAGCAAACCTATCCTAAACAGAAGAAAGCCAGTCTTAAACAGCAAGTGTTTTCCCATAGGAATTTCAATAATTGAATTAAATATAATAGATTATTCTGATATACATACTGTAGGTATCAACAACAACAACAAAAAAATCTGGGGTTTGGGTTTGTTTTTTTTTCCTTCCCATTTCAATACATAGCTAAGAATAACCGAGACTCAGAAAATCTCAAACATTGCTTAGCTGTGTCTTAATAGAAGATAATTTTGTTTGATGTCTTGGACATAAAGCTTGTTCTTAAACTCTACTTTCAGATAACCTCTTTGTGAGCAATCAGAATGGATACTACTGTCACTCTCAGACTAGCTTGGATAGAGCCCCTCATGACTACAGTGGTCGGATCCGCAATGGGAGTGTCTATAGTGCACACAGCACAAACTCCTTGAACAATCCACAGCATTACTTGCAGCCGTCCCCCATGTCCTCTAACCCGAGCATTACTGGAAGTGATGTCCTCAGAACTGATTATGTCCCATCACACAGACACAGTGCACTAATACCACCTTCTTATCGTCCCACGCCAGACTATGAGACTGTGATGAGGCAGCTCAACAGGGGAATGGTGCACACAGATAGGCAGAGTCATTCAATGAGAAATCTTAATATCAGCAACTCATATGCTTACAGCAGGCCTGATGCCTTAGTGTACAGTCAACCTGAAATACGAGAACACGCTCATTTTACTGCCCCACAGTCTAACCATTATCCATTTAACCTGAACTACAGCTTTCATAGCCAATCCCCCTATCCTTATCCTGCTGAAAAGCGCCCAGTTGTTGGGGCAGTCAGTGTGCCTGAGTTGACAAATGTGCAGCTCCAGGCTCAGGATTATCCAGCACCAAATATAATGAAGACCCAAGTCTATCGACCACCTCCCCCATACCCATACCCAAGGCCTGCAAACAGTACTCCAGACCTTTCCCGGCACATCTACATCAGCAGCAGCAATCCAGATCTTATCACAAGGCGAGTGCACCATTCTGTCCAGACATTTCAGGAAGACAGCCTGCCTGTGGCACATTCTCTTCAGGAAGTCAGTGAACCTCTAACATCGGCACGCCATGCTCAGCTGCAGAAAAGGAACAGTATTGAAATAGCAGGCTTGACTCCCAGCTTTGAAGGAATGAGGATTAAAGAGAGGACCATGTCAGCTTCTGCAGCCGATGTGGCTCTTCCAAGAGTTATCTCAGAAGGGTCACAGTCCAACATTCTAATGGAGAGAGCAAAGCAAAAAGAAGGTGAGCAAGAAGAATGTGTGAACTGTGATCATAAGAAAACCCTTTCAGATGCCACTATGCTGATTCACAGTAGTGAGGAAGAAGAAGAATTTGAAGAAGAAAACAAGGCTAGTACAAGTCTTTCTCCGCTCCCTGAAGATCAAACACAACTTTCATCTGTTATGGGGGGTTATTCTCATGATTCAGTACTGAACTATCCTTATAGCTCTGTGGCTTCATCTGCTGGCCCTTTGCATATTCTTGAGCCTAAATTGCATATTACAGAGGCAGAAAAGAGGATGAAAGATATGAGTCCTGTTCATTTACTAGTAGAAAGCCAGGTCCAGAGAAGAGGGGAAGGACTGCTTACTCCATCTATGTCAGAATCTGATCTTACAACATCAGGGAGATACAGAGTAAGGAAAGATTCAGTAAAGAAGAGACCTGTGTCCGATCTTTTATCTGGGAAGAAGAATATTGTGGAAGGCCTTCCACCACTAGGTGTAAGTGGATACCATTCATCTTGTTTTGGGTTGTCTATAGCAGTTGTTTGGGTTTTTTGTTTGAGGTTTGGGGTTCTTTTAATCAACCTGAGATGCTTTAAAAACTATTGACCTTTATTTTACTGTGTTTCCCTGATTAACTTTGCTTAGCTATCTTTTATTCCCTTCTCTGCCATGTCTGAGTTCTGTTTGTATAGTCCTCCCCCACAAATCCAGCTGTGCAGCCTCCATCTGTCTGGTACACCTAACCTGGCTAGAAACTCTAGAATGAGCTATTTTAAGGTCAGTTCTAGATCCATTTCTGCCCCATCTATCCTTGTCTGGAACAGAAGCAACTCTTTCCATTTAACTACTAGCTTTCTAATCATCTTCTCTTCTTTACTCCATGCCTTCCCCTTTTCCAATCCTTTCCCTTTTGCCTTCTCTTCAACATGTTTTTGTCCCATTAAAGGTATTTCTTGCTTGCCATGTCTCTTTCTCCTACTCCAATCTTATGAAGCCATAAATAGTGAAAAAACCTAAGTTTCACCTTTCCTGTAATTGCCACATCATAGAATCATCAAGGTGTCTGGGGAGTGTACAATTTCACTGGTACTCCTTATCACCCATTTTGTTTTAAACATTTGTCCAGTTTTATGTAGTTTGTGGCAGATTTCAGGTGCTAATAGAGGATGACCATTTTTATTATTATTTTGCCTTTTAAAATTGATTAATGTTAACTTAGCACGTCTGAGTTAGTGTCAAATAGTTTTCTGCACAAATTGAACTGCAGTGGATCCGCTATATAACCTCTACTGTTGTAGTAACTTACAGCTGATGCTGCAAAAACTAACATATGCTAAAGCTATGCATTGAAATAGTTACTTCTGTCACAATTTTTTGTCTGTCAGACATGCTGTACGTGGAGCTGAACACAATGAAATGAACCTTCATCAGCTTTTGATTCATTTTACAATTGTGTATGTTTTTCTACATCTCCTTCCTCATGTGTTTTTAGGTGGATATAGGAAAAAAAAGCAATACCTTTCTCCTTGCATTCACATTTAGTCACTTAGTATTTGTTCTCCAAAAGATACATTTTCAGACAGTAATATGTCTCTTGAAATCATACCCTGCTTTTCTGTCTGATACAGAAATGTTCCAGTCAACCTTTGAAATTAAATTAGTATTAGAACTTTTTCTTTGGAAGTGTTTAGTAACATAGTTTCTAGTTAGTAACATTTAAGAGTGTCATTGCATAATACAGAGTATTACTTTTTATCTTCATAACTGAGATCAATATCCTAGTTACAAAGCTGGCCCCTACCAATGTTTGCATGTTTTGCTTTTCAGTGAACTTTTACTGTTGTCTTTGTGTTCACTTTTAAATGTGGCCTCATCATCTTAGCTTTGTCTTTTATTTCTTACCACCATTTAACTTTTGAAAACATTGATTATCAGTCAAGCAGCATATGCACTCCTCCTGTCAGTGTATTTTTTTTAACAACTAAACTTAGCAACTTCAGGAATGATGAAGTTTTCTCTTACACTTTTCAAAAGAATAATTTGAGTTTATTCTTTCATAGAAATCCCCCCTGTGATATTTTTCTCAAATATGGAATGGTAACTTCCATAATTTAGACTCATGGCCTGGTCCAGGACTCAAATCTGTCTGCAGTTCTCTGTTCATGTCTTGTATGTATGGTTTGTTGCAAACTTAGTAAAACATTTAACTATATCCAAATATCTTCAAGGTATATGCTCATTATTATGCCTGCTTGTAGGGAAAAAAGATGCCTGCAAACTGAATAGTCTAGTAAGGAAGGATTTTTGTGTATTTTTGAGGTTGGGAAGTAATTTTAGTTCTGCCCAAGAATGTTAATTATCCAGAGTTGTCACCTCATGCCCTCAGTCACGAGTTTTGTAGGGAACAATATTTGTCATTCTCATGCACTTTCATTAACCTGTCTGGAATGAAGACAGACTTGTGTTATGTCCTTGGAGGAATGTAGTCCCACCACCCTAATCTCTCACTGCAATGCTTATCAAAAAAAAAAAAAACAAAAAAACCAGCAAAAAACAAACAAACAAAAAAGATCAGATCTATTTGCAGAAGGGGTCAAAGAAGTATCCTTTGCTTAGTTGAACTCAGCTGTTTTCTACTTTATAATTTCATCAGATACTTAAAAATATTTACAAGCTTTAGCTTTTCTTTTGCAGGGTATGAAAAAGAATAAAAATGATGCCAAAAAAATGGGGCCTTTAAAGCTTGCTGCCCTTAATGGACTAGCATTGACTAGAATGCCTCTGCCAGATGAGGGGAAGGAAGAATCAACAAGAGCAACAAATGATGAACGGGTATGTGGGAGTTTTTTAGTGCTTGATTTACACTAGTAATTTTTCACAATCAAATGCATATGAATGGTGCTTTTTATTGACCCTAAAATGCTACAGATTCAAAGCAAATCAAATGCTGAGAATAGAAACAATGAAGAATGAGATTTCTGATAGACAAATCATGGCTAGAAGTATTGGGTGTAACTCAGATTTTTCTTTAAGATTTAAGATGACAGTGATTCAATTATAGTTTACCCTTTGAACATAGTAAAGTAGCTAGTATTTACTGATATATTTTTATGCAATTCTTTCTGTTTTCTTTCTTAATTTTGGGTTTTCCAGACTGAAAAAATGACTTAAAATTCTGAGTGTGAGATTGAACTTAGTTGTAATTATTAGTAATTCATACAGTGTTAAAAAAAGTTTTGCAGCTAAATTGCATCTCCAGAGTACAATTTGTGCAGATTGTATTTATCTGTTTTTCTCAAGTGGATCCTATAAAATATAGATGAAACTTGTTCTATGCAGAAGTTTTAAATTCAGTAAAAGATCTCAGATGAATGAGAGGACATCAGGTTCCAGAGTTTGAGGATCATTCTTTGAGAAATGCAAGACTCCATCTGCTTGTATCAGGATAAAACCCCTCAGTAAATATGCTTCAGCCTGTCTCATTTATCACTAAACAAGTGCAGGAAAGTGAAATACAGTCAATATTCAGCCTGGGATGGGCTATGTAGAACAGAGCTGTCATCACACATCTGACCAGGAGCAACTAGATACACCAAGGTCTGTGGTGATTATTGTCCATTCTGCCATCAGTGGTCTGTTTACAGTCCAGTTCTGAGCATGGTTGGGGATCCTCAGCTGCAGACCCCCTCTAGCAAAATTTGTTGCCAGTCACTGGACAGGGATTAGAACCTGAAGGAGTAGTCCTGCTCTTACAGCTGCAGTTTTAAGAAACAGGCCAAGAAAATTAATTGCAAGTCACTCAGTAAAAACTCAGTCTTGAAGTTTGAAATCTTGTAGTGAGATACATAGGATGTACATCTGACTGTTCCATTTGAACTGCATATACCTTGCTTAAAGGTGCAAAGGGACAAAAATGAACATTGTGTTTCTGAAATACAGTTCTACATTTTGTACCTGTGTTGGTTATTTTCTCTTCCATCATCTCTTTCTGGATTGACCTTTACTAAATTCAGCTATATTATTATTCAGTTAGCACTGCCCAACAGTGTTGTGGTAAAGAAGAAGCTATAAAATCAAATTATGAAAGAGATATGCCACTACACTTTCTCTTCAGGCAGTCATGTAGAGGGAGAATAGATACCATGAAATGGGAGTAGTTCCTAAAACAGTCGAGAAGGAGCAATGCAATGTAGACACATGACATGAAAGGAGGTCCAGAGTGCAGATATTTTAGAAGATGAGTTTAGTGTTGATTCAGTGTCTGTTTCTTTGCTCAGCTTCATATTATTATGAGTTCAAATAAGGGAATTTAGCCTAAAGATAATAAAGGAGTTTGTGCAGTTGATGTATTGGTGTGCAAATTGCATATGATTGAGATTTTACACCTTCCTCTGCAACATTTGGCTTACTTACTTGATACAAGATACTTTTAGGACCTGATACCACAGAGCAGTTGCTTTGAGAATCTGAGAACATGTGACATAGATGAAATTTTCTGGCTGAAATCTTACATATTATTCCTCTAATTATTGTTGGCAAAGAGATGCTGAAATTCCAGAAGTGTCTTATGATTTAGAAAGAACTTGGTTTCAAAAGAATAAAGGGGGGTGGGAGGGAGAACAGCTTATTAAATAAACCAGATTGAGTTGTACTATTATACCTCAACTGCGGCAAGAGATTCTAAGAAGGCTTGCTGCTGTATGAAAAGTTTAGTTTTAATTCATTCAAACAATAAAGTTTGGGTTTGTTTTTCTTTTTTTGTTTGTTTTTTGTTTTTGTGGTTTTCGTTTTTACTTTTTTTTCTATTACAAGTTTAAAGGAGACCTTTCAAATGATGGCATCTAGCATGCTATGTTGAGCAGGTGTGTTCATAAGTGTTTCTTGTTCCAAGGTATTCAAGGCACTATGTATTACAGCATAGCTATCTGGTTGACCAATTTTTTTTTCCTCAACTGGACTGACTTTATACAAATTGTGAAGTAGTTTTTCCTTTACCAGTAGTATCCACATTAGGTCTTTGTGACCAAATGAGGTATAACAGGCTTCTTACTTTTCACTTGATCAAAATTCCAGCTGGTTAGGGTTGCTTCTAATTTATTCTGGTATATTTGTGAAAACATTAATAGCTGGAAAAGCACTGAAGAAGTATGTACTAGATGAAAATGCATAAATTTTATCCTTCATGAATTCTCTGTTACAAACTCACCTTAGAGTGACTTTGCATCATTACCCATGGTCTGTCTTTCAGTGTAAAATTCTGGAACAACGGTTAGAGCAGGGGATGGTGTTCACTGAGTACGAGCGCATTCAGAAAAAGAGGCTCCTGGATGGTGAGTGCTCAATAGCTCGACTTCCTGAAAATGCTGAGAGAAACCGGTTCCAGGACGTCCTTCCTTATGATGATACCAGAGTAGAGCTGGTCCCAACCAAAGAAAATAACACGGGTTACATCAATGCATCTCATATCAAGGTGAGAGAAATATGGTTGGAGAAATATTTTCCAGCTCATGTGGTATCCAAAAGTGCATTTGGCTATCAATTTTGGTTTGGTAAAATGAGTGAGAATCCCTCCATCTCTCACTCTCTCCCTTCTTTTCCAGAGGTTTCTTTGGGGACAGGACAAATCTTCTTTACTTAGGAGGGTTCTTTAATGGAGGGATCTTCTGCATTTCACTTCTGTATTGATCTACTGTCTCCTTTCTGTCTCATCTCTCTGGGGATCAGTGCTAACAGAAGGCGTGTCCATTCTTCCCAGAGTTAGGAAGGCAAATAGATTTAAACCAAACTTGGATCCTCTGTGATGGTTATGGTATTTTTGAACTTCAGTGACAGTCATTATTTACTCCTTTGCTCTACTCTCAGACTGTATGCACAACAGGCAGTAAGCTAGTTCCCAGCTTAAGCTCTTCTGGACAATTAGAGGAACTCATGAAGCCAGAGGGAAATCCGCTTTTTTGAAATCTTCAGTTGTCCCCCTTCCCCATCTTTAATTCTTCAAACTTTGCTTAAAAAAGTGAAGAATTTGCAGGATGACCTCAAGAACCTTCAAGGCAGCTCATTTACTTTTCAATACCTTTACCTGCTTAAAGTGCAACTACAGTTGGCTTCATGCTTTCTCTGGAAAGAGCTGAGATAATCAAAGCAGCAGTTTTAGCTTGTTGCTGTCTTTATTTAATCAGTCTGTTTGACACAGGACCATAGTTTCTCTGCTCCATTCACAAATGTTGAGTGAATCTTCTGACCCTTCTCAAACAAGATAATGTTTTTGGAGGAAAAAACAATATCTGAATTTTTGATACTTGTAACAACATTTACAGCACTAGGGTATGGAAACTTCTCTAAACCTGAATTTGCTATACTACCTTAAACACACAAAAGAGAAATATGATTTTATTTTCTCAGCTTTACATTATGCCTATGATGTAAAACACATTTATTTAGCTATGTGCCCATACAACTGTGTCTCTTCTGCATCCAATGTGACAAGATGCAGCTAGACAATTGGAGCAGGTATAACTCAAAGCAGGCTCCTACTTCTCCAGTATTGCTGTATTTTTTCATTTTGTGCACCTTCAGAATTGGGGAAGGCATTTTGCATAATTACTAATATAATGTCTTTCTTTTTCAGATCTCTGTTAGTGGCATAGAGTGGGATTACATTGCTACGCAGGGCCCTTTGCAGAATACGTGTCAGGATTTCTGGCAGATGATCTGGGAACAAGGGATTGCCATCATAGCTATGGTGACAGCAGAGGAAGTGAGTATAAATTGAGTCGGCTTTCTCCCAAAAATTCCACAATGTTTTGCTTTTTATAATCTATTAGAGGAAGGGGATCTTTGCTTCATCAGGAAGACCAATCAAAGATAAATTTCTAGTGACCCCTTTGCTATTCTGTCTTGCTTTCTGTGGAGAAAGATGAATTTGCAAACTCTTTCTGCTGGGAAACATAACCCTCTAGTAGTGCTTAATAGAGGAAAGATACAAATTGTATGAGTGTTCTTATGTGCCTTGTTAAGCAAATGTTTTACTTCTAAGGAAAGCGGGCGAGAAAAAAGCTTCAGATACTGGCCACGTCTCGGTTCAAGACACAACACTGTAACATATGGAAGATTTAAGATTACCACACGATTCCGTACTGACTCTGGTTGCTATGCGACTACAGGATTGAAGATTAAACATCTTCTCACAGGACAGGAGAGAACTGTTTGGCATTTGCAGTACACTGACTGGCCAGAGCATGGCTGTCCAGAAGATTTAAAGGGATTTTTATGTAAGTTATATTTAATAGCTTTGCTTTGGGCTGGGTGTGGTTTCTGTTGGGTTTTTTAATACCTTCTAAAATGGCTGTTGTGTATGAATTAGCTTTTGATAAGTATGCCAAGCATTCTGCTGTAAAAGGGTTCTTCACATGAGCAAGAAATACCGAATTATACTTTTTGCAAGAATACATCTGAGGGTTTATTAAAACAACATTTTATGTCTAAAGCCAATAATTTATTAAAAGCTTATATAGATTAAAACATAATTGCATAACATACTACACATTTGAGTATGTTGCAGCAGTAGCAAGATGGCCATGAGCTGTCTTTAGGGGGAAATAAGGGAACAAGACAAGGAAATCCTTACAAAAGTCAGATGATATTTGTAGACCTATATTGCTTTGGTTGGGGTATGACTTATGATTTAACTAATGTATTTTTCTGTGGGATGTTGATTGTTAAATTACGAGTTTTCTGGTGGTCATACAGCATAATAGCATGGCTTATGGAGCTTCATCTCCTAAATGAATTATTCTTGTTGAACTTAACAGCCTACTTGGAAGAGATCCAGTCAGTGCGGCGCCATACGAACAGCACTGCAGATCCTAAAAGCTCCAACCCTCCTGTGCTGGTGCATTGCAGTGCAGGTGTGGGACGAACAGGAGTGGTCATCCTGTCAGAGATCATGATCGCTTGCTTGGAACACAATGAGGTGATCCTTTTTCTTTCTTGTGCTTTAAATAATGTCGGCTAGGAAGAGTAAATAACCTGCCTAAAATACTTTATGACTGTTAACCTGAGAAGCTTTTGGAAGAGCCCTTACAACTATGCTTGAAAGAACTCTTGGGAATTCAACAGAAGTTAATAATCTTCTAGAATTACCGACATGCACACCAGGTACTGCAATGCTTATTTGGATTCTTGACTCTGTAAGATGTTGAGTCACTGAGTGGAACAAGGTATGCCCTAGGCTACTGAGAATATTTCAGGATTTCATCCTGACTTCACCACTTCTTGCCTGAATTAGAATGGATAATATTCAAGAACATGCTGTGCTTGATATTAATTACTTTGTTCCTTAGTGTAGTTGCAGTATCAGTCTCAGCAGAGGACAAAGTGGTAGTTTAATAGAATAAAACACAGTCCTATCAACTTTTAACCGGAAGTGAACAGCTGTAAAGTGTTTATTGATAATATAATATGCCAGCTGAGACTCAGCAAGCTTATTGGTTCATTGTGCATCCCTGTCCTAATACTATGACAGACTTTTGCAGCCATTAGATTTGTGAAGACCAGTACCCCATGAGATAGGTAACTTCACCATTATGCATATTTCACAGATGATCAGTGGTGTAGTGCAGTCCATACTCCAGACATGGGCAATGAATTGTCAGAGCTGAAATTAGAACAGCTGATTCTGTCCTTAGAGCACTAAGGTACTGCTCCTCCTGCTGAGAAGGTGCAACCCAGTTTCCTTGCTCACCAGTCACTTGTAATGGTTTGTTCTCTTCTTCCAGATGTTGGACATCCCACGAGTGCTGGACATGTTGAGGCAGCAGAGAATGATGATGGTGCAGACTCTTTCGCAGTACACTTTTGTCTATGGAGTTCTCATTCAGTTTCTCAAAAGTTCCAGACTTATCTAATCCCTGCCACTTCGTAAGGGACACTGCAAGAGTTTACAGAAAGAAAATCACAGTTGTCCAGACAGACCTGCTCTCACTTGTGTTTTCTTTGTATGATGAGTCACAGTTACCTTTTAGGGCTGCTGTGTGACCGTTAAAGGTGAGTCAGTGTAACAGTCCCTGCAAAGCGGGATCTTGGCTGGAATTAATTCTTCCCAAGTTCAACTGCAGTCGTATTAAGAAAGGATTTCACCTGTACTGCTCTGTACTGCTTGCGCATGTTTTTTTGGGTAGTGTTACTCTGGGCAAAATAAGGACCTTACGGAATGGAAGTACACAGCACAATTTTACTAACGTTAAGTTTTGAAACATAATTATTGACTAAATCAAGTTCAAATCTGTAGGAGCACATGGAGTGAGAAACCAGCTCCTTGGGAATGTCGAGGTCTTACGCAGTTTCATTCTACTTTCAATTTTATATTTAGAGCAATACATCTGTATTTTTAAAAATGAACTTCTGGTTTCCTCTGGTTCATTTAGCAAAATTAGCAGTTCTTAGATATTTCAGGCTGCTGGTTTAAGGACAGTTATTTTTATATGCATTGTTTTTAAATTAAAAAATCCAAAATACCACAACACAAAACTTTTTAAACAGAACAATATTTTCAGAGATGACTGACAATGTTTGAACTGACTTTTCAAAAATCATGCAGAAAGTCCTAGGGGAAGCTATTGGTGATTAGTTGTAGCACCATGTAATACGACTGACAAGTGAAAGATAGTGGTACCTGTTATAACTTGCATTTGAGCAGAGGCATATTTACCTGCAACAAGCAGAGGAAAATATTTTAAGTATCTATGAGGTTATTCAAAACAAATGGATGAGAGAAAGTACATATTCAGTATTATTCATATAGTTAGAGGACAGTTTGATTTTACTGGCTGAAATCAAAGTGGATGAAAATGTTTCAAGCACTTTTTCTGCTATTTATGTAGTTAAACCTAGAAGCTATAATCATGCATTGTTTCATATGGTCATATACTGTTAGTAACCTGTTATTTTAAGAGCCTTTTTTAGGTTGATGAAATGAGAGAACCAAAATGGGAGTAAGAAGGTGCACAGTGGTGAAGCAGAAATGGTCATATGAAGCATAATGGAGGAGGTTTGGCAGCTGTGGTTGCTGGTTTACACAGTGCAAAGATGACAATTAAAAACATTAGTGTTCCCAGTCAAGAAAGGCATTAAAGCACTGGAAGTTTCTGTAGAATCCTCCACATTATTTTGTCAGTAGTAGAACAGATTTTGCTAATGCTGCACAGCATTGCAATGAAGACTATTTGAGAACAGTTGTAGGATGTAAGAGCTGTTAGAGGTTACTTTGGAGATGTGAGTATTTTAGTAGCTGTGTAGGTGGCTGAGTCAATGGCTGTGGCATGGATCTGAAGATGAGTCGTACCTTTAGTAGTTTCTATTTTGTCCCATGGGACCGATCTAATGACAGCATCCCTAAATAATCCTCTGTTTGTGGTTTTCAGGTGGGGACAGTGTGGTTTTAGCTGCCTTTCCAAGTGTTTTGAGATGGTGACTTGTAAAACTATTCAAAAGTGAGCTATAGTTTTTAGATATCTGGTTTAATTTCAAAAAAACACGATAGTAGGTCAGTGTGCTGGCATGAGTAAGTGTCCATTTTCCTTGATACCTGCTTAGTGAATTGAAATTAAAGTAATTTTTATCGGTGCTGAAATTATGTTATTTTTCTGAGCTCTAACAAGGGCTTGGAAAATATTAAAGCCCTTTCAAAATAATACTTGTGTCTCAAAACATTAATTAAGAATAATGAATAGCTTGCCTCAGTTTCCTCTGTAGTAAGCTACTTCTACAAACTAAAACACACAGTCCAAATGAGTTGTGCTACTTTGTCATTCTGTACAAAATCTGTTACTTTAAGGTACCCTGTAGTGATCTGGTGCTTTCAGGTCTGCTTGGAGGCAGTCTGAATTTTTTTACTCCCAGTATAAGTTAGATTGAATGTTTCAGACTAGGGAAAAGAAATGTTGTTCTTACATAAAATTCCTAGGAATTTTTAATTGCCAAATGTAAAACTGGAAGTCCAGAGGAAACCAGTTACTGAAGACTGATTCTTTATATAAAACCAAACAAACCAATCCAACATGTCTGTGCTGAAAGAAATATCAAAAGAAACAAACACTCTTGTCAAATATTTGTATTATGCTGTGTTTTAAAAACATGGTTATTTTTTGTCACAGTTCACTTCCATCTGCAGAATTCTTTTTGAATGAAAAAGCAGGCTCTAAAATGTAGCTTGTACCTTTTCCATTTCTAAGCTTTGGACTGTGATCTTCATAACCTCATAAATGCTGTTTTAATGACATGATGGACAGCCAGAACTTCAAGCAACAGTTTTTAGCTGTTCAGCACGTACTGGGACAGAATATCAGATGCAAGGCATTAAAAGGAGCAGTTGTAACAAACAATTTAGTCCAATATTTATGAGATTACTTGAGGTAGGTGAGAAAATCTGTCTCTTTTGGCTTATTTTTCTGTTTTTGTTTTGCCAGAAGAATTTGTGTTCACTTTTGGAGGGGGTTGCTCTCCAATCTGATAGTCACAGTCTTGATTTTTATTTTTAAGCATAACACTGCTATCTCCTCCCCTTCAGCTTGCAGTTCTGTCCATCAGCAGTCTGGTTTTGCATTAATAGGCTTGACCTTAAGAGGGTTGACTTCATGTGAGTTTTTCTACTGAAGATTGCAGGATTGCATTTGTACATAAGCACATGGGTCTGAGTGAGCATTGAAAACGAGCAGTTTCTTGTCTAAAGATAAAAAATTAAATTGAACTTCACAACTTTCTGTAACAAAATTATTTTAAAAACCCATTGTTTAGATTTTCAGTTAACTTATAAAAGACAATTCAGTTTTTAGCACTTTGTTCTGAGCCTTGAAAAGGGATGCATTTTTACTTGTAGTTGTGCTGAGTGCTTCATGAAGTGTTGGACATTATAAGAACATCCATTGTCCGAATCCAGTCACAGTGTGAGTCAGAGGTGGATGTACTTGTCAAAAGCTTAAAACTTCACTATAAGCCTGTCCATTTTACCAAATGTACTGCTATTTTTATGGGGATGAAACCAGATTATTATGCAAGATTTCAACTGAGTTTGTTTAGTAAGAAAAGTTGTATGAAGACATTCTTGCAGTAAATGGCAAAAATGATGCTGGTCTCTAGGGATGTCAGAGCTCTCAGGGACAAATAAAGGTGCTATATACTGTCAAGAGACAGATTTGACTGTCTTTTATTGGCTGGGTGGAAGATGCTTTTTAGGATTCAAATTCTATGAAGAGTCAGGAGAACAACCTGCAAATTGTAGCAAGAACTTCTGCACATTTCATTTCTTGGTTGCTCTGATGAGAGTTTTTTTGGCCAGTGAATCTTTGTAGTTTTAGGCTAGAAGCTCTTCGCTAAGAAGTGAAGTCAGAGCCCTCTCCCTTGCAAAGATGGCACTGACTTAGCTGGGTTATCTGGAGGCTGCAGGTCCCTCCTGGCCCTGCTCAGGGGAGTTTTGCACAGCCTCTGCAGCCTGCACAGCACTGCTCTCCTTCTCTGCTGTACCCTGCGAAGAGCGGGAGAAGTTTTATGTCTTAGTATTGCACTCGTTGCAATGCCTTTAACATAAGTAAACAATTAACACCAATTAACAGAAGTGCAGGGTGCTACGGTTTAGACATAGAAATATGTTTCATTCAAAGCAGGTGGGCAAGGCAGGGTCCCTGTATTTCTGTGGATGAAGAGCTGCTCTAAGTTATCATCAACATTTAGGAAAAAATGTAAAATAAAGCAATAAAAAATGAAAGTAAAATAAATTTGTACTCAGATGGAAAAGATTCTTGACATTTTATAGAAATCTATTTTTAGCTCCTCATGTAATCCTGCATATCTCTTTTTGAAGTGGACAGCACTTGGAGCAATTTTCCCCAAAATAGCTCCTTTAAATTTAATAAGTAAGATTACCTGAGGCTACTGCTACATATTTTCTCCTGGAGCAGCTGTTAAAGTTGAGTGGCTCATAGATTTCGGTGGCCTCTGGACCAAACTTGGGAGCTGCAGGGTTGTTTATCATACAAGCTAGCTGTGTAATGAGATCTCAGTTTTAACATCAGTAGTGTTATTAAATCCCTGGATTTAAAAATATTGAACCCATTACTATATTTCAAGAGTTAGTGCAAATTGTTAATTTAAAAGAATCACTGCTTCAGTTGCTAAGAACTCAGTGCCTTAGAGTTTAGGGTTGGGGTTTTTTTTCAGTACTGCAAAGTCATGCAAAGCCAGAGTCCAGTCCTGCAAGAAGCAAAATTCCTGCAGTTCTGTGGGAATTAAAATGGGCTTATTGCCAATGAAGGCTTGAGCCCTTAAGGCATGAATACTCACATGTCTGCTTTAAATCTAAATACAGATTACAAGAATTAACCAAAAGAATGCAGCAGGAATGTGCATACAGGAAGGTACACATTTAAAGGAAAAGTGGCTGAGAATTCAGAAGAAATTCTCTTGTGCAAGTATAAAATTTTGGACATAGAGAGTGAGGATTTGAGGAGTGGCAGAAGGCATTTGGAGGAGGATTTGGAATGTTTTTTATCCACAGTAGAGCTGCTAGAAGGGTTTGAGTCATATGGTATGTTTTTCATGGCATGGCAGGGTAAGTGAATATGTAGTCATAGGTGTTATTTTTACTGGCTTTTTAAAATGTGATTTTTTAAAACTCCAAATATTTTTTCAGAGACTCTGTTATTTTTACATATCTTCCTTTCCAAATGTATTGAATACCCTGTGGGCGCAATTTTGTTTACTTATTAAAGGTCAGATTTTTCAAACCACAGTCTCTGGTTTTATAGATGCAAAATGCATGGGGAATAGGCATAATTGTAATTTTGCAGTGATGATTTCTAATGGATGCAGGTGAGATGATTTGAAAGTCTGAATACATTGTGATTAAAGCCAGGTGTTTACAGTTGGTGTGAGTGGCACCAAGTTAAGGCTGGGCTGACAGTGAGACTCTTGAAATACGGAATTTAACATGTGCTTAGAGGTTCTGTTGCAGTGCAGCATTTGCAATACAGTGACATTAAAATAATGTGATATTGTGCTAAGGTAAGGGGAAAAATTCTTAAACTTTTAACTGCTGTTATAACCATGTCTGTAAAAACAAGTTAAAGAAACAAATTTCTGATTAAGATCCTGCTGGGGACCAGCTAACTTGGTGCATTCTGTTGGCATCACATATGTTACTTTAGGGTCTAATTGGGCTGGAAAAAAAAGGATTTGTTAACTTCAATGAGCATTTCAAAAAACTGTTGCTAAATAGCCTTTGTTTCTATTCTTTGCTAGTTTCCACATGATGCTGCGCTCAGTGGTGAAGAATAAACTTCAGTGTATTTGCTTTGTAGAAGTCTATTCTTCAGCTCTACTTAGGGGATGAAGATAGAAATCAAATTTAAAGAAACTAGTGAACAGAGTTTACAGCAGATCCAGTCTGTGGCAAGTCAGAGAGCAAGTCTGTAGATATTGTAATGTTCTTTTGGTTCAGATATGCAGCAATCAAAACTACCAAATTATTAATTTTATGAGTACAGTTTCAGAAGGTGCCTAACTTTTATAAAGGGAATTTAAGTGCTGTTTTTCCATTTGGAAATATTTAGGTAAAATTAGGAGATTATAAATACTTCAAAGACATTGCAAATGCCATTAATTTTTAGAATGGTGGGGAAACCGCTGAAAAATCCTCCAGTATGTCACCTTGCTAATCCTGGATAATTCTGACAGACAAGGTGTGTATGCTCTTTACAAAGATACATGCTTAAATTGCTTTGAAATACCCAACATATCTGTCTTCTTTATGGCTGATCTGGGGGGACTTGCATGGAAATTTTAGAGGCTTTACTTGGCAAATCAGTAAGTATGTACACTCCTGCACGCTGCTGAAACCTCTCCACTCAGTTAAAGCAAATGGGTGTCTGAAGTCCTATCAGCAGTTTTGTAGGATTGAACCCTTAATGTCAGAGGAACACAGGATCTGGCTCTATTTCCTTTGATTTTCCCTTGAGCCAGCATGCAAGGTTTTAAATGGGACTTGTTTAAACAGTAGCAAACATGAAGTATTATTTTCTAGTACTAAGCTAGTGATTAATGTGTATTTTTGCTATCTTGTCACCAATATTGTAAAAATGTATAATCAAACCAGCTTTAATTCTTGTAAAACTGAAATTGGTTTGTAAAACAATGTATAAATTGTGTTTCATAGACAGAAAAGCTTGTATTACTGAATGTAATATATGTGAAATGAATATATTATAGTCTATTTTTGCCATGGAAATAAATATTTGAAGCAGCTATGAGTTTTTATTGTTCCATTATAAAAAGAAAAATCTGAGAACTTTATGTTCATGTGCAGTCTTAGGTTGGGACTTTACCTTCAGCACACAAGCTCTGCGAGTACGATATAAAATTTAGGATATCAAATTCTTACAACTGCCATCTTTGTGGCAGGAAGGTCTTGTGCCTGCTGCCTTGTCATCATTGTTCACAATGTTTGGCATTTTCTAAAGCTATTTTTGGTATTGAACTTTCAATTTCCCTGTAACCTTTAAGTGTAGGAGAGATTCAAAGGTTTTGAAAATTGGAGAAACCCTTTCCAGAAGCGAGTGAGAGAGGAAGCAGTTGATGGTATGCTTACTATCACTGGACCTGCTACCAGCAACTAACACTGAAGTTTTTCTTCATTTTAAAATTGGTATTAAGTTAAAAAGGTAGGTGATGCAAAGGCTTGCTCCACATACCTGGTGTGGCACAAGACTTTATAATGGCATGATACGTGAATTGCAAACTGGACATCACAGTTTCCCACTGGACAATTGCATTTCCCTTGTCTTTGCTAAATGTCTAGTGCCCAACTATAGCTGGAATGATCAGGATTGCTTTTAACTAAAATTTTGTGTTGTAGGTGCACACAATTTGATGGCATTAATTAGATAAAGGTAAGACAGTAACATACCAGCTATCTATGTACTTGTCTGATCAGTTCCAAGTCCTGACGAATATCTTGTGTGATGCTCAGTGTTGTTAGGATCTGATTATTAAAAGATGCCTCTGCCTGAACTAAGGTGCAAATGAGAACATATGCCAAAGTCAACAATACAGATTTTATTTAACCGTAAATACATGATAGAGGAGAGAGAAATATGAAGAGAAAGTGTGAGAAGAACAAATTAAATAAATAGATAAAGGTATTACCACCACATGGATTCCGATGGCATCCTGCTGGTCATGCTTCTGGTGGTCTCAGTGGTGAGTGTCCCGAAGTTGTGCTTCTGGGGTACCACTTTATTTACACAGTCCTAGTCCTGGATATTGATGGGGCATCTCAGATTTTCCCACAGCTTGGGATGGTATGGGTGATGTTCTCTTTCCCACAGCTTTCACAGTGGAATTTTATTTGGTGTCCTAATTTCAAACCTTTACCTTCTATTAGGTCTGGAATTAATGCTTTCCTTTCTCACAGTTTTCCATGGCAGGAATCTTTATTTGGGTATGTTACCCAGATCTGCCTTACCAGGCCTGGTTCCTGTTGTTGCCATCTGTCCTTATCACAAGTTCCTGTCATGGTGGCTTATCTTATGGGAATTTCCTTCTTTGACAGTGTTTTGAGACAACTAACTGCATTCTTTAAGTCCTTACAAGTGTGAGCAAAGCTCTTTTATTTGACATAGATTCAAAATCAGAAAAGGGAAATAGGACTTCCTGGATTCCTAGGCTCATGGTAAAATGACCCAGCAGTTCTGATCAGACATTATTTATAGTGGCTTTGAGGCAAAGGTCTCTTCAGAAACCTAAATTTCATCTAAAGCCAAATTGTTTTAAACTGTAGCTGTTATTTTCCAGCCGCTGTAGAATCCCTGTTAGAGCCTTCTGGTGGCCAGAGTTGGCTGACAGGGGAGCGATGTGACGCCTGGATTTGGCACAGCCAGCCAGCCAGCAGCCGTCTTGGGCAAGAGCTCCTGGACCTGGTGCACAAGAAACTTAGAGGAGCTGATGAAAGAGGTTTCTAGCCTGGGGTCTTGACTAGCCCCTAAAGTAGCTCTTGCTCAGCTGTTAGGACTGTTTAAATCGGGAATGACTGTTAATAGATGAAGGTTACATGAAACTCAGCAATGCTTGGTGCCTAGCTGGAAGTTTTGCATGTACACATTGCTCTGTTTAGGATCTGATGAGAGATTTCCTTACACCCATTCCTTTTCCCTGAGGGATCTATGACAGCATATAAATGTGTGTTCTCCCTCTCCACCATTTTTATGAGCATCTCTTGAACTCTGTATGAAAACAAGCTGCCCAGTGCCACAGAAACATTGCCTCCTGCAGCCTGAGAACTGCTTGTGGAGGATCACAATTTGTGAGTATGACGGGAATGTCACTCATGCGGGTACTGACGGGAGAATGGTGTTACAGGAGAGCTGGAGTTCAGTGAGGACTGGGGGATAGGTGAATGCTTATGAGTTCTGAACTAAGGAAGTTATTTCATGTCACTGTATGTCCCATTGGCTCAGTCTGACTCTTTCAAGTTGAACCTTCTGCCACCAGCTCTGGTGTTTGAGGGATGGCAGTTCTGTGGCTCCAGAGAAACGTAATGCTTAGGAAATTGTGGTTGTGATACTTAAATGCTGATGCTGTTGTTATTACAATTTATTAGCCTAATTAATTAAAACCAAGTGTAAGTAGGATACAGATGAGCCTGGGACTATTTTGTCACAAAACTATCTTTTAGAGGTTCACAGGGTTGATGACATGTTGCAACATTTGACTTCAGGGCATTCTTTGGGAGCTTTTCTAAAGCATGGACTTCAGGACACATGCATTTTCTTGAGCTCTCCACTTGCAAAACAGCACAACATAGATGTGAGGGCAGCTTACAAAAATGCTGCCCCTTTTCTGATCAATCACATCTCCCAGGCAGATCTGCATGACAATCTTGCACATGGACACCTAAATTTAAACCAAATGTCTGCTATTCCCAATATACCAAATTATTTTCTGCCCTGCTTATTTTATGGATTTAAAATATCAGCTGTAATAAACAAAACAACTGGAAAAAAAATGGAGGGCATGAAGATGAGTTTCAGGTTGTTATTATTAGCCATTTCTAAAATGACAATCATGTGCCTTACTTAAGTCTAGAAGGACATCAGATCCTTCCATGAGCAGTCCCTGAATTATCATCCCCAGAGGTGAATGAAGAATTTTCACAGGTGTTAAGTATCTATGAAGAAAGCTTCTGTCAAGCCAGCCTAATATTGATAATCAGTGATTGAGGGAACTGCATACTTTGTGTGTGCATACGTAAATCTGATTTCTTCTGTCTGCATGCTGGCTCCTTGCAACTGATTGACATTGCAAATGTCTTTCCATTGAAAAAATCTTTAGCAAAAGGCTTGAGGAAATTAGAAGATAGTTCAGTAAACTGGAATATACTATTTTAGTGGATTTATCAAGGTTTATTGAGTTTCCTATATCATACTACAGAAATAAATTGTTCTAAAGTGACTGTCACAGAGCCTCCAGAAATAGCAATTGCTTACTCTATATTTGAAAAATTTGAGTTGTCTCCTGAAGATCGTGAGTTGTAGGTCTCCAAAACTTTAAATTCCATTGATTGCTGAATGTTTATTTCTCTTCCTAAATTAGTAGAAGCAATTTAAGTTGAAACTATAATCTTAGAAATTGTTCTGCCTGTTTCTAAACCTATGTTATCTGTGCCATCTCTGGTCTCACTTGTGTCAAACGTTGAGAAAAAGCAGGGTGGCAAATGACTCTGAGCGGAATTTCTGGTTGGAGAGGCTACACCTCTGAGTAAGGAATTCTCAGGCTGACAGGAGAGCTGATAGCCTTTGATATGTTGCTACAATTTTTTGGCATGTGGGCATGCTTATGAGTGAGAGAAACAGATACGGGGGTCATCTCATAGTTCTGTTACTCATCTGGAATCAGGCTCTGGCTGCTGCGAGATGTAAGGTATGCTGCAGCCCTCACGGAGATACTGTAAGGGGAGTCCTACAGACTGGCTGAATTCTTGGGATAACTGCACAGAGCTCTGCACCTCGTGCTACAGATCATGCTGCCCGTCCCCTGAGAATGGGACAGCATAGCTCTGTGGCCAGCCAGGCGGAGGCTGTGATCAAATTTCTCGAGTTTCATAGGCATCCCTGCTCAATTTATGTAGCCTTTCCTTGCCCTTTTCAAGGTCTAATTTCATTCCCCTGATGTGGTAGGGCTGGAAGGATTGCAGGGGAGACTCTGTGTGCTGAAGCCTGTAATCTACAAGAGCAGCAAGGGCATGGCAGCAGCAGCCCATGCCTGTACTCTGTGGAGATGGGTGTTTGCCACCTCTGGGCATTCCTCCAGCCCAATGTGCTGCTGGGTTGAGAGTCCACACCTTTTGCAGGCCAGTGTCATGTTTTAAAAGATGAATGCAAGTGAATTTTTGTATGTTGTCACCTGGGTGTCAGGCACACCTCTTGCCCTCTGCTGTCCGCTGGAATTAGCTTAGTGGGTGAGTTAAAGGGTTGGTCCCGTTAGGAGCCCAACTGCCCTGGAGCCTTTCTACAGAGAACAGAAGATCCCATGCACAGCAGACACTTCTTAATTTTAGTTCCCTTCACTTAACACTTCTTTTTCCTATTCATCAACTGCCTGACATCCTGGAGTCTGCCAGGGCTTTCTTTAAGGTGGCTGAAATGGAGATGATCTATGGGTGCTCTATGGCTCAGCTGATAGTTTGTCATGCCAGTGATAACTGCTGATTCTTCTTTTCCCTCCCCAGCAATGCTTTATCCCCGTGACATGCTCAGCTTCTGCTGGCCCATGACCTGCTACAGGTTTTGAAACTGGATCCCTTGACTGGCTGTGACCCTTGCTGGGGCAATGGCTGGTGCAGCAGATCAATTTTCTGCTCACCTGTTTGTGTATCATTTGCTGTGCTATTTGGAATAGAAACTGCAGGTGATTATTTCTGAATGAAGCAGATTTCACTACTGATAAAGGAAACTGGAAGATTGGACTGCTCGTGAGTATCTGGCTTGGTAATTTTGGAGAGTGAGAGATGTTTGTTTTTTTTTTTTTTTAATCACTGGTTGCTGTTCTGTTCCTTGTAATCTCTGTGCATACCAGGTGTCAGCTCCTGAAAAGAGAAGGTTAAGTGCCTGGGAAGTGCCAGAGAGAAAAGATTGGTGGCTTTAGAGACATCACACTGCTGCAGTGTCCTGCACGTGCTTATCAGTGTATGCTCCTGCCTTGGGTGGTCAAAAACTAAAGTGGGATGCTGGAGTTTCCCGTAGCTCTCTGAAGTACACCCTAAAAATTCCAGTAGTGTGGGTTTTCCCCTTTTCCACAGATTTCTAGGTCTCAAATACTAATGCTATAATAAAGAACTGAAGAACTGAGGGAGCTCTAAAATTTGTTTGAAGGCCAATGTTAACAAGTGGCACATAAGTCTCTACTCTGTACTTGTGTTCTACCCAATAATAGGCGTCTTAATTTTTTAAGAGATGGAATAAGTAACAATTTCCCTTTTCCCAGTCTCTTTTTAATATATTCTCTTTTAACATTAATCTTGAATTACTACTTCTCCTTCCCCCAGGCTGTGGCCTGGGGTTGCTGCCCTTCCCTGGGCCTCAGGCACACAGGGACAGTAGTTGTGCACTGAAGGGTGTTACTGGGATGTCTTGGTTAGAAGCTGTGCTGTCACTGCACTGGAACAGCCTGCATTAGCGGCCACAAATGAAACTCTTGGGCTTAATTTTTAGTTATGCTGATGTTCCATTTCTCTTGCTCATAATCCTTGCACAAATCATGGCTTAGGAAAAAAGTAGCCTTTTTTCCCCACTGTCTGATGGAGCCATTTGTACTTGAATTATGAAACATTGTCAGTTGAGCTGCATCATTCTTACAATTACTGCTGCATAGCTATAAATGATGTAAAAGTGTACAGAAATGCAGAGAAACAGGACTGAAGTCATCCTGCAGCTAAGCCTACCTGAAAACTGTGTGAGAGCCTTAGACAGGGGTTGGATCAGGGGTAAAATGATAGCTTCCAGTTTGCTTGAAGGATTTTGTTTTCTGGTCAGCCCTAAGACATCTAAGCACTTTTTTCTTTGATCCCATTAATCTTTACTTCAAATGTTCAAAAGCTCCACTTTGCTTTCTAAATAAACAGAATCCTCCCTTGGAAAAAAAAGAGTACTGATGACAAAACTGTAGCTTTAAAGGTAAGAGGCTGTTCTGTTACAGAGTGAAGTAATATTAGAGACTTCTGTCCATTTGAAGAAAACGTTGATATGATGATGCCTGTGCTCATTGCCCACATGAATATAGGCAGAAATAGGTCTTTATGTTGCAGATCACAGCTGTCAAGTGCTCCTATGTTTGGTATTTCTGAAGGATTCAGATTTGCAATGGTGGTGTGACTGCCTTGTTCTGCTATTGCTTGTGCCAAGACCTGAGTATATCACTGACTAAAAGGTGATGAGATAAAAACCCCAAAATTCCTCAGAAAAACCCACAAAGTTTGCACTGTTGATTAATCTTATCAGTCATGTGGGTCAGGCTTGCATATCAAGGTCCTTAAACAACTTACATTTTAAGCACCACCTTAAAGTAAATGTGACTAGAAGGGAGAAAGTCTTAAGCCCAGGGCAGCCTGAATGTACTTTTGGATCTGTAGATAGACTGGTTTTATATAGATAACATTTATCTAGAATGCTTCCCCCTGTCTGATGAGAATGGCTATACAATGAGAAAGCAGTTCTGTGGACTGGGGTGACTGCTCCAGCTACTGGATACCGGGGTGTGTGATATTTCTGGTTCTTTACCAGAAATTTCACTGTGGATCCAATAAACGTTCGCAGTTACAGTTTAGGCAGACACGTTGTGAAAGGTCTATTCTAATAAATTTATTTCCTCTTTTAAGTTCCATCTGGTGAAGGGACTGGAGCACAAATCCTATGAAGAGCAGCTGAGGGAGCTGGAGTTGTTTAGCCTGGAGAAGAGGAGGTTCAGGGAAGATTTTATTGCTTTCTACCACTACTTGAAAGGAGGTTGTAGACCGCTGTAGGTGGGTGTTGGTCTCTTCTCCCAGGCAACAAGCAGTAGAACAAGAGGGTACAGTCTTAAGCTGTGCCAAGGGAGGTTTAGGTTAGACATTAGAAAGAAGTTCTTTACAGAAAGAGTGATAAGGCATTAGAATGGCATGCCCAGGGAGGTTGTCAAGTTACTGTCCCTGGAGGTATTCAGGGAGACTGGATGTGGAACTTAGTGCCATGGTCTAGTAGGCAGAATGGTATTAGGTCAAAGCTTGGACTTGATGATCTCACACGTCTTTTCCAACCTAGCTGATTCTATGATCTCCCAAGACAAAGTTGTCATTGATGTTCAGACAGCTCATCAACAGGAAATACGGTCAAGGAACTATTTTTATTTGGTTTTGTGTTACTCATACAACAGGAAGTATGTCTTTATTTGTGCCTTTCCGCGAGGTTCACTGCTGTGGTGTTTGGTTTGTTGTTTTTCATTTACAGAATTTAAATGTGACATTCTTATTAATCTTTAACCAGACTCCTGTTGACAAGCCAAAGTTTGCTGAGTGATTTTTTTTTTATGATGTCCAAGTCACAGTGTCGTGATAGATAGGAAAGAAAACCCCTAAATTCCATTACTGACCAAGAATGGAGAACTCTGAAGGGAGAGACCAGAGAGTGGGTGATGTCCTCTCTGAGGAGCAAAGAGGCTTTATACTTGGATACATCTAACCCTGCTCTTTAGTTTTCTAAACAGTTCCTCTGTGTCAGAATTCTTCATACAATAGAAACAATAGTTTCCTAGGGGCATCCTCCCCTTCAGCTTTCTGGGGTAACAAATAGAGGGGGAGTTTCCTTGGGGATGGGAGTAGGGCTGTGATCACTTGTGATTGAGGACAAACCCTCTCCACATTGTACTGACTCAGCCCTGTGGCCACATCTTTTCAACAAGACAGGCTCTGATGGAGGGATGCAAAATCCTTACATTATCTTACCTGCTTTTCAGTGAACCAGAACACTCAGGCTGCAGGCCAGATTAACAAGGCAGCAGCTGACTGCCCAACTGCCCAGCCACATGTACATGGCTAACATGGAACCTGGTCTGCTGTCATTGTCAACAAGTGCAATATATTCTTGTGGGCAAGTGTTAAAAGTTGGTTTTCTTCCTGTGAAATAATTTGATTTTTCATTTGTAGTGTTCTGTGAGTGCCAGCATAGTGTACTACATACAGGAACTGTTTGTCCATTCTGGAAGAGGACATTGTTTGAAGTTAAGTTTTTGAATCTTTGCAGACTACAAAATCTTTGATCTTTATAGCAGGAGCACAACTGCAGTAGCAATTAGTTTATTTAAAACAATAAGTTTTTCATAACTTACTATTACAGCTTTTAAAAATACAAATCTAATTTTAATATTCTCAAAAGTTTGTTGAGTTACACAATTACAGGCAAAATATACAAAATTTTTTTGCTAATTGACCCTTTAGAGTCTACATTAACACAGAAATTAATTAATGACCAATTAATAGTATCCTGCTAGAGAGATCTTAGCATTATTTAAACAAATAAATTGAAAGTAAAACAAATAATTTACTACTATTTGACAAATGGCAGTTCACCACAGAAGTAGCTTTATTCCTGCTTAAGTTTTGGCTACTATTACGCATAGTCATGTGAGAGCTGAAGGGCCTCTGCAAAGGTTTCCTCAAGATCATCAAGTGCCCTTCTGACTTCCAAATCACTGTCAGCAATTAAGTTTAAACTTGCCTCACATGTGTGTGAAGTGATTTGTTCTTCAGGTGTGACACTAGAATCAGACTCTGACCCAGCAACCATCATTTCTGCCATGTCTTCTGAAAAGTCCTCTATGGTCTGTGTTATCTTTGACATTACACTGTGTAATGGTGATTCACATTCGGTAAATTCACGCTCTTCTATAGTATCAAACTCTTGCAGATCCAGCGAGTCAGAGGCTTCTGAGCCTGAATGGATTTGCTCTGCTTCACTGTCCAGACCGCAGCCAAGATCTCTTTTCAGGACATCCAACATCTGACGCATTTTGGCCTGGCAGGTAAAGGAAGAAACGGGTGACACCTCCAGCCTCATGGCACCTGAGCACTGCTTAAACTCAGGGCTTCATTCTGACAGAAGGAAAGGGAGGCTGCTCGTACTCAAGTGACTTAACTACACAGTGAGTGCCACCAAACTGAGCTGACTACGGTCCCTTTTTTGTTGCTGTGACTCCTGATCTGCCATGATCCATGAGTCTGAAAATCTCATTTATGGAGAGAGAGGCTCCACACTGAGCATTCAGGTTACCACTATCCTCAAATATACCAGTGCACTTCAGAAATGTCACCCAAATATGCAGAGAGATTACAGGGGCCACACCTACCTCATCCAAACGGTTCTTATTTTCTTCTATATGGCACTCAAACAGTTCTTCCAGAACCCTATAAATGAAAAATGAAATTACTTCACAGGAATAAAATCAGCTTTCAACTGATCTACATGAATTAATTACTGTCATTTTTTAATTTTAATTTCTTAGCTGGATGGGACCACTAAGATTGTTTCAATTATGCTGTCACAAAGAGGGCTACCTGTGGTTGATAACCCACTGGACACGTGCTCAGGAGGCAGACCCAGCTTTGGGCAGCAGGTGGTAGCCATGGGATCATTTGTAGTACAACTCTGTGTGTGTTTGGTTTGTTCGGTCAATTTGGTGGAAGAAACCAACAATCCAGTGGTGGTTCTACTAGCATGCTGAAGTATCCAAAACCTCTTAGATCCACCACGGTGGCTGATATACACAAGAGTAAATAAAAGGAAAGAAGAAAATCCAGCTTCAGTAAAAAAAATCCAGAGAAGTCCTGAGAATTCTCTTCCATTGCTTAAATAGAACGAGAGAAAAAATTCTGCAGAGAGTGTTCTGTGACAAATGAAGCACATAGTCACTGGAGCAGATTTCCAGAAAGTCAAGTGAATTTAATCTAGCATACATTAGAAATATTAAAAAATAAAAAAAAACAGTGCAAGAAGGGTATTAAGGAAAGGCAACATTACTGTAAAAAAGAGCCACAAAGGAGACTGCTCTCAAAATTTGCTAAAGATTAATTTTTTGACTTACTCTACTTAACATTCTCATTAATAGCCTTAATGTGAGAAGAAAAAACAACATGAGAGTGCATAGAATATAAAAATAGCTGGGGAAATTATCAACCCAGAGGAAGATCAGAATATTATGAAATTAGACTGCTTTGAATGTGCAGTTACAAAGAGGGTTAAAATTCTGTATCAGACATACTGCAAGGTTTTGTACATAACCTGAGAGTTCTTTATCAGAAAGAATAAGTACGATAAAGAATTTTGGAGTACTACTCAAATACATTCATGTTTAATTATTGAAAAAAATCTGATTTAGCAACTGGTGAACCTTTATCTGAAATCCTGGCAACCCATGCTGAAGACTGAGTTCATACTGGAACAAGAACAAGGAGAGAATGGGGATGGAGGACTTGTGTGAAAGATTAGTAACTTGGTTAATTTAGCAAAACAGATGTTACAGAGCAAAATGATTTCTTAGCATTATTCCACCTATGGTTCCAGGTCAGTTTCTATCAGAAGCTTTCATCTCATGGTACACAGGAGCAGACCAAAGTAGATGACCAACAGCTATTTCATAGTTCCCCTTTCTTACACCAAGTAAAACAGAAAAGGAAACAAAAGCAAGGAGTACTGTGTATATATATTCTTAAAGGCACAGAAATGATTATTGATCACTACTTCCCTTTCTTACTAAGGCCACGTGTTTCTGACACAGCATTACAAAATTGAAAACATCTGTAACCTACCTGTTAGAAAACAGCCCAAGGCTAAGAATTTCACTTGTTACATTTTCAAGGAAAGTTAAATATGAACGCTCCTCTTCTCTGCAAGGGAGAATAGAAAACTGAATGTCAAATATTTTACCAAAGAGTCATATATGACACAATGTAGTAGGCCTAATCCTCTTCACAGGAAAGGCCATTAAGAAGATTGTATCAGCTGCTATTTTTCATAAAAGATAAGACTATCAGGACAAACTAAAGCTTTCATTCAATCTGCAAAATACAAGACTGTTTAGAAAGGTCACTGTGGTGCTTTGTGTTTGTGTTATGGTATAATTTAGCACAGAGATCCTGATTGAGTAAATCTTGGAAAGAGTTCAGAACCTGCTTTGCACTCAATAAGAAAGGGGGGTAATTGGGAATAAAGTGTACAACTGCAGTTTGCTGCTCTGTGTAAAGGCTTCCAAAGGAGCTTCTAGAGAATCTAACTGTGGCTGAAAATTGCTAGTCCTAAATGGAAGCTCAGAAAAATTCAAGTCCTTATTTGACAGCCTCCAATGCTTTCAAACACATCTTTTTGGTGTACAAAATCTTTTTAGTGTGAAATGTCACTTTCACCTCTTGGAACAAATTTACCTCTATTTTACTACCTCTTAAAGCCTCGTTATGTCAATTGCTTTAAGTGGGAGACTCTCTAAAAGCTTGGAGTTCTGCTTGAAAAACAAGAAAGAAAACTCCAAAAGGAAATATTTGAATGCTGTTTCTCGTTCACAGCATCTTTCTAAATCCCCCAAAGTATCCAACCAAACTATATTGGATCATCCTATAGTCTTAACAAAGAGAAAATAAAAAATGGAATACATCTTGCATGACTTTTATTACACAAAATTTGTCAGCCAGTATAAAGATTATCATTTTAATTCCCTCAGAAAGATGCTATAGCTGATCTTTGATTCTGTATGCTTAAAGTTAGGCAAGAACAAGCCTGTCCTAACACACAAAGAGCTAAGTGACTTTCCAAGGCCACTTGATAAAGCATTGACAGTGTTTGTCAATGTAACTCAAACCTCTTCTAATTCTCATCAAATTTCAGTGCAGAAATGTGGTAAGAATGCCCTTCAATTTGGTATTTTATTTGCCAATACTTTCTTCAGAGATTCCAGACCAAAAAAGAAATGGAAACAGTCTCTGTAAAAAAAGAGAATTCTATCGTTCTTCTGCAGATATAATGAATTGTTTTCATTCTTAGATTCCCATAAAAATTTTTAAGTATTTAACAAAAATTCATAGTCATATCAATTCTTCTGCAAATTGTGAAGAAGTTTATTCTGAGTCCTCATTTACTGTTTCAAGTTCATCAGTTTTGAGGAAAGTTTTCTAATTTGATGTTGTAAATGAGCAGAAAACTGGTTTAAGCATACTTACTGAGCCTCGACAGTTCTCCTCCTTGGCGAAGACTTCTCAGAACACAATGATGTCTCCCTAATTAGAAAATCAGAAGGCAAGAAAGAGAACAACATTCCTTTATACTACTCTGCATTTAATTTTCTTCTGGAGCCATACTGTGCCACTTGGAAAAAACCCTACTAGAACGCCCGCAAACCCTGCTCCAGGAGCACAATCCACTGCCTACACTGAGACCTGAAAGACTATGGTTCAAGAGTATTACACAATCTCCCTAAATGTAGTGCTCAAAAGACCTCAGTGCTGCTTCAGATGCTATCTGACCTCCACTGTTCCTAAGAGTGGTATTTTATCTCAGAGTACATTTTTTTCTTCGGATAAAAATGCCTTTGTATGAAAAGGCCAGAGAGCAAAACAGGAGAATCAGCTCAAAGCCCTTGGGTTCTGGCCTGACTCCCAACACTGCTTTTGCATCATAGCAATATTCTAAATCTCAGTGTTAAGTTTTTTAAAAAAGATGTGGGAAGTGCTTCTGGTCTACAATTCTCACATTTGTAGATTCAAAAGGCTGGATGACTAGAGATGCTTTTTCCTAAATGGAAATACCAATTAGAAAACCAATCCAGTATTTAGTTTTAGTGTGGGCTAAGATGTACAGAACTAACAGCTGTATTAACATGTTATCACTCTCACTTCTGACAAAAATGTTCATGTATTTCAGAGCTCTCTTTCTTAACTGGCTTTCAAATGGAAATTTGTTATAAGAAAATAATGAACTTTGAAGTTGGGAAAGGCCATTTATGCAAAAAACTCAACAAAAGAGAAGTCCTGTGAGAAGAGACTTATACAGAGAAATGGTAGTGAAGGATTATGGCCTAAGGACCAGCTGTACAGAAAGCAAGAAGGAACATTTCAAAAATTCCTTCCTGCTGTAAATCAGGCACCTTAGGATGGAGCATGGACAAGCAACTATTCCTCTGTCAGGCTCATCCACAGTATTTCTTCTATCTTCAGCCTACAACACAGAGGTAAAAATCTTTATTACCAGTGCATATACACAGTAAATTTCACCATTAAAATTAATCTAGTAAATCTCTGTGATTGAACAGCCCTACAAACTTTGTCTTTCCCAAGAAACTCTGGGTAAACGGCCAAAAGGCATACCTTCTTCTGCTTAAAACTCATGTGTCAGTTATCTATGACCTTAACAGATATTTGATAGTGTGCTTACAGAAACAATTGGGAAAAAAAAGAGATCTCTTCACGTGCCTCTGTATTTTTTCTTATTGTTTCCACTCATCCTTCTGAAACTCCCTCTCCTCTACAGAACTAATTCATCTCATGGTGATACAGAAAATGAAACCTAAATCAGCTGTATACTGCTGTGGCAGTGATTAAGTATATAACCCATAATGATGGGGAGGGATGTGGTTAAGAGTGCCCAGATGACTGACAGATGTATTATTACCTTCAATGCAATCTTCCGCTGCTTAACCGTAACTTTTCTCCCAGACACATTGTCTACAGATGAAAACCTACAAAATTTAGAGAGGTATTAGATTTCCAAGTAGGCTATTTTCAAAATATGCAGGATGAGAATAGCAGTGCCACTTTGGAAATTTCCCATCAGTCTGAACAGAACCTAGTACAAGAAAGTTTAGAAAATGTCTACCAGATTTCTGTTCCCATAACAAAGTTTGTTTTGAAGTGTGACAATAACCATTCATAGGTGATCCAAATCCATTATTTTGCTGCATATTGACAGGGGATAGCTAAATTATCCAAAGCAATTGTTCAGAATTAAAATGGAGATGATCCTAAAATTAAAAGTGCACCAGGAATATAGATGACCCCCAGCCAGAAAATCAACAGCTGGAATATGGAGCTGAAGCTATCGTATTTCCAAGTCTGAGGAAATTCCTAATTTGTTCTATGACAAAACCAGAGTTAGACATGCAGGCAGTGAGGACACAAAGGGGAAAAGATTTCTCTTAATGAGGTAGAATCAGTAAAACCCACTAAATCAAAACTGTTCAATTTGCTAAGAAGTTCAATACAAGAGGACACTAATTTTATTTAAAATATTTCATATAGGGTATACCTGAAGGTATTTACATTCAAGTGATAAAAAGACAATGAACAGCTGCATTCAAGAGTTAATACAAGGATCTTTGCATGATATATTAATTAACGAACTGGAAAGTATAAGACTACAGGGGTAACAGTGGGGAACCTACTTGCAGGTCTATACTGGTTAATTCTTTATGAGACAGAAAGCACAACTACACACCAGTGAGAGCCTAGGGAAGAGAGAGAGAATGACTATCACCTGCAGATGTGAGATCCCACAGTTTGAAATCAGTGGCAATTCATATCCTATTTGTATAGATGAAACCAGTTGCTCCAGATAGAAGACAACAAAATATGCCAGTGTTCTAGCTTTTGCTAAGCATATCTAGAATAACTTCAGAACAACTATTCTGGTTTTATACAAATGTGCATGAGAGCAAAACATGTTGCTTTTATGAATCACAGAATCAGCTGGGTTGGAAAAGACCTCTGACATCATCAAGTCGAACCCTTGATCCACCACCACCTCCTTGGGCAGTCCATTCCAATGCCTGATCTTCCCCTCTGTACACAATTTCCTCCTAACATCCAACCTTAAGCTCTCCTGGCAGAGTGCAAGACCATGTCCTCTTCTCATACTGATAGAGCATAAAATCATGTCCTCTTCTCATATTGGGAGAAGAGACCAACCCCGATCTGGCTACAACCTCCTTTCAGGTAGTTGTAGAGAATGATGAGGTCTCCCCTGAGCCTCCTCTTTTCTAGGCTGAACAAGCCCAGTTCCCTCAGTGTCTCCTCACAAGGCTTGTGTTCAAGTCCCTTCACCAGCCTTGCTGCTCTTCTCTGGACTTGCTCCAGCACTTTGACATCCTTCCTGAACTGAGTGACCCAGAACTGGACATAATACTTGAGGTGTGGCCTCACCAGCGCTGGGTACAGGGGGAAGAATCACTTTCCTGGACCTGTTGGCCACACTGTTCCTGATATGGATCAGGATGCCATTGGCCTTCTTGGCCACCTGGGCACACTGCTGGCTCATGTCCAGCTTCCTGTTAATCCAGACTCCCAGGTCTTTTTCTGCCTGGCAGCTCTCCAGCTACTCTATGCCCAGCCTGTAGCGCTGCATGGGTTAAGTCTATCCAGATCCCTCTGCAGAGCCCTCCTGCCTTCCAGCTGATTGACACTCCCTCCCAACTTGGTGTCATCTGCAAATTTGCTAATGGTGGACTCAATCCCCTCATCTAAATCATTGACAAAGATGTTAAACAAAGCTGATCCCTGGGGGACACCATAAGTGACTGGCCACCAGCTGGATGCAGCCCTGTTCACCAGCACTCTCTGGGCCCGGCCATCCAGCCAGCTCTTAACCCAGCAAAGGGTGTACCTGTCCAAGCCATGGGCTACCAGCTTTTACAGCAGTATGTTCTGGGAGACAGTGTCAACAAAGGCCTTGCTGATGATACTGTTATGATAAAACCCAAATTCCACAGTTTCAAACTAAAATTTCAATCTCTGTACCTGACTACATCAGTCTGTGTTTGCATTTCCACATGCTGCTTGCGGGGATTCTTCTTTTTCCTTCGAGGAGGATAGTAATACCTGTACTGTGACAGGAAAGATTTAGCATTTGATTTTAAAGTGCGTGGAGTAAAAGGTTTTTGGCTCTTAGTAAAGTATTTGGAGTGCTTCTCTAGAAGATCCCCACTGCATTCTTTGGAGTTGCTTTCTTGACACCTCTGTGCATGACTCATGCTCACAAAACTATCCATGGAGCAACTACATGAAAGTCCAAAGCTGTTTCTTGGTGGCCTTGTACTGATATTGGAGTCTGAGCGAGATGCCCCAGATATATTATGAGAACAGTTGCAGACGTATTTGACTGCACTGGAGTGAACGAAGTCATGCTCGCCATAAGGAGACATTGCTCTTGATAGGGACTGTGCCTGCCTGGCACACGGGCAGAGACCGCCTCTGTCTTCTGCTTCCAAGAAACTCTAGAAAAAAAGAAAACAGCATTTGATTGCTTTGCAAGTTACCAGCTTTGCTTGTGATGGTACTCCCACCTATTATTGTCATCAACTTGGAGGTGATTTCTATGTAAAAAGTTTCAATTTTTATATCAAAGTGGTTTCAGAGTAGCCCCAGTGCAAACAGATTTTAAAACCTAGTCCAGGAAATAAGAGAGTAATATGCAAATGGTTTGCTTCAGTAGCAAAACATTGGTGCTCTGTTACAGAAAATTAATGGCTACATCAAACCAAGAGTTTAATCACTTTAGTCCAAAGGCTCAATACACTTTTAGAAGTCAAGGATTCATTGCACTGAGGCAAATTATTTTATTTGGGTATGCTCTGTTCATACCACTCAGGCAAGGTAAAGTAGACATTACTCATAATTATCCCATGCTTAAAAATTCAACATTATTCATGAATTGTATTAAGACACTGTGGTAAAAACAAGTAAGACAGAAATCTAAGTGACATCTTAAGCTTTTTTTTTCTTAAATGAGAAAGAACAATTAAATAGAAATTTTATTTCTCTCATAGAGAAAATTTTGCAACTTCAAAGCATAAATACCTAGACAGGGTATGCACACTAGTAAATGTGCTTTACAATGTATCTGAAAAATTAGAAAGCACCTTACTAAAACAGCTGTTGTATATTCTTTTCCGATTTAGGATACAGCCACCCCCTGAATATTCTGTCAGTCAGTGAAAATTACATTACAATCTCCAAGGGCAGGCATACTGCAGAACTAGAAGATTAAACCAGAAACCTATCAGCAAACAAAATTTTGAATAAATGAACTCATTTTCTCTACATGTATAACTATTCATGAAATTCTGTTACACACAGCTGTACGATGGAGAAGAGATGACTCACATTGTGTGCACTCAAACTACCCGGCACCACAACTCCCTCTCAGAGACAGTGTTTACAATGCAATAGTGAGGGACATAAGCTAAGGATAGTGTTATTCTGGAAAATCTCATTACTCTACCATGAAATCAGTAAAATGCAAGGCAAAATAACAACTAAAATAAAACAACTGAGAAAATCCAATTCAAAACCAACAGCTAAGTTTTTGAAATTATTATCATACTTTCCTTACACTCAGGCAGTTCATATGGATCCACATCAGCAGCAACAATGTGCTGTAAGATTTAAGAGAAAGTATAAAAGTAGAAGAAAATTCCCAAGAAGAAAATTCAATTTCTAAGGCCTATTGAAGTTCTTAACACACTTGAAGTTTAGGTTCAGATAGGCTAACACAGAGATTAACTTGTGGATGTACCTCCACCACCTGAACAAGGAACAGGAAGATAAGGAGCCACTTGTACAAGCCATAAGCTCTGCAGGAAAAAAAGGGAGAGAGGGAAGGTGATTTCCATATATGTTTCATTAATTTCTATTATGTTTCTATCAAACACATAACAACTATTAAGCAGAAGCATTATGTTAGTGAAATCATTGAAGGAACTTCTGCCCTACAAAAGACCCAAGAAAGAGGGAAGCCAGTATGATATGACTTAATACATATGCTGTGATATGTATTTATTTATGACACACAACCATAACTGCCAGCTGAGAAGATTCAAGATTCACTGAGCAGCCTGACCTGATCTTATAATTTAGTCTATGTGGAAACTACTTTGAGACACTAAGACTGAAGCACAGATTCAGTGGATTTCCAGTGGTGCTTCATTGCCTGAGCACAATATAAACTTGGAGAAAATCCTGAAGAACACTTCACACTTTTTGAAAATCTGCTGATTAAGATGTGGATTGGAGGTTGGGTATGTGATTTTCCCCACCCAGAAACAACAATGGACTGAATGCCAATGAAAGCGGCACAAATAGCTGTAAAAGAAATTGTCTTTGGGAATTCTGCAAGATAATCAATACTTGTCCTGAGATTTTTGAAGTCTCCTGCTGGGGGAGGCAGAGGGGAAAACCCCCGCCAAATTAGAAACAGTCAAACTCGGAAATCCTTATACATTTATTGAAAATTCATGACATTGTAGCCTACTAATAGATAGTATAGGATAGTAATATATTACTAGTAAACCAGTAATATATGGTATAGTATATTAAACTATGTAATTAGTAGGATAGCTTGTAAATACACACAGATTTTCTGTTCTACCATTCAATCCTAAAAAAGGTGTTTTAAAAATTCTAAGCATAGACTTCCTATATAAATGCTGCATTTTCTCATAACACTGCTAGCTACTGCTATTGCTAGGAATCTACACTATTCCAATTTTTCCTTTCAGAAACACTTAATATTTGAAAGCTCAAATATGATGAATATACATCTTTTGGCATATAGTTAACATTATTTAGAGGAATATTAGAAATGCAAGTATTTTACCATGAAAATGATGTGACAGATCACACTGATGTCATACCATGTATTTCCTTCACAACTACTTTCCCTCACATCAGTAAGATCTGTCTATGCTATTCTAGCAACCCAATGTCCACAGTTGCTGATGCCTAATGCAAAGAGGTATTTTTTTTAGTTAGCTGAGGCAAAATAAGCTCTTCTTGATGATGTGAGCCAACTTTATTTTACTACTGCAGCATAATTAAATGCTGAACTGATAACATGCAGTTACAATGCCAAACAAATGCCTGTGTTAGCAAGCAGTATAATGAGGCTTACCAGTGTGATTGTTTGCATACAAAATACTGGCAGTGGTAGCTCTGCAGTATAGAAAACAGATAAGACTGGAAAGTTTCAGGGTCCACCTATATAGACATTTTTGAAAAGCTAATTCCATATCCTTCAATGCATATTATACGCAGCATAATTTTTCTTGAAAGTTTTTTACTCTCAATGACTAGATCAGTTCATGGAGCTGCAATATAAGACAGATTGTAGAAGCATTTGTGAGCATAGGATGACTAGTTCCCTACATTATGCAGAAAAAGAACTAATAAAATATATGAAGTAATATTAGCCAATTATTCAACTACACCTCATGAAAGTGACATGTTCTATTCTTTGGAAGCAGTTGAGCTGATCCTAGAACAAGACAAAGGTACAGGGCTGATGTAGCAATATCCTAGATTTAAGCCTTCCTTATATATTAGGAAGCTTAGGGCAGTTCTTTTCTCCTCATCAAGTGTTTCTTAAGTAGAACAGACCAAGTAGCTCTCCAGTGACTAGAGAGAACTGCAACCCTAAGCCGTATTTGTGTCAGTTGTGAGATGTCCTCATTCAAGTACTGAGAAAGAAGAATGTCCTTCAAAGTCCTTATCCTGGGGTAAAACTTTACTGCCTAATCTAGGACGTTTAGTCCTGAAATACAAAAAGAAACAGTATCAGAAACAAAGAACTATGTTGGTGACTTCAAAAAGAGTTTAAGGAGTGTCAGAGAAAGCTGTTTGCAATTTGTCTCTGAACCGTCAATTATTTGTACACCTGTGTTAGCACAGGCAAGTAAACTGTAAGCAAGTAAGTTCATTTTCTTCTCTAGTCTGTTATCTATAAAAATATCAGATGTTTAGGTAGGAAACAAAAAAGAAGACAAAAACATGCCTACAAATATACAGTAGCACACTGATTAAAATATATTTAATTATATTCTTCAGATACCATTAAAAACTATTCCATGGTAGTATCATAGCTTTAGATATTAAAACTATCAAGAACTACTGTAATTTGGAGTCAAAAATCTCAACTCATATCTCACTTACCAATATAAGTTCTTATTCTATTGATTCAACCAATTGTAATTTGTTTTCAAAGACACAAATTTACTCAGTGACACATTTGAGCAACGCCTTTAAAAGGTTTCACAAAGTATGTATTTATGCTTCAGTTTTATTAGTCACAAAACTGGGGCAAAGTGAACAGTGCAAAAGATGGGCAAAAGTAGTAACACAGAGAGAGAATCCAAGATTTCTCTGGAAGTTACTTTTACTTTCTAAAAGAAGTTTAGTTTCTCAACCCAAAAGCCACTGAAGTGTCAGATGCCTCATAAAAACTGAACTTTGAAGAGAAAGCTTGCTAAATCCTTTTTCACATAAAAGGTCCAAGGCGGCTTTCACTGGGGTCACTGAAGTTACACTAAGATAAATCTAAATCTTGAAATTAACTTTTCCTTGTATGAAAAAGTCTTCCAATAGTTCATCTACCATCATCAAATGAGATCGAAGAGATGCTTTACGAACTGCACTGTCAAGATACAGAAACTACAATTTTGAAACAAAAGAGCATCTGATTCTTTTAACTTGACATAGCCCCATTTATAAGCCACTTACATACTCCTGTAAGCAGGCTGAGCGCCCGCTGATTGCTGCATGGACAGAGCAAAGGTCTCCTGTAGGAAGCGATAAGCTGCCTTTAGAGTTGCTGCTGTCATAAACCCTTTGCGTGCCATCTGTTTGCTTCATCTCACTTCTGTAATAAGTTATAAATTAGGAAAGGCAAGATAGAAAACTCACACAAATACGTGAACAAATTGGACTCTCTAATCCATTTGCATACTGGCAGCAATAATAACTATTTTTCTCTTTCAAAAGCATGTTCCTGTTAGAGTTTCCTTATGTGCATGTTCATCAATTATTCAGTGTGGTAGGTTCCTACTCTTATCCAATACTTTGATATTATTAATAAGGGGTATTACTGAATGTGTATATGGAAATGTACTCATTCAAACAATCAGCATGAGAAGTGATTTTCACTATGAAGTTCGAAAGGAAATCTGTACTGAACATTCCTGATAACAACTTTCTTTCATACTCAGAAGGTTCTTCCACTTTGTTTAGCCACTTACCTCTCTCCTTATATCAAAACTAATTCAAGCACAATACATCTTCAGACGGTTAATAACAGTACAATAAATCTTTAAATATAAAGCATTCGAGTAGGCATTTCACACTGCCACACATGTGTGTTGCATACAAAATTAACAAGAGAGACTAGAAACAGTTAGTGGTGTTTCACAATCTGTATTTCATATGCACTAGCAAACATATGCACAACTGCAACTCTTCAGAAAACAGAAGTATCAAAAAACAGACTGAAAGGGATCTTGAAATGTTAAGGTAATGGCAATCATGCTTCAAACAGTTAAAAGAAAAAAATAAACCTCCTGTGAAGCTGCCTTCTTCAACTGACTTTTGGCATGGGTTAATTTCTTTTACAAAAATCATTAGCAGCCAGAAATGCCTATTAATAGGATTACTTGAACAGATATAAAATACCAAGTGTTGTTCAAATCAGAGATTTTACTCATGGCCAGCTCAATTCAGGTTTTCTTACTTCAGTGACAAATCATGTTGAACTTCATACAATTTGACTTGCTGAATAAATCAGCTGAATGTTTAAAAATCAGTTTGTATAGAAAAATAAAATTAAAAATCCAAGGATTTCAGTATGCATAGATGTCACAGTATTTTCTGCTTATCTGTCTAATAAAGCCTGTATGTAAATATGAAAAAATACATATTCACAAACACAAACTCAGCAGCCCTTTCAGTATGTGTATCTGTAATTTAACATCCTATTTTCATTAACTTTTACACATGGTGTCAGCCACCATTATTATGCTGGAAAGAGAGGAGCAGAAGAGAAGTACAGCTGCCCTCAGGGCATCTTATGCCTCCTTGTCCTTCTGCTTCACTGTGAGACATAAGCTACTGTCCCCAAAACAATTTCATTTCTAGCACTCCCATAAATCCAAAAGATGGTCTCCACTGTGCTGTTTGAGAATGACCCTATTCCTCAGCTTCTCACTTAGGTCTTCTTCTAGAAGTAGAGAAATTCATGATGCACCATAAACTTCTATCACCTCTTAACCCACAGCTCTGGATGCAATTTTTTTATCTCTGATCAAAATACTTTCTTTGATGACAATCACTGATTATTTCAAAAAGTCAGAAATGAAGTCTAGTAAGCACTACAGAATTAACTTTCTCTGCTCATTACACTTCCTAGTAGATTCTCACATTACAGTAGCTTTACATTTATAACTACATATAACAGGTAAAGTATCTATTGTTCTGAATACACTGGGCATTTAAACCTTTGTATGAAACAAAGAGCAGACTGGTCAGGTTGAATACACATTACAACTATTCAATTTCATAGTTAGCTCAGTGTATAACAAAATACACTAACTAAATCACACAGATTTTAAGAAATGTATAACATGTATTATGTAATTTGGGGAAATTATTTTTACTTCTGTTTGATTTTACCATGCACAAAGCACAGTCTCAACTGAAAACAGTTTCTGTGCTCTACTGCAACATTAAACAGTAATAAATACAGCTACATGAAAAACGCTAATGATGAAATAAAGGCACCTGACTTAACAGAATGCATAAAAAGTGAATGCTGGTGTCAGTAACAAAAAGTGGTGTGCAAAAACTCGAGGAAAAGAGCACTTACAGGATCCCTCTGCTTCACAAGCTTTTGGCTACAATGTACCACACCTGAAATGTTTCTACACTAATGCATGCAGCAGGAGGAACAAACGAGGAGCTCAAAGCTTTGGCCCAGTCCCAGAGATGTGACATCACTGGTGTTAAGTGAAACCTGGTGGGATGAATCCTGTGACTGGTGTGCCCTGCTGGATAGTTATAGGCTCTTCATGAGGGATAGGCAGGGCAGAAGAAGTGGAGGGGTCGCACTGTGTGCTATGGAAGGATTAGAATGTATGATGCTCACAGTTGGCAATGGCACAGTTGAGCCTCTGGGTGAGAATTAAGGAGTAAACAAATAATATGGATGTCATTGTGGGAGTCTGATGTAATCCTCCCAGCCAGGACAATGACACTCACAAATTATTCTTTAAGGAGCTAAGGGACACTTCCAAGTCAACTGCCCTTGCCCTTATGAGGGACTTCAATTTGCCTGAAATTAACTGGGAGCATCACACAGCTGGTACAACCCAGGCTAGAAGATTCAAAAAACACCTGGATGACAACTATTGACTTCCTCAAAGGAAGGGAGGCCCTGCAGAAGAGATCTCACTACAGTCTACAACTTCTTGTGAGGGGAAGAGAAGGGGCAGGCACTTGGCTCTGTGGTGACCAGTGACAGGACCCAAAGGAATGGCCTGAAGTTGTATCGGGGAGGTTTAGTTTGGATATAGAAAAAGGTTCTTCCCACAGAGGGTGTTTGGGCACTGGAACAGGGCAAGTGGTCACAACATCAGGCCTGCCAGAGTTCAAGAGGCATTTGGATGATACTCTCAGGCAGATAGTGTGACTCTTGGGGATGGTCTTATGCAAGGCTAAGGGTTGGATTTGATGATCCTTGTGGGTCCCTTTCAACTCAGAATATTCTGTCAACCTATAAACAGAATATATATATACAGAACAGTATGGCCTAAGTACTATTTTCACTACCAATAACTGCAATTGAAGCATGTAGCATAATGTTAGATACAAAATGTACTCCCAAATGGGACTTTGGATAAAGAAAAAAAGTGGAAGATTCTTGATTCTTCTGCTTGAAAGGTTAAAGGTCACTAGAGTTCTGCCTTAGGAAATGGTACAAAGTTCTGGAGTGACACAGAGGACATAGGAATTTCAGCTGAGGTGAAAGCAAGAGAATTCAAGCACAATTAGAGCTTGTATTTACTGCAAGCACTCCTCATCCAGGTAACTGACATACTTGTCAGAAGGTCGAGACATGCATTTGGTGTTGGGCATTTGCCAGGAAGCCCTGTGTCTGTTTTCTGCTGGTTGAAATATGCCAGACTTCACTCTAGAGCTGCTGCACAGCAGTGATCAGCCGATATTATGGGAGGCAAGTAAATGATAGTATCTACTAAAAAAAATGAAAATATTTACCTTTCCAAAAGAGGATGGCAGGAGCCTTCCACTGCCTCTTGAGCTGGATCGGGAGATAGTTTCACACACACTCATTTTCTCTTCACACTTGGCTATCTTCTTTCTTAGTTTCTCTCTTCTTTGCTGGTCAGCAACTTAAGGAAGAGACAAATATTGTCAGATCCTAACTGAAACATTCTTTTTCTTCTTAAGTGATTTGAAAACATCATAGTGGTTTCCCATTTCTCAGTAAAGTTAGACTATTGAGATATGTTCCACTTCCAACACACAGCAATTATAAAATTTACATCTATTCTTAGAAGAAAAATAATAAAGAATAAGCTGGCAGCTGAAGCTGTGCCTTAGCTTCCCTGAAGTATTCTTATCACACAGCAAACACCAGCATACAGAAATTCCAAGATCAGCATTGCTAACAGAGCACTCTGCACAAAAACTTACAAGCTTGCTATCAGTTTTTTACAGCTAGAACTCCTTTGACTGTACTCTCACCAAGTATTTCAGAAAAAACTTCATGTTTATTGTTAGCAAATTTGGCATGTAAAAAATCCATGCTCACAGCATAGAGTAGTCTCCCAAATACAGAAACCCAGGGCAAAACAAGCAAGTTCATGTCAAGCACATAAAAAATGAAGCAAAACTCTAAAAGAGCCACTGTCAGATCAGGATTGGGGAATTTTTATCAGTCTACACTGGTCTGCAGTCCAGGATCTCATCTGCAGTGTCAGAAGATGAGTCAGATGCCATCAGATAAAGAAGCCCAAAAGATGGGTAAATTTTCCGTGTACAAGTCACTAAAGCAGTCACCTACATTTGCTATCTTGCAATCCAAAGTTTTTTATACTGTTTTTTATATTGAGCAGTCAGGTGTCACACATAAATCATAGAATCATTTTGGTTGGAAAAAACCACCAAGATCCTCAAGTCTAATCATCACCTTGCCAACTAAACCACAGCATTAAGTGCCACATCCAATAGCTGAACACTTCTAGGGACATTGACTCCATCACCTCCCTGGGCAGTCCACTTCAATGCTTGTCAGCCCTTTCTGTGAAGAAATTCTTCAACCTCCTCTGGTGCAGCGTAAGACGACATCCTCTCTTTCTGTCAGTAGTTCTTGAGAGACGACACTGACCTCCACCTGGCTACAACCTCCTTTCAGGTAGTTGTAGCAAGCGATAAGGTCCCCCCCAAGCCTCCTTGTCTCCAGGCTAAACACCCATAGTTCACTCAGCTGCTTCTCTTAGGACTTGTACTCCAGATCCTTCACCTGCTTTGGTGCCCTTCCCTAGACACACTCCACCATCTCAATGTCTTTCTTGAAGTGAGGAGCCCAGAACTGGACACAGTACTCAAAGTTGACAAAGTTGAAAAATCTAAATGAGGCTGATATAAAAAAATTAATAATTTCATTTCCAAAGAGGGGGAAAAAAGAGAGCTTATACACACAAGCACCCTTTTGAAGTCTGTCTGCTCAAGGAAATCTGTTTTAACTCTTGAGCACATTTCTCAGTCCCTTAACATAGATCCAAGTATATGAACAGTTTGTTTGACCAAACACACAGAAAGGCCTTTAAGGATTTCTTCTTTTGTTTTATAATGTAATTATACCATATTCTGGTTGACCCCAATCTTCACACGCACTACGATACTTAAACGTGGAAATGTTAGTAACTTCATGACTGATGTGGTACATTCTTCTAGACAGGTGAGACCTACAGCAATCTGAGGACATTTAATCAACCTTTAAAATGCATTCATCTGTGTATATATACCCTACACACATGTTAATCTCCAGGAAATATTTAAGTATGTGTATACATTTTATTAAACATTTTAGTTCCCTTTTAAGCTAGAAACAAGTGTTTCAGATACAAAATCCTTGCTCTCATTGCTTAGGAAAATCCCTCTTTCAATTCTTACAACTGACATGTAAAATACATAGTAATTTCTTTTATAGTTGCTGATTTATCCAGCACATGCTATTACAATACTTAAAATATGAAGTTGCTTTTGTTACTGAAAAAATACTAGCTGAAGTTAAAAAATGCTACATATACGAGCCTGGATTAAAAATATACCTCATAACAGAAGGATAAAATACACTCTACCATTGAATAATTAAAATAGAATATTTTTCTTCCTGTACTGAATTATTATTAATGTCTATTCTAAATTATTATGATTTCTAATTGCATTTGTCTTAAAAGTTACAGACAAGCCCTCAAAAATAAGCTACAGGTTAAAAGCTTTACATGCTTGAGTTAAATAATTACTTATCCTGGGACAATACAGTGTATCTCTGTGTGCACATGAACTCACATTTTGCCTACTGACCAGGTAAAATGGTGATGGCTGATGTGTATTGAGTAAATATCTAGGGAAAAAATGAATGAATGAGAGCTCTACAAAGCAAAAATTCAAATCACACAGAAACATGGGTAAGTGCGAGCAGGTGCCTGAAACAGCAAGCTCTTTACACTCCAGTGCTTAGGTGAAAAGTGAGTTTGCCTAAGACAAGACAAGCTTTATGACTTTACTGCATGTTCCATCTGCAAACCATGGCTTAACTGGACTGTCTGCGCAAAGTACAAAGCAGTGTGAATATTACTGCAAAACAGAATTCCTGTGTTGTCCTTATTCTGCTCATTACAGGATAAAGTCTGAAATTTGACATACATGCACAGACTCTGCCTTTACTACTGACATTCACAGCTATAAAAAACCCTCTTCCAGGACTGTATGTTGTGACTCTTTTTACCCAAAGCATGGCTTAGGCCCAAGAATAAAGAATGAAAGAACAGTAAGTGTGCCAGCTCAGTCTATCTTTGGATGTCAGAATGACCCATTGGGAGTACCATCACCTGCATGGGAAATGTAAAGTCTGCCTTGCACTCGTCGGACAGCGAGCTTAGCACAGCTAATCCATTAAGTGTGTTCCAAAAGCCATAAAGTCACTCATGCATACTGAAAGGCAGCAAACACATGCAAAACAGAATGTCAGAAAATCCCAGTGGTATACCCATCTTATTGCCAAATCAGGAATTTTCAGGCTAAATCAGCTGTAAAAGCTAGGAATTGTGAAACCAGCAAAGCAAGAGATAGAGGAAGCCTTATTGATGAGTTAATGTAAACAGACAGCTGGAGGTAAGTTATGATAGCCTTGAGGTAGTCAGACAAGTGCAAAAACACACACACGGCCTACATCCCTATTTCACATGCCCTTTACCCAAGCAGCGACCAGAGAATCCAGTCTTCACATTAGATTTTACCCAGATAAAAAATTTGCCTGAACCTTTGAGGCACTAATTACAACATTAAAACTGATGGGAGCTGAAGATACTTAAGGCTGCCACACGTAACCACTTTTCCTGCAATGTGAATATATTAAACCCAAGAAGAACAATGTCAGCATTCAAGAAGAAACAAACAGTTTTAAAAGGGAGATTTATCTGTTAATTGGAAATGTTGCTCACTGTTTAAGGTATCTTCTGCTTCAAATGAATTACAGATGTATCCTCTTTAGCTTTCAGAAAGGCTAATAAACTAAATTTGACAAGCATGTCCTTGGCATACTGTGATAGACTAGTGGCAGGTAAATATCAACTGCATTTGTTAACTGATACTTAATTTCACTGTAAGTAGCTTTTACTGAACATTGGCTCCAGAAACATATCACACATGTAAAGTCAAATACGGAAAAAATAAATCATAATAAGGATCTTGTGACAAATAAATGAAAAAAAAAAAAGAAAATAATTTGGTTATTTTTCATCTCTTTAAAAAGTGAAAACTAAATGTTTAGGAGTAAAGAAATACAGTCTATAGATCCAAACAATGAGTCCCTTTAAAAGCCTTATTAGAAACTTTGAGATATAACTTATCTCATTAACTACTGTGCTCAAAACCACCACAAAGATGTATAGTATGAGAAAATGTATTAAGGTACAAAGTAGTAACTTTTGTGTATCAGAAACTCAGTCTGTGAAACTGGATTCTGTAACTTTCTACATGCAAGCCTTGAATCTGTTCTCTTAATTTTGTTGCCAGTGAGGGGAACCCCCAAGAAAGACAAGGAATTTTAGATGTTACACTGTAGCATTCGCCATAAAGATAAGACACTGATCAACATGTCATAGAAGGAACACTTTGGCCTAGGCAAATTTTTTTGCAGAGCACACCACACTCCAAAGCAGTGATCACAAGCCAAGGTTGCAGCATTATTTATGGACATGCTTAGAGTTATGAAACCAATGCCATAAATGTGGAAGAAACAAACTAATCATACATACCACAGTCCTAGTCAGCCTGAAAGCTCTGCACTTAAAACAGTATGATTTGGAATGCCGGTGGTTGTCCTTTGCTCTGAATTTCCAATCGCTAAATTTATCATATGTAACCTCACGGTACAATTGGCAGTTAACCTTCAAGTTTCTCCATTTTTGATGCAAATAAGCCAAGGCAGACCATGAAATATTAAGTTTGATTTAAATTGAGTTCACCTTGCAGAACAATGTATCTCAAAAGAATATCCAACACTGAGCTTTTCTCCACTGTGTTTTAATACAAGCTGTTCTTGCAGTAACACACTTCTGGTTATTATTTTGAATTCTTCTTAGAGAAACCATACAAACATCATTTCTGCTGAGCTTAAAGTGCCTGCAGTGACCATAGTTGAAGTGTTCAGCATATCAAGCTCTTCCTTAAGAATTTTTACTATCAGTTCCTAGCTCTACATAAATTCTCAATATAGCGTGCTTTAAGCTCACAGGGTGAGACCTCATCAAATGCAAACTGAATTTGTCATTGGCTGTGAAGATCACATTTCCCGTAAGTCTAAATCTAAATTTCTTAACACAGAAGTTTTAACTTTCATGACTCTAACAGATAATTCTGCAGTCCTTCACATCATTGTCAGTAGCACTGTTTCATCAAATAAGGGAGGAATCACCATAAAAAAGTGTGACAAAGTATTTATTAAGGGTTTGCTAGCAAAGCCTTGCTTGTATCAAATAGAAAATAAAGTCTGCATGAGGGTATGTACTTTAAAAATGTGATGCTACTTTGCAAAGCTACTAATGGCAAAATCTGGCCATTGCTAAGGCTTGGAAATAAAGTGAACCCTTCAGAGGCATTTCAGGAGAGCCTAGAAATACAGGATTATCCCACATCCATCCACCTCTAATCTCATATGTTGTTCCCATCCAACAGACATCTAGATACTTCTGTCATCAGAATGAACAACACAGCAGCCTGTCAACAGTCTACCACAAAGAAACTGTGCAACGCTGCAACAACCCTGTAGAAGACTTCTAGACCTGCCAACATAAATCTGTATTTGTATCCATCTGGCTTCTAGGTGGGCTTGGACAGTGATTTTTGTCTCAAGGTACTACTAGGGCAGCCCTCAAGGACAACTTACACATGTTGTACTGAGATAATGCTGAGAATAATTGGAATGTATAATTTTGTTCCTGTTCTCTGGCAGGCTGTAACTATTTTAGGACCCTCAGTAATGGTGGAAAATTGTATAAAAAACAACAACTCTCCCCACCAGCAGAGAGGTAGTAAAGCTTGAAAACTTAAATTGAAAATCAGGGACACGTTTAATAACAATAATAATGATTACCTGCTGAAATACCTACAAAAGGAAATTACATTTTCTCTATTTTTTGACCTTCACATGTCAAGACTTCGGGCCTTTATTGTTCACATGGTTTATCTACCATATTCAGGACAATTGTTGAGTTCATCATCATCATGGCCAGGCTTTTTGAACGAAGATTTGGTAAAGGCTCTCCCCACATGGGTGTGCCCTTCAAGCCTGTGCAGTGGATTTTTTAGGTGAGGCACAGCATGTGCAGAACTGGCCCCACCCTTTAACTCCTCAGGTTCATCTGCCACGGCTGAGTGAGCTTGGACAGTGACAGTGAAGTCCTCAGGACTAGAACCTACAGCCCCTGGTATTTCCAGGAGGTCTCCCATCCAAGTACTAACCGGGGCTGACCCAGCTGAGCTTCTGAGATCTGATGGGATTGGGTGTCAGGGTGGCAGGGCCGTACTTCACTTGTTGAGTTCAATATTAGCATGGTTGAACTTTTGGTCTGTTCAAATCATGACTCACAACTGCAAACTCTAAAAAAATGTATTTTTGATGTACATGTCTAAAATTAATTACCTCTCAAAAAAACAAAAAACCCTTTTCTATAGAAGAAACTTTAAAGCAAACAATTTCTGAAAAAAAAAAAAAGTACAGTCACTTCATATAAAAGTACAGGTTCACAAAGATTTTTTTACCCATTGGGTTTTCCTGCTCGCCAAAAATTCAGGCTACATAAATATAACAGAACATCTTTCCAAAGACATACTTGAACTTTGAAAACACAGACATTAGAATTACCTGAGTGTTTGACTTTAAACTTTCAAGAGCTTATATTAGCTGCTTATAACTTTCATTTTCTGAAATACATACATAAGGACAAGACTCAACAGAAAAAAAGATATGAAGATTTTGTGAAAGCTCCCTGTAAAAGAGCAGCAACAACAAAACATGGAAGACAGCTCTTTATAGACCTTCACTTCCCATAGCGTAAAGGGTAGACAGATGTGTGTTCACATGAAAAATTAAGATTTAAATATGGAATTACGTAACACTGTGTGTTTCTTGAACTTTCTACTTGACTCTAACCCATCAAAGAGCAGAAAAAACATTACTGCTCAGTTTGAATTGCTGGCTCCCAACTCTTCCCACACTCCCTTCAAGTATTCAGGTTTCCTCAGGCTAAAATAGATTTATGGTGGGTAACTTCTCAGGATACTTTTTTTTTCTTCTTCTTGTCCCCCCACCCCAGTATCAAAGAGACCTGCATTCCCAAGCTCACTAATCACTGGGTCCAGTCTGTACTATCAATATGCCCTGTGGAAAAACCAGTAAACACATGGGTTGAAAAGTCAGTACTGTTAGAAACCAGGCATGTGTAGCAGCAGCTGTCTTACTTGGCATAGCTTTTGTCAAGTTTTCTGGCACGAATTCCACAACCACAGACTTCTAATAGCCACTGGTATCAATCAACATGCTTGGACTAATTCTGAACATAGAAGTTTCACATTTCAAGAAGTTTCACATTTTAACAACTATTTTAAGTCAATAAGGCTGATCTAATACAGAGGAACATGCTCACAGCTAGCCCAGGGGCATGGCACCTTGCCTACTTTGCTGCCATCTAAGATACCAGAAAAGAACAGTGGAAACTAAATCTACTTTAAGGACAGAACACATTCAGATGGCCAGGAAGAATGCCAACTACAGTATCATGTTTAATTCTTAAACTCTAATGAGTGATTCATGGCAACAACCCCAACGGGAAATACTCACCTGCTTTTTAGCAGTACATGAAGCACATTTTCAGGGGATGTTTTTTAACACTATCTGCGGGAATTCTGTTTTGTAACTCTATGCTATTAATAAATATTATAATTTCAAACTGAAAATTTACCCCCCTTCCCAAATATCTTTTGAAACAGAGGGAGAATAGTAAACATATTTAGGATGCAATAAGTAATAAGACAAGGAATACAAAAAGAAAAAAGTTAATACTATGTTTTGGTTGAAGCAATGGCAGGCACAGAACTACTGGGAGAATAGAGCTGTAAACCCCTTATTCTCAGTGACATTATAGTTACTGCTGATATTCAATCATATTGAAGTTGCAATTGAACCTGGACAAATTATTTGTCCCATCTCCAGCAAGAAAATGGAAATTGCTTGGAAAATATTCTAAAAATCCTTTTCCATTACTTTTGTTCCGCAGCACATTTTCAACACTCTTACTGTCTGAGCTATTGGCTGTCATGTCCACATTAATCTGTCTCACAAAAGACAGAGAAAGAAAAATTATTCTCCAGTGGATTGCCAGAGAATCTACAAATGATACCTTGCACTGAGCTTAACATCTGAACATATAACACTTGCTTGGGCTATTACAGCAGAGAAGTTTGTAGTTCTTGATGAACAATGTATAGATCTGTATGAAGAAAAATGTAATCACTCTAATTTCAGGTATGAAATAAAACTGAAATAATTTTCAATTCATTCTAAATATCTAGAGTTTATAAGAATAATGCAGATACTGAACAAGATATGCCTATATAGTCTTAACCTTATAAACTTTGAAGACAGTGAGACCAATAATGATGAATTTTAAAACAGATGTGTTCCATGGAATTATCCCTTTGATAACTCAGCACAAATTTCAGCTTCCATGGCACAGTTTCTTACCTGTTTGTAAAGTCATCTCAGTCAGGATGGGACAATATATAAAGGGAGCAGGTCAGGAAAAAAATATCAGTTACGTGCACACACTGAGTAGTGATAGGAATCCTCCAAGGCTTTTATTAGGAAAGGATAATCTTTAGGATCTGGTACAAATGCACACATGAAAATCCTGGACTTGCCTGTTGCAGTTGAGACATGTTTGCCAGTAACCATCACGAAACAATTTAAGCTATGGCATCTATAAGCCTTATAATCCACCATCCAAGATTTGCTTTTTAAAATCGGAATTGTCAAGATAAATGCTTCCAAGTCAGTTTAGTTCTAATCCTGACAGTGTTTGAATTGGACATCTGGAAAAACCCCTTCAGACCCACAGATACTGCAACACTGGAACAAGTGTCTCAGGGTGTAGAATCTCCACCCCTGGAGCTTTCTCAGACTTTTCAGACAGAAAATCGGACCTTGAATAGGAAGCTCAAGGAGGACAAATGACCTCTGAAGGTCCCCACATTGCAAAGTAAAAACGCTACACTGAGGAATAGTCTAATAAAAATTCTATTGTTTACATAAGTTTGCTGTAACACTTTGCTTTTTAGCTTTCACTTGGTACTCTAATTTTTATGAGAGAACATGAAGCACCTCAAAAAATGAAAACTGGAAACTGGAGCAGAGACATAATACTGCCTTGAAAAGCCACTTTTAGGGAAAAAAATTACATTTATTGCTTTGTTAAACAGATTTTTAAAACTACTAAGTTCATTTTCATTTGATAATTGTACAATTCTGCTCAGTGCAGAACACCAAGGAAGCAAACTGTATGTAAGAACTGAGCTAAATCTAAGGATAAAAAGATCTAATCATGATGGATACCCAATTCTGCAAGACCAAGAAGTAAATCCCACATTTCTTCAAATGAATCCTGTGCTACTGACTAGGATCCCAATCCTTAGCTATGACTTGAGTTTCACTTTATGAGCCAACTTTATTTTGGGAACATAATAAATTCCAACTAAGAAAGAATTCACACTCCCAAGTCTTAAGCTAGAATAACAGTAGGTAAATCAAGGAATTTTTTTGTAATAAAAGGCTTTATTTTTTCCCCCCCCTACTTTTAAGGTTTTTTTTTTTTTGTGAATAGGAAACATCTTCTAGGGCTATGCTGATTGTATGCATGTTCTAATACAATAAAACACAGCAGCAGCTGCAGCTTTTTCTTTAGTGACAATTTAGTGTACAAATTTTACCAAATAGATGGGTAAAATCAAAAGCAGCAATGAAAGTGAAATGTTTCCATCACACCCTGTACAGAAGATTAATCTTCTGTCTGTGACCGGGACAGAGGTACATAGTCCAACAGCAGTCTGAGTAGGATGAACTGGAAGAGAAATGTATTGCACAAAACCTTGCTATCTGAAATGGGAATTTCCTCACTCAGAGCACACCTGTGAGTGTCAGGACAATTATCTACTAAGGTTAAGGCACTGTTACTGTCTCTCAGAAAGAACTCATTATTCAGGGAAACTCTTTCTGGTGTGAATTATACAAGCTATCAGCTCAGAAGCATTTTATCTGTAAAGACAGCAGACCCTAAAATAAACAGGCATTTGTTGGTGTTGAGAAAGACCATTAAAATGTATGGAAGACTAATTGTTAATTAGGGAACCTAAGAAAGACTCTAACAGACGCAGAAGGAAAAGCTGCATGAGGTTTTCACTGCAGCAACACATAGGTGTAAATATTCTTCTTACACCACCCCTCTATTTTCATGCTTGTTTCAAAGCAAAGCTTGGTAGAGGTGGAGCACGAGAATTAAGTCATTTTTCAGATGACTCTACAGAATGATCAGGTGATCCAAAACTCCTTCTGCAATCAAAGGATTTAGATATCCCTGCAATACTGTTAGTACTTGTGCTGCAAGCCCATATATAGCACCTTTGATTCTGCTGCAGCTCATTGCTTAATTCAGTCTCAACTCTTCATGCAGATGTACTGAAAAAAATGCTAATGAAATTAAGTCTTTTTGCCAAAAGGATGACTGATATGCTAGTTACTCTTGATAATTTTATGAAGTAGTATCACTTTGGCTTGACTGAATGTGACACTAACTACAAAATATTCTGTCATTAGAAGATTTAACTTTCCACCCTAAAAGAATAATTTTCTCCAGTACCTCAGCTATTGTACCTGAATATAGCATGGAGAATGAAGACTTTTTCTAACTGCATTAAGGACAGATGGATAACAGAAATATAACTTGCTTATTTTAACAAACAGCTGCTATTTATACCTTTTCACTTATATATTCATTTAGTGTTTCATAAATCAATCATTTGAAGGGACTGGGCTTTGGCTAACACTATGAAGTGAGGCTACAATAAAGGTATCTTTAAACAGTGCTACGAAATAGACAACATGCCGAAAAATTAACTGCAGTTTAATCCAGGCTGTGGGGCTCTGTGCTTGTGATTGGCTCTGTTTCCTATACAATGGAACATGAAGTTTCAGCTTTGGTCCCCAGGTGCCCACATTCCCCAAATTCCTCTTTATCTGGCACTAGTAAGCTCTCTTCTTGAGCGTTCAAGTTTATGTCATACCACACAACAGGAGAAAATGTTGAAATTCTCTTTATGTGCTCCATTTCATCCAACTGTGTGGATGAAAAGGATCCTAAGCAAAATTAATTGTCATGCTAAGCACAACTGATCACTGACAGACGAGATCCATCTCACTACCATTACATTTGCTGCACATTCTTTCAACTAGCCGGAGAAGGATGTGAAAAGCTAAATAAACAAGCAAATACATGAATGTTTTATTATATTCTACTGTTACTCTTCTATTCCTCCAACGCTTATTTTGTTAAGTGAGTTTTACGGAAGCTTTTCCAGAATAAACACCACAAATACTTACATTTGATGCTGCTCAGCCTACTTTTGGGCACTGAGCAGTCTACAGCTGCTGAAAATCAGAAAAACATTGAATGTGAATAGTATATGTGATAGCAATAAACCAACACAGAACAAAGACTAATTTAATTCTTTTCTATTTTAAAACATGATAGTTACTGTGTCCTTAAAGTATTGAATTTATATTAATACAGTCATAGAATTAGCAAGATAAAGCTGTTTGGCTAAAACATGTATTTAAAGGAAAAATCATCATTTAAATAGAGATTCCCTACAAAGGGTTTCTGTACATTTTGTGCTGATGGCATTTACCTGCATACCTAAGGATACTGAGTATGTTACATGAGAGATAACAGTGTATTTGTGAGCAGGAACTCCGTCAGTAATTTGTTTTTCTCATTTGCAAATACACGGGGCAATTTTCCAAGTCCTTAAAACTCACTACTACCATTCATTGCAATAAGAACAAAAAATATTGCAAATTTTTAAATAAATACAAAAAATACATAGTGCTCTGAGTTCAGCTGGAAATGTTCTGCCTTCATTCCCAAAATAAATTCTGTGTGTTTGCTGTTGTGACTGTCACATGATTTTCAGTTCAGCATGTTATCTCATAGTTCATTTTTTCCTCATTTGATATGTCAGAATCACAGAATAATTTCATCAAAAGCAGAATGAGACCATTACAGCATTAAATACTCTAAAATGAAGGTAATATATTTGGTAGCACTTAAGGAAAAGGTTTTCATACAGAAATTCAAATCTCAATAATACAAATGTATTATTAAGTAGCAGCTATATCTCCTTGCTGACATCAGTTTTAGTAAAAAACAGGAATAATAGTACACTTCTTACAATGCAGTTCATTTCTTCTTGATATGAGCCTTTTCTGAGAGAATGAACTAAATCTGGGGGTAGAAAGTTCATTCATACATGCACGTTTTTACCTTTGGCTGAAAGTATGCTGTTGTAATGAAACACCATGTGATCTCTGATCAGGTACTGGCTGGTCAGACTTCCAGATGAGTCTATGCAGAAAGCTGTAAGGTTAAAACACATTTGCACGTCGCAAAGGTAAGCACAAGAATACTAAAATTTTAAACCGTTATTAACTGCAATTCAAAGTCATAAACCTTAAATTACTGTGTGATGAACTTCTTTGCTCAATGGCAGCCATTTTTCTTTGCCAGTTACTGTCACATGAAGTCATCCTGTCTCCTTTTTCTTTCCTCACTGGAGCTTTTAATAAATAAATAGCTAAATAATAAATAACTAATAAATAGCTAAAAAAGTGGCTGAAATTGGACTACAAAAATATCAGCATGGAAACTTCCTATTTCTTCACTCTATGGTCTTTGAAAAAAAGTGTCTGAGGCACCACCATGGCACAGAAACATATAAAATCCCATGTAAACCACTGATTGTAAAGGAATATGCTTAACCTCAAGGATTCTTTAAAGTCGTACCCATATATATATTCCAGCTAATATAGATGTGACCTCTTTATATATCTGGTTATCTTGCTACCTATTTGTTACCAGCAGTACAGTCAAGGCAAAACTTACCCCTTGAGATAATTTTCAGTAATGCATGCTAAATCTAAGTGCTATAAAACATCACCAAAGAAGTTTGATGCATGAGCTTTAATTATAAAAACATTTTAATCATAAAATCAATGAATTCACATAATGGGAACCACGTCAATCTTCTAATTGACACATTACTTACCATTACTCTTAGTACTTAAGTGTCCTTTAAATGGACTTCCTGGACCACATCTGGGAATGACAGCAGCTGGGCATTGACAAAATGTCAAACAAAAACTAAAGGTTAGGGAAAAATTAAAAACCAACTCAAAGTGTATTTTCACAGACAAGACAAAGTTAGAATCTTCTGCCAAAGAATTCATGAATGGTTATAGTGGACCTTCTTCCCTGAAGGAAAAAAAAAATCTATTTAATTGTTCTCTTATTACTGAAATACAACAGTGTTGTTAATTAACTTAATCTAAACACTAAGATATAGTGATAGTGCTTTCAATGGTTCATGGAGCTAAACAGCAGAACAGGTCACTTCAGTGTGAACTTCACATTGGTCATTAAACTGCACAGAGATATGGCCACAACTTTGTTCCTGTGCTAACCTCTAATTTGTTTTAAAGTTCTTTTGATGTTATTTTATTATTATGTCAAATGACTAATGTGAACAATATTCTGTATGGAGGTAATGGCTGGGGTTAGTAGTACACTAAAATGCAAGCTTAATTAGATTGAAAGAAGTGAATCATACTTGTATGAAAAATCATCCTATCAGTCAGAACATACTTAAAAAAATCTAGTTTGTCATTCAATCTTCTGGCAATTTCATACTGGGAACTCTATAGACAAGTGCAGATGATGACAAAAATTAAAGCACTAGCTGTTCTGAAAAATTAAAGAATGAGAATGAAAAGCTCTGCATCTCCTCCCTGAAAATAAAGATGCCCTCTCAGGCTCCCAACCACTGTCATGCAACCTATGATTTAAAAACTGGCACATGAATTAAGAATCTGCAACACCTTTAAATACTGTTGTGAAATGACACTAAATCTGTATCAATAGATTCAATCTCCTCTCTTACAAAGCACAGTTAATAAAATTTTCTTCTAATGATATAAAATCCCACCATATACCAGAAATCTAGATTATAGCAGACGTCTAAGAATCAGAAGTGTTTAATTCACAATTTTTCAAAATAACCTCAATATTCCATTATTTTCTATAGTTCAGAGGTAGGTTATAATTCCAAAGGGAGGCACAGATGGTATTGTTAGATAAATGGTTACACCACCACCTCTAACTCTTTCTTATGTGACAGAATCATAGAAAAGTAGGCATGAGCATCTTAAAAAAGCAGAGATGTTGTTATAACTACAGCTGATTCCCTTCAAGTGAGCTAAATGACTTTGTCCTGAGATAATCAGAGACACTCAGAAACCTGTTGCTGAGTGATGCAACTGTTCAGCACCACAGGAAGTCCAGACGATTTTGAAATATTCACTTGCTTCACATCACCAGCAGATGGCACAGGATAAATGCTATGAAAAAAACTACTGCATGCTGGTTTTGCCCATTACAACTAATCTGTATCAGGCTTGAGGGGAAGAGGGAAAAAAAGCACCAATATTTCATAGGCAAGAAAAACTGTCAGAAAAGGTCAGGAGGGAGAACTTAAAAATATTTCTGTGTCTTCTATTTTGACTATGGACACATGGACAGCACAGAAATCACTCCCAATCCACATAGAAACTCCCAATCTGCGTAAGGCACTCTGAACACAACACCTTTTGTTAAGATGTCACGGCCTCTGTTCAGGCACTCGTCCCCCTGCACTATGTTCCCAAATCTCAGTTCCCCCTGAGCGTTCTAACTTCTGTGCCATCAAAGAAATTTTTCAAGTCCCTGATCCAACCAGGTGGATTTGCAACCCTGCTCCCGCTAACTGCAGGATAACACATGTGCTCGGTGCTTTCACAGGTATCCCTGAATTTGCTTAGAAAATATCCAGGCCATTACAATTTTGCCCTGTGTTTTGGAAGTGAAAGACCTTGAAAAAAAATTGTTCACAACTACTCAGATTTTCTGATACCTTTGAAATGCCAGGATTGCAGCCCCACTAGTACCTGGACCATTGAAAACTCTCATGCTGTTAACAAATGACATGTTCTTGCTGTTTAGAGTACTTCCTTGCTGGGCAAACTACATTTTCTTATATTTACATAAACAGTAAAACTTGTGAGGATGGCCTTCTATGGTCCTCCCACAGTATCCTGTGCTGCTTGCTCCTATATTCTCCGACTCCTGGGACCAATAACGTAACTCAAATAAGCTTTGCATCAGTGAGGGTATTTGAGGCTCTCTCTGAACCTCCTGTTTTCAGAAAACATGCAGAAAGTTTATCACAGAAAAAGGGTCAAAGAAACTAATTTGTCTAAAACAGTGCTTAGTTCCATTGAAATGAAAGAGACGAAGAATAATAAGCAGATTTCTGTTTTCTTAGGATTCCAGGCTGTTTCACATATATGTTCCTTCAAATGTACCTTTTCTACACTGAAGTCAACTTACACTACTCTCCCAGGATCTCCAGTTTGTAACTCAAAACTGCTTTTTATAATGTTGAATATTTACAATGAAGGTGCATGTTGCTAATGTTAGAGAAGAAACTGAAGGATGTGATATGGAAGATATTTCTACCTTACTGAAGTAAGGTAGAAAGTGTTAATGGTCAAATGTTTCACAACTATAATTTCATGTTGTCTTCTGACTTGTAGAGGTATTTGTTTAGGTTCAGGCTGTGTTTTCAAACTTATTTGCACAATAGCAGAAACAAGTTTAAGGCTTAGATATGTGAAGATACTTTTAAAGGAGTAAATTACAGTAAATTACAGTAAATTACACAGTTAATCAAATCTAAACCAAACAAAGGGAGCATAACTACAAAACTATCTTTGATATACAATACATACGATCTAAACAAATTTTCTCATAGATGTAAGCGGATTGTCCACACTGAATATAAATCAGCATTCTCAGGCTGAGTGTTCTCCTAAAATCAGACAGCAAACAAATTAAATACTTCTATAGAAATTTATTTGATCTTTTAGTTCCTTGTGTGACACTATGCAACGAGAACAATTATAAAAACCTCTCCCTATAATTTTTCCACCTAGTTCTAAGTTAAGTAATAATTATATTATTCAAAAGAGATTTTTAAGATATTTTGTTTAAATTCTATTTTCATTTTAAATGCATCCTATCTTTATTTCTATTTTTACAGTCTAAAAAATTATGGAAATTGGTGGTTTCTATTTGTTACTTTGCTTCCTGGTTGTTAGTGAAGATGCAGAATTTATGGAAATCATTTTTCTACAAAGCCATTTCAGATTTGGAACGTGAATATGTACTGGAGAGAAGCCCAGTCTTTCATTACAATGTTCTCCCAGGAAAGATTTTAAATACAAGTATTAGACTTACTATTTTTATAACAAGCATGTACTTCAGTCATAGCAAATAAAATATACTGAAAAAAAAATAAATCAGGCTATCCTTAGCCACCAAGACTTGTTACTTAAAAGATAATCCAGAAAAAATACAGAGACCGTAGCTGGGATATTGGATGGAAGCATCTAAATCCAGCACTACAAGACAAAAACCCTTCACTTAACTGTGTAGAGATGTGTGAACACTACAACTTCCAAAGGGCAGCTCCTAGACCTTAGCTTGGGTTCAAACAACTTTCAGACCAAGATAGATTTAGACCTCAGGTCTCCCCAGCTGTGCCAGAGGAATATTTTTATCGCTCTACCAAGGTATTAACCCTTTTGCACACTGGGTGGTTTTTTGTGGCTCCAGGACTCTTGCTTTCCTGGCTGTACAGTGGCCTCCTCTCAGATTGAAATACAGAATGCACCTCTGTCTCTAACAGACTAGAATTGCAATATTTGCACGATATTTGGGGATTTGATCTCTCTCAGGCTGATAAGGCACAAGCTGACAAATGCAGAAAGAGTTAAAGAGACACCCTTGTCCAAGTGGGTAATTCAGGTAACCACATGCAGGTTTGTGCTGTGAATTTCATACAAGTCAAGGATGCTCTATCACTACCACCTTGTTTCTACCAATTAGTTTAGTGATCTTTTCAGTGGGGTTCCTGCTATGAATTCATTCTTCTAACTCTATACAACTAACAGTACACCACAGCACTAATGCTGTACACATGCTGAGAAAGGAACAGAAGTGGTTTAAAAAATCTCTCTGGTATCCCAAAAGACTTCAGTGATAGAAACTCCTTTTAACACCTAATCTAATACGTCTGACAAGGTCATATTTAAAGGGATAAAACTATGACCCGAAATACATGTTCCTCTCCTTCTGGTACTATCAGAATTTTTAAACCAAAGTATCCACGAACTCTTTAGGCTACAAAAATCATCGTGAATATGAATACAGCACAGAAATATACAGACTAAAGACTGATCTCTCAAAATACATTAAAAGATTAAACTGGTTAAGAAAATCCACACTGAATTTAAACTTCATTTATTTAAATAAGAAACTAATTTTTCTATTTTTAACTATTTTTATTTTATATTAGCATAATGATATACTTTAAAAAAGCATACTCTGCTAGTATTAGTAATGAGGCCTGCTTTCCTTCCCATGCACCTTACATCTTTGTACTATATCCCCTAAACTCCCTTCAATGTCCCCAGTTTGCTGTCTTTTCCTTACCTGTGGTCACTGCTCCCCTCAACCATCCCCTACTTGCTCAGCTGTGGCTGATAAGGTGCTTCAAGTACTGCAATTGCTCATCTAGTTTAAGCTTCTCTGGTTGCTTATCCTTGGCTGACTAGTACTTACCCTCTAGTTACATATCTGGGAATGAAGACAGAACAGAATGACTCTCTCAAAAATGTGTATTAATTTGCTGAGTTTTCTCCTATCTAGCCACTGACATTTGTATAACTAATACTCTTAGTTCTTACTCGAAGGGGTGAAGTTGGTTAATAGATGCAGAACTGGTCAGATAAAAAGGTCATCAGAGAGGAGTGACCCTTCCACAGACACCTCCTTTAAGAGAACAGATTAAAACATGGCAAGTCTCTGCTAGTTTTCTGCAGCACTGATGCAATCACGAGAGACCTTCAAAGATGGCTCTAGATTTAGCCACTTACTGAATGCAGATAGTATTCCATTTTATTTGAAAGTTACAGTGAGGCAAAGCTGAGCACTTCATAATCACACCTGTATTTTTTGTCCTGTTCATACAAGCAAAACAGAAGCCTCTTGGACCCTTTTCTGGTTTCAGTGATAATAAAACTTCTATCCATTTTGAGTATAAAGCCATAGATGTGAAGCCAGCTTTAACAGAATCACCTTTAAGAGATGTTTAAAAATGGCAGAATCCAGAAGAAAAAATAGCCACTATTACCTAAATTTTCAGTTGCAAAACTTGGCATAGTCTCAAGAAACCACAATACCCAATTTTGGAGAAAAGTCTCAAATATTCCATCTGAATTTTGCATGGGATCATTTGTGTCAGAGGCAAAATATGATAAAAGTGATACAACGCCTTGACATGCACTATACGTAATCTTCTAAGCCATTAATTAGCTGGATGCTATTTATACACTTAATATGCTGGATTACACAAAAGCTCTTCTTTACATGTACTCCCAATGCCCAAGAGTTAGGTCTCTCAGTCCTTTATAACTATTAATCTAAGAGTATTCTGCATAAATTAAAACCATGCAATCAAAATTATATTTCAGTTTCAAGAGTCAAACTCTCCTCTGAAAATTTTAAGAAATCTAATGAAATAATACAGTAGTTTTAAAAGATGATGAGTCATATTTTATGAAATAATTCTTGAAAAACATTTGTTAAAATTTTTCTAACTTCTAAGGGAAGTTTGGATGCAGGTTACTGCTCCATTCATACTCCAAAAGCAGAAACAAACAGCTGTCTGTGTCAGTAGCCAGAAGAGGTTTAGATCAGGTATTAGGAAATCTTTTTCATGGAAATATAAAATCTGGGCCAACAAGATTTTGCCTCCTTTGTCCACCTCATGTTACCAACTTCCACCCTCTTCTATGTCTCCCTGCAAATACATTAGCAGAACCCTAACACACAGACAGCCTTGCCCACAATGGAGAGCAGAGAAACCTTGACCACTGTGCTTCAGAGACAGTTGAAGGGTATAATCAGAAGAAAAGAAGCTTGTAGGGTTAATGGTTTGAATACTGTTTACTTTAACAGGTATTTCACTGGAAGCACACAAGAAACCTTTAATGAAATGGGACCAATTAGGCACTTAAGCCCTTATACAAATTTATTTGCTGAATAGAGATGGGATTAATCACATTAAGTGACTAAAACTCCCTTAACAGACTATTTGACTAATGGTTAAATTCAACTTCTGAAAAACTGAACTGGTACTACCAAACAATGCTTGAGTTTAAAAAGTTGTTTGTTCAAGTGGCAAATGAAGGAATACAAGGAAAAAAACAGTTCAAAAGTCACAGGTCTGTGTTAATACCCTTTCAGCTCCTGTCAGATGAACGCAAGATTTCCTGCAATGCAGGAAAAATCTGAGTAAGATGGTGTTGTCTGAAAAAATATGAAGTATTTTAATTTAATTTTAGAATCTCTGAAGCCTGTGCAAACTGCCTAAACCTAACAGCATGCAGCAGTAGTGATGTTGAAACTGTTGTAAGATAAAAGGGGCATAAATGTGTGCCATTGATTAACAGTAAGTGTATGATTTCATTGCTGTTCAGGTATGTACAAATCACTGGCTGCAGGAATTAAACAGCACAATGCAGAAGACTGGATTTAAGCAACAAAGCTGGTTTAAAATTACAGTATTCAGATTATTTGAGGTCATACTATAAATCTGTGAGTATATTAACTGACTCCTGAAATTGCTACAGCAAATAACTTCAAGGTTTATACCTGGAATTAGGGAAAAACGTAACGGATTAATTCTCCAATATTTCTGTGGAGGAAAAGATCTCAGCCTTATTTGAACTTTGACAAGACCTACATGCAAATTCTATACAGTTCAATATATTAAAAAAAAAAAATTCTATTTGCTCAGTATTCTCATTAGAGAAAACAAATCCTCACATAAAACAAGTAAAATACTTTGGTTATTTCTTTACAATAAGATCATGTCTGAACAATAAACTTTGCACAGAATACATCAGGGTATAGGAATAGGGTACCCCACCTCTTCCGTATTAAAGTTTTGGATGGACAGTGTGTGGATAAAACTGTCCTACAGAGAAACCCTAAATACGATGCTTTCTCTCTTTTTCACAAACTATTTGCAAGCAATCCAATGGCTGTTCTGCCAAGTTTGCTCAGGCACAGATTTTTAGGTTAGTTCAGTATAAGGAGTTATTATCTCTGCCTCTGCTAATCCTTATCCTCTGTAAGGATCCTTCCTGTGTTTCTGTGAACCCAGACATTGGGCTGTCCAGTCACACACTCCTGACCCCATCACAACCTCCTATGCAGACAAGCAACAGTTTCCCATGTTAACACACACATCCTACTTTTGAACTTTTTGTTAAACAGAAGTCATTCAAACAAAGCTTGCTGCAACCTGAATGAAATTTAGATCCTGTATCCCCTACATTCCCAGTTTATGAACAACAGACAACCAGCATGCTTTCTGATTATCAATAAAAATATTGTGACAATCAAAAAAAGAATAGTCAGAAAAATAATAAATTTGTAATAAAATTGACTGCACACTATATGAGATTATAAAAATTGATGCACATGATACTAGGTTTTGCTCTGAATTTCGTATTTCCATGTAGTATTAGAATTTATGTTCAAACTCTACTTCGATATCAGACTTTTGAAGTGACATCTGTCACCGTCTCCAAAGAGTGGAACTGACACTGATCTGCAACATGAAAGCATAACATTATCTCAAAGGCTTGGACCTTATGAAGCTATGTATGATTTTGACACTACAGAGCAGAACCGAATAATTCCCACCATTGTTTTATATTATGCAAGTAATCCAGTAACTAAAAATATTTTATTTGTGTTGGCTTCTGCAAACATTTTTGCATGTTTATGTCTTTTTTTATCATGAATGACCAACAGCACTAAGACTAAAGAAACAGAGCACCAGAGCAGCCCATGGAATGCTAAATGTGAGTAAGGAATCATAAGACCTTCAAAATTTTTGAGTCTTTCATTTTTTAACTACACTTGTACTAAAATCCTACTAAGCCCAAACACTTGGATCTGCAGCCAAACGCCGTGTGATGTTGTACACGCAGGGTGCAATCCACTATATTAACCCATGAATACCAGCTTTAGAGAAGACAAAAGTTGACTCAGAAAAAAAGTTGGCACAGAAATTGGGCCTGGCACACGCAGCAGCCGATGCTGGCAGCCCGGGACGCTGCCCCAGCAGCACCGGAGCGGGTGCGATGCGGAGCCCAGCGCGATGCCGGCTGGGGGACGGCCGGTCCAGGCCGCGTCTCTCGGAGGATCAGAACCCTTCGGGAGGAACGTGTCCCCTTTCGCAGCGCCGGCACCGGGCTCTTTGCCCACCGTCCCACAGCCCCGCCCGGGCCCGGCTCCAGTGCGGGACGGACAGCCCAGGGGCGAGAGCGGCGAGCAGGAGCCGCCTCAGCGCTCGCTGCATCAGCCACGGCGCCCTGAGCGGCCCCGCTGTCCCACAGGCTCCGTGCCCGGCCCCGCCGCCATGCCCACCCGCACACCACAGCGGGGAAGGGGGAGGCGCCGCCTGCCCCGGGCGAGACGAGCCGCGCCCGACACCCCCGCGGCTGGCAAGGACGAGGGAGGCCGGGCGGCAGCGCGCCCCGCCGGCAAGCAGTCCCGGCGGGCAGTCCCTCCAGGCAGCTCCCGGCAAGCAGTCCCCGACGGGCAACTCCCGGCGGGCAACCCCCGCCCGCGCTCCGTCCGGAGCCGCCACCGAGCCCCCCGCACCTTGGCTCCGCCTGCCGCCGCTCTCCATCCTCAGGCCATGCTCCGCGCCGGCACCGAAGGGGCGGCGCCGGCCGGGGCTCGGGGCGGTGGCAGCGGCGGTTCGTCCCCGCTTCGGGCGGGGCGGGGCGGGGAGGGCTGGGGCGGCGGGAAAAGCAGCCGATCTCAGCTAG
>JAWWEV010000167.1:46180319-46194142 GCA_035583235.1 Hafferia zeledoni | reverse complement strand
AAATTGTAGCTCTGATTTATAATCTCTCTCGTGTTGAGTTCATTTCTCCTGCTGGTTTACCTTGAAACCAGCACAGATCTAGAGATTACCTGCATCACATTGTTTTGTATAGTAAAAAGGCAGATTAGAATTAATAAATGGGATCTTTATAAACATATACAATATAAATGTGTAAAAATAAAGAGTGGTTTATATTGTTCCTTTTAAGCAGAAGATCTCAAGACTTTCCTATGCATCACATGCAGAAGAAACTGCAGCTGTTTTAGAGCTGTAGGCATGCATTCCTATATTACTTCATAAAAGGCTTAAAGAAACTGTGCATTCAAAATGTAAATGTATAAATGAGGCTGCCTACAGAAAACCTGCAACTGTGAGCTTGAGCTTAGAAAGTTAATGTATATTCTATTTTACCCTTCTCCAACGTAAAGGTGTGTTAGTATAATTCCCAACTCACATAACCTTTTCATTGCTTTTGTATTACTAGAGTATGAATAGTCCTGAACTTTATTATAATTACATATGATGACTTGTTTCTTTTAATGGGTAGCTGAATGAAATGCATGTTACCTGTTGGTCTGTAGGCTGTCACAGATCTGCTGACTATGAGAAGTGACTGCCTATGGGTTGATTCACAGTGAGCTTCTCACTTTGCTGAGAATATGCCATGTGTGAATAACACTACATTCTCTTGCCATGTTGCATCTGAACTGCTGTAATTCCACTACATATTCTCCCACAAAATACTACAAAACAGTTAATGAAATGGAGAATGATATTTGTTCTAGAAGGTGAAGTTATATATTAGGATGAATCTAGTATTTTCAGTGCTTTCTTTTTACCAAATCCACTAGATTCCACCCATGAGTTTGAATTGTTATTTCTTTTTTGTGACTCTATATGGATATGCATGTGCAATTTGTGTAGAAACTCAAATTGGGATGCACCTACTGTTAGGCTGCACATCTTCAGAAACAAACCAATAGCTTTTTCCTAGCTGGTATATTAAGACAATCAATCATGAGCTGTTTTCCTGATTGTTATACTGCCTGACACACTGTTCCTACAATTAATATTAATGATTTTTAATTTACACTCAGAACACAGCCTCCACCTCTTCCTACAACAAGGTAATAATTTATTGATTCGACTTTACTTGAAATATCATCCTGTTTCAAAGTAATTTTCTCCTGGGAGTTCCAGCACTGAAGGTGCAGTGGTGTGCAGATATAGAGACACAGGCAATTCAGAGTGTTAGCCTTTCAAACAGTGATTGCAAAATTTCTACATCTGTGTAGCTAAGAAGATGCATGTTCTGGGCTACAAGGTTGAGAGAAGTTGTATGAGAGTGCTGGGAGTTAAACTCAGTAGGAGCCTTATCTCATTCCTTATCCACGGCTCCAAACTAAATTTCATCACTTTCACCTTTTGGGAACAGCTTCTTACTACATGAGCCATGTGAGAAATATGTTACCTAATTTAGAAAGTAGAAAAGCTCTTCTGAGCACTGTAAAAGGGATGATGATTAATGCAAGAGTTGTAGTCAGACCTTCCAGTGCTCAGTATAGCTTCTTTCTTCCCTTGCTGTTCAGAGTAAAAAGAAAATAGGCACAACTGAAAGCTAAAGGAGGGCTGGTCACAGTGAATGGTGTTTTTGCAGGCTGTTCTTCCTTACTTCAACTATTCTAGAGCTGCAGTAATCCTCACATTTAATAGGTTGCTGATACAATATACTACACCAAAAAACACCGAAAGGAACTGCTGCAGTTAGTGGCACATTTGATTCTAAGAAATGTGGAAGTTTTCAGTAAAATAGGGGGTAAGACAATGCTTCTGAGACAAGCATTAACGTCTGTGGTGTGCATGACCCCTGCCCCTGCCCTACTGGCTCAAAAGGCTGCTGTCATGTCTGTGGGAGGTAAGGTCAGAGCACAGGATAAGCGTTTTTCCATGTAGCTGTATTAGTTCTACTAACCCTACTAATTTAGAAGAAAATATGCAGGCTATGCAGCAATATAGAAAATAATCTGCCATCTTGTCCAAGATTCCCATGTGTTCTAAGTGCAAAGCTTTTAAAGTTTATTTCTTACATCTGTAGGCTTTAAACAGAAGAATGTTAGAGCAATGAGCATATACATAAAACTATGTTTGTTGGCTCTATTTTCCTTGATCTACTCAAGCAATGCAATTTTATAGTTTTCCTTAAATGACTCCTGCATGTCCAAGTGTGGTTTAATATATTTCTGTAGTGCATTAAACCCATCCATTCATTTATCCCTCATTCTGCCTTCAAGACAAGGAGTCTGTCCCACCAATTTATCCTTATGCTTCTCTTGTCAAAGCCATCTATTCTCCAATCTTTCATTTGTATCACAGGCGTTGGGGTTTTCCTGTTCCCTTTTGACCTCGTCACTAGCATAGTTGTCCATACTTCTGTCACTATGGTTCTGATACTGATGGCCCTTCATCTGCTGCCTCTTACTTTCCTTCCATGTTTGGATATTTTGTGTGCTACTCTTCCCCCGTGTCTTCTGCTGTGTTCTTTTACAGAGTCTGCATTGCCACTGCACTGCCACTGCATCACCTTGGCAGGCCAGACTCTCATACGGGGCCAGGACGCTCATGCCCCAGCGAGGCTCACACCCATTTTCCGCAGCCGGACCCAGTGCCGTGGGGCCAATGGGGAACAGACGGCAGCGTGACTGAGTGTCCTGTCCAAGGTCCTGAAAGCTTCAACAGGCAGGGCTGGTTCCTGCCCGTATCCATCTCGTCGCTCTACTACTGGTGTGAATGGCAAAGAAACGTAGGTATCTCTGAAAGCTAACTCCCAAATTTCCTGTTTAATATAGAGGAAAGTTATCAACTGGCTAAGATAGACCACCATGTATCTATCAAGTAAGAAATCTTAGAAGAATGACATGAAAGAAGAGAATAGTACTGCTATAAAATGAATTTGGTGGCTTGTTTTTATTAATCAGGTTTGCTATTTTTGTCAGATATCAGCCTTTGATCTTATGAGGATTCTTCAGGGACATCATGGAAGAACTGCAAGCCAGATTGTAATTCTCTCATGATTATGATTCAGGAGTAATTGTACTGAACTCAAATTAAACTAATATGAAACAGATGTAAGTGGGCTCAGACAAACTCAGTACTATGCAGCTTTGGTTAGTATGTTTTTACATGGCAGATCTTTTGCTGGAAAAAAGGTTCTACTATTTATTAATACACTAGTAATGTGTATGTACTTTTTCAGATACAATAAAAAAGTGAGGTAGCTACTCCAGTGTTGCCCTTGCTAGTTGTATAAGGGAACTGTCTGAATGCTGGAGTCTGGCTAATGAGGAATGGGTACCATTAAAATATTAAGGATGATGAAGATGATCACAAACTGTGAACCAGATATCCCCTCTCCTGTTTTGGCATTTAGATGATTGATGTGATAGGATATGAGAGCAGGATCCATAGTGCATTCTGTTTAGTGTCACTGGCCAAAAGAACCTGCAGACAGGCTGTGGTACCATCCTGGCAAAGGTTATTACTGAGGTGTAGTTGCCTCAGGTAGACACACTGTTTTCATTGAAACCGTTTCTGCCAATCAGTAAATTTTCTGTTCTGTAGTTTAATCTATAACATAATAAAAACACAACACCGCATGCTATGACTTAAAAAGTTATAATAAATGCAATAGAAAACAATAAAAATAGTAGGTTGCTTTCCCTTGCATGGTTCTGATTCTTCGTTAACTTCCTGATTCCTAACTACCCTAAACGTTCTGAAAACTATTTGAAGGAAAGATCTTCAGATTGATTGCTCCCTGGATTTAGGTAAGTATGAGAACTATTTATTAATCTGTTTTTCTATTGCTTTCTTTGAATTACATCAGAGTAACTTCTAAATCACTCGTGGCATATGAACTGTAAAAGGGCACTTAACATTTTGTCTTTCTTTCAATGAGATTGCTTGTAATAGAAAGCCTCTTTTCTATTGTGTTGTGTCACAGGCCCTGTCCTGTAAGGCAATGATTCTTAACTAACACCAACTCTGAGAACATTTGAGTCTGAACAATAAGCCCTGAGAAGGAAGAATTTAGGAAGACCAGTGTGATGAACTACTAATATAAAGTCAAGTCCTGAAAATTCTTATGCAGGTACTAAAATAGATTGTTCATGCTACATTTAGGTTTGTTGTTATTTTTTTCTTGCTGAGCTTTCATTAAAATATTAAGTATTACTGAATCCACTTAGCTTATATATTTGACAGAGTAACAGCTTGAAACACTATAGCTTCGAGGCACTGGTTCTCCCTATCATAAGAATTTGACATCACTGAAGGGTGAAAGGCCTTTTATTTGCATAGGATAATAGTTACGTTTCTATGCAACAGCTGTGCTGTCAGTGAAAGAAGCATTCATTGTGCCAAATCCATCTCTGGAGTAACCCCATTGATTTTAAATGGGTTACTTTGGGAATATATTGGCCCACTAGATAAAACTGCAGGTCTGAGGTAGTGAAATAATTGAGCAAGTTTTCCACACTCATAACATAGTAAAAATAAATTGTAAAATAATGATGCCATGCATTTATGTATCTGACAGATCACAATTGATTTGCCACTAAGTTTTTCAGTCATATAGCTAGAGCAAACATTTATGCAGACACTTTTTGCAAACATGCGAACATTAAGGGGATAAAAGAAACAGGAATATGGTATTGTGTCATTATTATCTATTGAGATATATCTATAATGTCATTTTAATAATAAAGAATTAATACATCCATATGAAAATTCTTTTTCTGGTAATGAGCTACTTGAAAAATTCTTCTCTAGATGTCGCATTCCTGCATATCTTAGCAGGACTTTAATGCTGTTGGCTGTTCAGTGGACTTTTCTGTTTGATTATCCTAGGTGAGTTCTCAGTGGACAGGTGTCTGTGGCACAATACACCCTTCATCAGTTAACTGCTGAGAGCTATGGCACAAAGACAAGCCAGTGCTTGCGTTAGGGTGACACAACTGAGGAATATATGTCTATATTGTAGTTTTTTTCCACTAATGCACGAGGAAGATGCCAGTAAACTAGAAACTTTTGAATGCTAAGGAAAAGTTGTTTACATGCATATGCATTCTATATGTGTGTGTATAAATACATGAATAGCTCTTTATTGATACATATTTGATAAGTGGTCTTGTTGAGGGTTCAGGAGGCTTCTGTGAAGCCTTTTAGGTTACTACAACCATGATTCAAGGGATTATACAGGGCAATTAGCAAAGCCTACCCTCATGTTTCCACTCAGATTGCAGAAGTAATGTCAACAGAAATCCTGAAGCCTGTTCAGAATGCATCGTGGCTTCCTTGAAAAGGAAATACCTTGTGCTCCTGATGTCATCATTACAATCATCTCAAATTCAAGTCTGACTGAGCAGGCTCATTATCATTCTCACCATGTCCTCCCTTAGAGCAGCCTCTCCCGCCTCCTTCAGAACAGCACAAAACAGGAGCCACAGGAGTGCTTGGATTAGGGAAAGACACCCAGAACCTCCCCCCAAGAAAACTTGCTGCATTACTTCCATCTAGTTTCTTCAAACTACACAGTGCCTTATAGGACCTTGTACACCACCACCAAATGAAAGTGTGGATTCACAAATACTGCTTTCCTCTTCCTGTTTAGGGTTGAACAAAGACTGGGAACCAGCACCGTTTTAGCTTCAGAATGTGGATGTGAAAAGTATGCCACCCTCCACATTAAGAGTTTCCTGAGGAGACCCACACTTTTCAGACTTCTTTGCTTTTAGATTTTTTTTTTTCTTCACCAGGGCAGATTTCTCCTTTTGGTCTTACAAGGTTAGCTAACATCTGAGCAACAGATAGGAAACGAAGGCAGCAGGGCTGTTGAGCAAAAAGAAGTACAGAGCAAAAGAAGCTGGGAATAAATGATTTCAGGCACCCGGTTTAGATTGCGACCACATTTCCTGAAAATTCAGAAGATCTGTGGATCTGGTTGATTCTAACATGGGTCTCTGACCATGATCCACGCAGATTTGTGGATCTCTCCACTAAACCATCCCCCTTGAACACTCCCCTTCACACAGGGGGTTGATTTCCACTGTGGAAGAGAATAGGCAGGACAGGGTTAACCTCACACAGTTTTCCTTCAGGCCCCCAGAGAGGCTGGGGTTTTGTTTTCCTGGCTAAGGGAGGGGAGCTGGGGCATGTATTGTAACTGGAACTGGAGACCTTTCTGGTGTTACCAGCCTGTTTCGGGTTTGAGGAAAAGCCTGGAGAAGGACAGAGAGGAGGGAGGAGAATGCAGACTTGGAAAGCGGCAAGCGCCTGGTAATTGCACAAGTGTCCTCCATTTCCCCGAAGCCCCCTGAGAGCTTAGGGGGGCTCTAAAAGGACTCCAACCTCCTACCCCCTCGCCGCAGCTTGGCCACATCTCACAGCCCTGCTGTGCCAGGCTTTGCCTTGACGTGAAGTGTCTGTCCCTGCCCACAGTGCGAACTGGGGACAGAAAGGGGAGCAGGGGTCCCCTGGCTTTCAGGGTACCCGGTCCTGGTCCCCAGAGTCTCTGGGAGCTCGGAGGACCTCCTGCCCTTCCCCTCCCCGTGTGCTGCAGAGGTTCTGGATGCTGCCGTACTCCTGCCATGTGCTGCCGCCGCGACCGCTACTGCTCGTAGCTTAGTCGAGCGTGTCTCCGGCTGCAAACTCCGCCAAACAAGCCTGCATCTCCCTCTCTCGGGAAGGATACCCAGTGAGTACGAGCCAGAGCCTGCCCCTCCCTAGGAACCCCGCCACCGCCTCTTACAAAGGGACTCACAGCCTCTCCCCACCCCCTTTTTAATCCAGTGTAAAGAGGGGCTCCGTGAATTCCCTCCAAAGCTATAGGGTGGCTCCCTCCTCCTCCCCTTGCTGCTCCGGCTTTCCTGGGCGAGCCAGGCTGCTGCTGCATTCAGTCGGGGTGGTCCCCAGCCTCGCCCCTGCCTCGCCCCAGCCACGCTGCGGCTGCTCACACCCCATGGCTGACTTTTGTTACCCCTCTAGTGCCCGGGGCTGAACTGAGGTGGGCTCATTTTTGGAAGGTGGCTGAGGCTCGAGAGCGTGTGCGTGTGTGGGAGGTGTCCCTGAGGGTGTGGGGGACTGCCCGACTCCCCGATCCTTGCAAGCCTGCGTGTCGCCAGTCCAGGTGCTCCCTTGGGTGGGCGCAGCAGAGGGGCCGTGCTGCAGCGAGGACCCCGCCATCCTGACATCTGCAGGTGGACCGGGCGAGACAGCTGCGGAGCCTCGCCTGGAGCCAGCAGCCCCTGGACCCGCTGGCTATCTCAGTCTGCTCCGTTCCTGCTCCCCAAGATTCTCTCCAGTCCTTAGTCCATCCCTTCTACCCTACTCTCCGCTGGGGTGTCTGCACCCCTCCTCACTTCGTCGGTACGAACCCTTCCACTCCCCTGCCCGCCCCTCCCCACTTTCTTCGATTTATTTGTGTATTTCTTTCCTTGGCAACCACCAGTTCCCCTCAGTCAAACAGCGCAGGCTCCCTATAATTTGAAATTAATTTGTTTGACTGCAGCATCGAGACAGGAAGATTGGGAATTTATTTAATTCTTTTTACTCCCTTTGCAAAAAGGAAGCAATGAAATTTCCAATCGAGACTCCAAGAAAACAGGTGAACTGGGATCCTCAAGGTTGGTGATTCTCTATTACTATCATTACTATAGTAATAAAAATTATTATTATTCCTTGTGTCTGTTGACTCGGAGAATATGTGACTCCAAATGGGAGGAAATGTTGGATGCTTGTCTGCTTCCCATGTGCACTGCTCGGTCTTTTTTGCTCAATTCTAGCAGTGCATTAGAAAATGCTACTCAGATGTGGGGTTGGGTGGGTGCGTGGGTAAAACCTCTTCAAGGTGTAAGTTTTACAGTTCTATATTCGATAAGTCTCTTCCCTTCCCTCACCTCCCCTCCCTTTTTCTTGAGTATTTTCATGGCAAACTTGCCTGGGATGGCAGTGATCTCTGGCTCACAGCATTGTTTGTTTTATCAGTGGCTCCTTTGTTGTTTCTAGTGATCATTGTCTCTGCTAAATGGGTGGTACAGGAGTGGACACAGATGTGACTGCTTGCTCTGGGCTCCTTGATGGCACATGTTTGTTGGCAGGAGCAAAAACCTGCTGCAATATAACCCTTGGTGTGAACCATATAAAAAGACATATTAAATAATGGAGCCCAAAGGGACCTTTACACCCTTTACTCTGTCCTGTTAACAACTGATCAACAAAGTGGATAGTTTGATAACCTATACAGGTACGTTTGGAATCAGCCTTGGGGAGTGTATTTGTGTGATGGTGGAAGATTTACGCCAGTGCAGTTGTTTTCAATAAAACGATCCAACTAGTGTTTGAAAATAAACCATAATCAAATGCCCTCCTTTCCTGGCATGGGGAGGAGGTTCATCTGCATCCTGCAGAAGTGACTGAAAAAACCCTGTTGGTAATTTGTGTACTGGTGTGTCATATTTCTGTGCATCATTAGAGAAGCAGAACTACTTGAAGCCATATGCTCGGGTTTGCAGCAGAACTGCCGGCAGCCAGACTCTGTACAGCAGTGCTTGCAGGAAGAATGAAGTGATAACATGGGCTTTGATTATTCATCTTTCTTCCACAGGTTTGGGTTTAGTGGTCAATTTGCTTGTCACCCTCCATGCCCTCACATTTACAAAATGAAACATTAGAAACAGTTTCTTTTGGTGTGGAAGGGATACAGCAGAGCAATCTGCTGAGCACATCTGAAATGCTATTTAAATAGTATACGCAATTAAGCTTTAGTTTAAGCCTTACTACATCTTTAATTATGTGAAGGCTGAAATCGACACATTAGCCTTCTCCACCCTCAGCTTCCCAAAAAACACCTGTATAGTAGTGCTAACACAGATTTGATTATTTTGATAACATTTTGATAATGCCTTTTCCTGGGGTCAAAATTCTGTGAAAAGTTGCTCTTCCTAGGTGCTTTTCTGAATGTGTGTTTGCTGCAGCTTCATTTTAATTCATTTTAGGTGTTGCAAAATGCCTTTTAATGCAAAAAGCTATTTCCTTCTTTTCTCTGACAAGGCACACAGGAAGATGAACTGACGACATTCGGTGTGCAGCGCCTTTGCTTGGCAATCAGCTTTAAAGCATATGGATCCAACAGGTGGTTGGCCACAATTTACTGATGTGACAAAACCACAGACTACTGTAGCAGTTAAAAGACCTCAAACCCAGCAGGTTTCCACTCTGCCAAGATGAATGCCTGCTAGAAACTGAAGAATCCTACCAGTTACTTCCTCTCAGTGGTGACTTTGTTAGGCAGGCAGAAAAGGTGCTAATGTATAGCCAAGAAATGTTGTTTTCCAATTGTTTGTGAGACTCAGGAAATAGATAAAATTTGGCAGAATGGAAAAAAGGCAAAATGGCAAGAAAAAGCTGTCTAAAGCCCAATCCTTTAACCAATAGAGGAATAGTACAGTGACATTGTACTCACATAGTCTGAAGAATTAGTTGCGTGTGTAGAAGACAAGGTAGATCAAAGTTCTATTATTTTTGAAACAAAAATATATTTATGTAGGTATAAAGATTAACAATAATCTACACAAAATAACTAAAAGTTCTCAAATGAATTTGATTTACAGTTACATATGAAGTCTGTTCTCTGCATATACATGTGAAGAATGATGTTATATTTTACATCCTATATGGTATCTTTGAAGTTAAGTACTGAAGTAGCTTTTCTCAGATACAAAGATCAACATGTAAAAAATTGGTGGTGCAAGGATGCAGAGTCCTAAGTGTTAATAGCACTGCTTGGGTCCAGTCAGTGGTCACACTCCAATATGAGGCTCATTTCAGGTTGCATTGTATGATTGTGCCCTGATTGTGTTCTGGTCGTCAGACAGAGAACATGCAGTTTCCATGGTTTTGTCTAGTAGGAATTGTGCTTACTTGTGGTAACAATACTTGAAATATATGGACCAAAGCTCCTGGCAAGCAAGATAGCAGCCCCAGGACATAAGTGAGAGCTATAGTATCTCAAAGGTTGTTTAGATCTGATTATTCCAGGCAATATTTTCTAGAAATTATACACATTTCTCAAGGCCAGGGCTGGTTTTGAATTGATGATGCGGCTGGTTTGTGCCCAGGTCAGAATGACAGTCATTGAAATGAATTAATGCTTAACTCCATAATGCTGACTGAACTATAAATATTTACACAGATAAATAGATTAGAGACTGCTGGTAACTTTCATCTGGCATAAAACTAGTATTCTCAGTTCATGTTAGCAAAGATCACTATACCATAGAAAGACTTGGTGGAGAGAAGAGGTTTAAAAGAATAGAATTGTCATGAAGTATGTTTGAAAGACAGTTAATGGGAGACTGATTTCTCAGCCATTAAACTGGGACAAACAGGACTGTGAATTTATCATGTTATGTATTATCTTCATGTGTGTTGGGTATAAAGTATATCTGTGTGTTACATGTAAATGCTGAGTGTGTTTTCCAGATAACGCACATATTTCATAAATCTGGAAGTGTATAGGGTCCAGATTCCTTCAGTGAAATCCCCTACTATCCCAGGCAATCAAACTACAGAAACCCATTAATAAAAAGATTAAACTCCATTCCAAAAGTCATTGGGACTTGTCCCTTATAATCCAATGTGAAATATGCCCTAGAATTCCATATATATTGATTAAAAAACATGTTATTTGTATACAGTGAGTAAATAAGGTTAGAAAAAAAACCCAAGCAAGCACCTCAAGAATGTTTTAGGGAGCACCAGACACACTGAGTAAGGATGCAGGATATCACACTACCTGGTCTTACATTTTAGAAAAAACAGCTTGCCATTTATGTTGCAGGTGGAATCAGCCTCTATGTACACAATCAGTAGACATTCGACCTGCCCATCTCTGATTTTTGCTTCTCACATTTGGTGCAATTCAGGTAAAGCAGTAACTGAAATTAGTGAAAGACCAGATTTTTAGTTTCATGCCTCATACAAATTCTTATCTATACTTTTCAGAATATAAAGCTGGATTTATAGCAGCATATGAAGATATTAATTCTCATAATTGTTGTTTCTATCTCTCTCCTTTCTTGCATTCCTCCTGCTGTTTATTGCGATCACCTGTTGTCTGTGCTTGAAATGGCTGATTACATCTTTGCATGTATATTTTTATACAGTACCTAAACCACAGTATGTCCCTCATCCTGCCTGAGGCATCTGGATGTTACAGCAGTATCAACTTTTGTCCTAAAAATTATCTTCTTAAAATTGATGCTTCTTTGTAGAAGAAAAAGGTAGATGAGACTGTTTCAAGTATGCTCAGAAATTACTCCCCGGTGTGACTGTCTTGCAGGGTGATGGTGAGATGTCTTTTCCAAGGAAAGGATGGGTGTCTTACTTAGGCTCTTAGTAGGCAACAGATGGAGTTCAGTTTTGTTCCGTCCTTTGTGCCTGCAATTTTCTGCTGTCATTGGAGTAATATGAATTGTCAAAGCCTTCTGAATTTCCAGGTCAATGTTTATACTGATGTTTTGGAACTCTAAGGTCTTGATGCAAGTTCCTACATCCTTTTACAAAAGTATTGTGTGTATCAGATGACTTTCTGCACTTTGAAGCTCTAAAATCATTCGTCACCATCCTTACATTTAGCATGGGAGTTAGTGGCCTGTGGGGAATTCAAACTGTGGTTCAGTCTGCAGTTCCTCTTCAAATCTTGCTACTGACTTACTGTTTAAACTTCAGTAAGCCACTTACCCTTTCTTCTTCTCCCTTTTTCCTTGACTGACACACAGGAAAATTAATACTTCCCTAATGCACAAGGGTGTTGTGAAATATAATTAACTTGTTTACAGCAATCTAAGATCTGCTATTGAAAGAAGAGTGTATGTATTGCAATCAAATGCTAAAACAATTAGGAGGGAGCAAAACAGCCTGTCATCATACACTGATCACATTAATTAAGAAAGAAAGTTGTCTCTGCACTTTACAACTAGAGAAAACTAGTATCACTTCTTTACAGACACTGAAGATACAACTGAGTTTCCCATTAGAAGTATCTAACACCTATGATGTTCCCTGGCTGCTGCTCCAGAGGGGCTGAAGTCTTCCATATGCCCTTTGTTACCTGCCATGGGATTTCTCACTTCACCTCAAGCAGCAACGGACATTTATATGTGGGACAATGAGCTGAGTGTCAAATGCCTTCATGGAGGTATCAGGATCATCCCTTGGTGACTGAAAAATCATCAGCATCAGCTACTCAGTGCAAATTAAACTGGTGCAGCTGGTGGAGTGCCACAAATTGCTGTAGTACCTGCTTTTTCTGTTCTTTTATTCAAAGAAACCAATGCAGAAGGCAAATGATTATATAGGCATGGATGAGAAGAATAGAGGTGTTAATTTCTGTCCTCTCTTTTCAAGAAGGTATATGAAAAGCAGTAGAGTGCCTCTGTGAGCTAGAAAATATCTTTCTGCATCAGTAGGTCAATTCTTAGTAGCTTAGTATATGAAGACTGTTCTGGGACACTATAATGTGTGAAAAAGTAACCCTGATGCCAGCAAGTGACCCATGGTCATGGTCAATGACCCTGGTTGTATCACAAAATTGTATTGGCTACTGACCCACCCATCTGATAGACTGAGACTCTGCTGTGCCTAGTAAGCTGGGTTGCAGAATAGCTCTGAGGAATTTATTTTAAAGAGACATTTGACAGGAGAGAGAAATTGGATAAAGAGGAGGACAGTCCTGAAGTGCATGGTATAGTTGCAATAGTGCCAAATACAGTAAGGTGGAAAATTTGAAGTCTGGAAAAAAAATAGAGAAGAATAAAGGAACCAGAACATTACTAAAGTCTTACAGGGGAGATATATGAGTACTGTGGACCATAAAGTGGTAAGAGATAGAAAGATAAATTAGGAGGAGAGGAAGAAAGACAGCAGAGAGCTATTACTTTCATCATTGTTGTCTTTAGGATGCCCTGAAAATGGTAAAACTAAGGATTCAGAAAAGTAAAATTAGTAGTAAGAAAGTTGCAGAGCACAGGACTGTACAGCAGCTTTCTTAGTGAAGAAGGGCTGAACTCTAGTCAGGATAAGAAAGGTGAAGGGTAGGGGGGTATCATTAAGATGCCATCTGTACTGTGAGAAAAGAAGAATGAAAAAATCAAAGGCAATATGAAGCTGTAAGTCTAAGATAGGAAGAGCAGTAGAATTATCAGCAGTACAAGAAGTTAGGATGGAATTATTATTTCAGGGAAGAATTCCAATGCTCTTTTTTGCCATATATGTGCAAGAGGAATCTGTTAATGGCTTTTGGACAGAAAAGCCCCTTGGGCAACTCTTGAAAACTGATGCTACCTAAAGTGATGGAGTTTGCTTTTGGGATAAAGATATATGATGCCAGTAATAATTGGCTAGACTTTAGTTCAGGTTTTGGCATTTATGTGGATTTATCTAGTTACTGTGGGGACTATAATAGCTTCAGACAGAAAAGTGCATATAGATGGTGATACAATTTAATTCTTAGTCTTTTGATTTAATCCAGAGCTAGGAATTTTACCACTCATTCTAGTGCGAGGAACATGAATTCTTCATTTTAAAAGAACTGTTTTGTTGCTGCAGGCTTTACTGAGTTAAAGGTAAGGGAGTGCTTGGAATCACTGGGGAAACAGAGGCCCTAGATTTTGTGCTCAAAAAAGGGTAAGCATAAGGAGGAAAAAACGAGGAGGCCAGGATAAGATAGGGGCAACAATAGATTAGTGTTCAACAGGTGGAGTATTACA
>JAWWEV010000167.1:46131578-46180219 GCA_035583235.1 Hafferia zeledoni | reverse complement strand
ATAAGGAGGAAAAAACGAGGAGGCCAGGATAAGATAGGGGCAACAATAGATTAGTGTTCAACAGGTGGAGTATTACAGAATTCAGTGTGATGGGAATGCTTAACCTTTTTTTTGTAATAATCTCAGTGTAACAGCAAAAGCTGAAGCAGAGAATATGAATGCTGAATAGTTGTCTCTTTTTTTAATTGAAGTTTTATGTGAAAGAAGTGACATTCAGCAAAAGGCTAAATACTGCCTGTTCTAATACCTTTTTATAGGAATATCTCTGGTCTTTGTTTTCTGAAAGGAATTGAAAACATCCTGGGACCTGGCCTTTGTAAGACAGAGGCTGCTTGTATTTCTCTGAGACATTGCTTATACTTCTGTTGTTTGTCTATAAAGCATATATAGGATAAACATTTCATCTATAATGGAAGATGTGCTCTAAGATGAACTTGCTGACTTTCAATAAATAACGTGTCATGCAGTTCTCATTGGTTACCCCGATGAGGTAAGATAACAGGTTAGAACAGCACATACCCTACACCCTTGTACTTCAGGAGGGTAATGCCACTCCTTTTTAGTCCATGGACCATTATTATTCCGCAAACATACTTTCTGGGCTGCTTTTCACACAATCAAACATCAACTCAGATTATTTAAACAAAACTATATTTCAAAATTGAACTGTGAATCTCTTACCAGTTTGGTGACTGGGTCCTTGATTTGGGAATGCTGAGACCAAGAATTCAGATTCTTCTTTGTCTGTAATTGTTAATACAATTCTTACACTATTGCAAATCTTGCTATTGTAAAAGTGTCCCAAATGCACGTGTTATGATGTGTTATCCAGTTGTCTCAAAACACAAGCATAGGAGAACACTGGTATGACTGTGAGGTTAGGGTAGAAATTTCAGTGTGGGTATCTGTTTGTGTTGGAAGTTGAAATGAAGGTCAGGGTGATAGAATTTGTTATCAAAACATGTACAAAGGGGGGAAAAAAGATGGAAGAGAATAGAGAAGCTTTGCTTAATTTTATTTTCCTGATTTTAAAATGGAAAGGGAACATCCTGCTGAAAGCTGGAGTTGTGACAAGGGGGATGAAATATAACATGTATGAAAGGGATTGAAACTTGTTGCTCTTCAGATCTGGAGTCCTGAATAGGAGTAGTGATCAGTCACAAAGTCTGGGTGTGGGTTCAATTTTTTTTTTTTTACAACCTCACATAGCTAAGTCTAGCCTTTCGTTTGAGTTTGCTATTTGAAATTTGACATTTGAAAAGAAATAAAGACCTAACAAGGAAAGACAAAGCAAAGCTGCTTTAGGAAATGTGGATTACAAAAGAGTCCAAAATGTGACAGGATTAGATCTGCTGCCAGAGCTGCAGAAAATGCAGAATGAACAGAGTGTACCTGTAGTAAGGCTTAAAATGCTATGAAAAAAAAGTGTGGACATGAAAATAAATTTGGCAGCCTTCAACTAGAATTCACTGTTTTCAAGCACATGATGTTCTTTCTACCTTTTAGAAGTAAGCATATAACCTAGGTCATATTTAAAAAGTTCCTTAAGTGTCTTTATGTTCTCTGTTGGTTCCTCAGGTATGTATCAGGGTCTTCCTCTGTGAGCAAAACTAAATCACAGTATAAAAAACCTCATAGACACATTACAGAATATTTTTACCTCATGAAGTAAGTATCTTTAATAAAGGATAATTTGTTTATTTGGCTAGTCTTTCACTGGAGAAACAAGCTTATGTCTCTTCCATTTGTTCCTCAATTCTATCCCAAATAGATACATGCGATAGATCTTTAAATGGCTTCAGTTCTTTTTCTGATAATCCATAGATTATGCATGACTGTGCAACCATTTTTTTTTTTCTGAAGACAATAGACTGTTTAACTGGTAGGGAATAACAAAATATAACACCCTAAAACATCTTCTTAGACAGAAACACAAGTTATTTTGGTATCAGTATCTACGGGATCCTCACAGTGCTTTAAGCATCAGGCTTTGAGTACCTAGATTTGTTAGAGCCATATGTTCATATCTCAGCAGGACTGACTCATCTTTTCTTCCCTAGGAAGAAAAAACTAACATTCTACTGACTTTTGTGGATGAGGATTTTGGATTTTGGCACCTTAAACTTGTGGCACTGAGTTTCTGAAAATTCAGTTATGTGTTTTTGAAGGATGCTTGTATTATTTCTCTCTTACTTGATACTGTAATATAATAATACCAGTATGATTTGAAAACAGAAAACCCATACTGACAGCTTTTCCAGGGCTTTTATCCTCTCAAATTTCAGTTTTTTATTTTAAAGAAACAAAAGGCAGTCACTAGCTAATATGTGTGAAAAACCCCATTGCTGAAAGAATTATGAAAGAAATGGTACTGCAGAAACTCACAGTTGAAATGAAGGAAGCACAGATCTCAAGACATTCTTCTAGGCTGACTCAGATCCATAACTGATTATTTAAATGTTGAGACTGCTAAGTATGGATTGCACAAGAAAGCACTGAGCAGAGGCCTTGAGTAGCAGCAGTCATGACAACTACAGAAACAACAGCAGAACCAGGTCTTCATGATGCTGCAGGCGCCATCCTAATTTCCTTTTATAAGAAACAGAGTCCATGATTGGGTTACAATGATATACTGATATGTAACCTCATGACCTGAATTTCTCATTGCTACCAGACATTTTTTCTTGATTCAGTTTTCTAAAAATAGGCATCCGCTGACAGTTAAGAGACTTCAAGGTAGCTATTTGTATAGGCCTGGTATGTATGATAATGGACCTAAGGGAGACCTCTGCCCTTCAGGAGCAACAGCTTAAGGCCAATTAGGATATCCCATAATGTCTCACTTGGTAGTACTGTGAGGTGCTAGAAGCCATACTGTACCAGCAGATGCTGGTCTTATGTTGCTATAGAGTTTTATCATAGTTCAAACTGCAACTGTCTCTACACTGTTATCTGAATAGAAGCTGAGCATAATTTTTATGTAATTCTGTTGTTGTACCAGACTCCTTATCATCTAAGATACCCTAAATTATATACTATATAGCAATCGCCAAGCCAGCTTTGTGCAGCCAGGATAAACCTAGCAGTGACCTGAGCCCTGCATACCCCACCAACCTCCTAGTGCTGCTGTCATGAGCAGCATAATGAGTCTGATGTCTCTTTAACCTACTTTCTTTTGCTTAACTGATACCTCTGCCTTACAGCCAATTTCTAGTAATTGTCATATATGCAGACTCAACAGGTAAGTAATTTCTGACTGGCAGCTTGACTGGTGAAACTTCCACACTGAAAGTGTAAAAGAAAAATGTGTATGCTACAAAGAATTTAGGATAAGAGAAAATAAAAATGGCTATGCTGAACAAGTGCATTTCAAACAGAAACTTTCTCTTCCTCATGAAAGATCTTTTCTACACAGAGTAATTTTGTAGTAGCTGTCTTACAAGTATGCTTCATCCTGTTCCAGAATAGGGGTTTAAAGTATTGGAAAGCCTTCATTTACTTTAACTGAGTGTTAACATGTATGAGAATTTAAGACCACTAAATAGATTGAATCCTCAGGTTATGCAAATAGTATAGCTCCACTGAACTAAAAAATAGCCGAAGTGATGTGTTTCTTACAAAATTTCTCACCATTATCACATGATGAAAGATCCAGTTTTATTGCTGTTGCACAGAAAAGATGAGAAATTATCACCTAACTGAAATGGAAGATCCTTAATGCGATTTGCTTGAATTCAAAGTATTTTTTGATATATCCTAATCATTAGTCAGATTAGGGAATTCACTGCTAGACTGGTGCAAAGATTCTTATTTCTTGTTTACACAGAGGAGCATCAGTATGACCTCTTTAGGTATGGGCAGTAATGTGCAGATACATCTGTAAAGATGCCACAAGACGTCTTCGAAGAGGAACAATTAGTGCTTACACCATTGTTATTTTGGGATTAGAGATTATATTGCGTATGTTTTTCTGGCCTTACTCATATGTGACCTTGGCTAGTAACCCAAGAAAGTCCTCTAGGGGGTATTGTACACCCCCACCTGGGCAATATATTGGTGTTTCCCAGTTCCAGTCTGTATACTATAGTCAGTGGTGCTGCTGAAGTCCCTTTGCATGACTGAGGTGACCAAGAAATTCCTTCACTCCACTGTTAGGCTGTACTCCTGGCAGACAGCCAGCATTAATCACATTTCAAATGTAGATTAAATTGTTTCCTGCTGGGAAGGCCAGCATGAATCTGTGCTTTGTTGTCTCCTCCACTTGCTGTTTTACCACTAGGTTTCTTTCAATAAGAATGTTCTCTTTGTACACAGGCCTTCTTATGCTAGATTGCAGGACTTAGGTTTCCTTCACTAGTTGGTCTGGCCATGAGAACATTGGCTGAATTTCTTTTCTGAATCCTTGAGACAGGATATTTGGAAGATACCAGCAAAACCCCTGAGCCTACATCATCCTATGAGTACTTTGAAGCAGAATGCATTGAAATCCTGTGATGGGAGATTTATACTCTTTCTAAATGTTACTGGAGCACTTGCTTCCTATTTGGATCTTGACAGAGCAGAGACTTGCATAAACTAGAACCCCCAATTTTAGCAAGAGCAAGAAATACTTGTCTATTGCCAGGGAAGCAGGTTTTATCAGTGATCTATTGGTTTTTGTCTTTCTTCACAAAGGTGAGAGTTTTCCATAGTTTTCTCTTTATTGTTTCTCTATAAATAGCTTCATAAAGCTGATGATAGCACTGCTGCCAGTGAGTGTGTTGGAACAAACACAGTCACCAGTCTTGAATCAGGAGGGTTCCATATATGGGACTTGTCCCTGTCAATCACTTCTCTTGTCCCTTCAACTCTTCCTGCTTCTCACTGTAATTCTCTCTTACTCTATTTTTTGTTTACCCATACCTGAAGTTCATTAATGAGTCCTGTCACACATGAACATGGGCTCAAGTGTCAGAGGTAACAGGAAGGGTAGCGTCAAGAAGAGGAGCTGAACGCAGAGTTATGGGTATGCTACCTCCCACGCTGCCAGCACAGTTGGAGAGAAGTGAGGGACAAGAGCAGATGGATGGATTTGGAGGAGGGCAGAGTGGAAGAGGTCAGGAGAGAGAGAAAGCAAAGCAAGGGAAACAAAATTCGAACTGCCCTCCAGCAGTGAGTGTACAATCTCACTCCAGCACAAGACAAACCTCCCTCAAGTATTCCTCTGGACTTGGCAGCTCTGTAAGTAGTGCTACAAATGGTGTCAGTAGCAGCGCATCTTCATGCTAATGCCAGTAAGTGTTAGCTAGGAACTCCCCTGAGGGCTGCTGTCCCAAAGCCAAACTAGAAAAAAGTCCTAATGCTTTCAGCTATTCCTGGAGTTCATGTCCTGCCTTAGCACATCCATTCTTTTGACCAGTGAGCTGTCATGTATGCATTAGAAAAGTGCAGTGCCTGGGAGAGGGAGGAGGGAGGGGAAAGTATCCCAGCATCCCATGACTGTGACTTTTGCAGGGATTTTTTTAACGTCAGTGAATAAAGTCTGGCGATAACTGCTCAAGCCAGCATTGGACTTCCTGTTGTTTTCCTGCCATTTGCATAGCCTCAGTAGCAGGAGCAAGAGAGTAACTTTTGGGCAGTCCATTTTAGGATCATGGGCATGCTCAGACTGCAGTTCTGACAGTAGACAGGCCTGATCAGAATCTGGAAGTTCTTGTAAATAATCATCAAGAGGAACCTACACATGGTTATCATATTTTTCCTTTATAACCAACAAAAGAAAGGAGTCTGATTTATGGCTGTCTATTAATCTTGGAACAGACAGACAGACGTGCATTTTGCAATATATAGTGGAAAAGAGCATGTCCCCCAAAAGAACTTGAAAATTTGTTAATATATTGATGACAAATCATTGTACCTGCTTGATGCACATATGACAAAGACCTTGTTTAATCAGCTTTTGAATTTGGTCTTGAATTTAATTAATTTGCTAAGATCTCTGTGGCAGTGTTTACATGAAAGAAACTGTGAACACAACCAGTGTTGTTTCTCCTGTGTCACAGGGGTTTATCTGTTATTTGTGAAATGCTTTGAGATATTTAGGTAATAATGAAAGAATATTACAGACTTGGCACAACTGATGGAAAATGGAATGTTGAGGTGTGACTGACTATCTTACACGGAAGGGGAGGGAAAAGATTTCAAGAGCATTTTCCTGCTGGGAGTTGGAACTAGCAAATGAACGATTTTGAATTTTTTATATATATATACTTAATATTTCACCAGGGTTTTTTTACACATCCTGAATGTTAACTACAACAAGATTAAGCTGATTTTTTTCTGTTACCTTTACTGGTGGTTTTTCTTCCTGAGTTCATAGGGGTGTGCAGGACACATGAAAAACACTGACAAATAATTTCTGGCAGATAATTTTATGCCCTGTTCTTAGATACTTCCAATGAAAGACGTTTCAATATATTGATGGGTGTTCTCATGCTTTGCTATCCTTGCAGCTAAACTTTTTCCTAATATATAATCTCCTACTTCCTTGGTGCAAATTAATGAGTTAATTCTTGCCCTATTCTTGAGGGATCTAGGGAAGAATTCATCATTGTCTTTAGTTACTCAGTGTCTTATTTTCATTTGTGAAACTACACTTCACCTTTTTACATTTAGTCTAAACCAGTATTTTCATCTATATCAAAAAAACTTTGGAAAGCTGCAATAAAAATTGATGTAGGATGTTAAAAAGATGACCACATTAACAATCATTTTGTTTCATGGACAAATGACATTTGAATATATTGTGAAATTTGATTTACTGTCGTTGAAATCAAGATAAAAGTCAAAACTGGTTGAAGGAATTCTTTAAATACAGATCCAGTGTCTGACTGCTGTAGTTTTCTATCTCATTCTCTCCTCTATATTCCTGTGTATTTAAACCTCAGTTCTAATGAAGCATGTCAATATTTAGTCACAATTCAATATTTTGGTGGTGAGGCAGAGAAAGATGTTGACTAGAGCAGCCTTTGCCATGCCATTCAGAGTTTGCTTCCTTTATCTATAACTCTGAGGAAAGAAAAACATGTCTTCATTGTCACTGGTTGCTAACTATATGTAGTCATATGAAAGGTTATGCTGAAGCCAAAGATGGACATAAATTTAAAGAAATAACGTATAGATATTCAAAATAGGAGTGACTCTTTTTGATAGGTTTTAAAACATGCAAGTCTGGATGCAATAGAGTAAATTTGTACTCCAGCCTTGTCACTCATTGTATGATCTTGGTTAAGCTATTTCTTTTTTTGTCTAGGCTATATCTACATGGCTGTATTAGACAAGAGTGGAACACTGCTGTCTGAGCTAGGCTAGCCCAAGGAAATTCTGAACTTGTACCTGTCTGGTACAGCACTGTTTTTAACCAAATATGTCCTGCTAAGTGTCTAGGCCTATAAACAGAATCTCAGCACTGTGCTAATGAAGCAACTCAGCTTTTCTTGACATTTGCCTGGTTCTTTGCAAATCTTAATGAAAGTTGGATCAATCTGTAAGAAGAAGACTAAAAATATTTTTTAATTCTTCACATGAAAGATCAAGGAAAATTATTGTTGTCCAGCATCAGATTTTCCCAGAATTATTTAAAAGACAGTGACATATGGCAATTATTGCCATTTGTAATATATTCAAGGCAGTGATGCGCCTTCTCTAAAGATTGCTAATGCTAGGACCCCTGTTCTGATGCATTTATTCTCTGTGAAGTAATAAATTTGTTGGCATAGTGAAATTTTCTGCAGTTTATATGCTTAAGAGCACTGAGATTTTAGCCCTTCAGACTTCTTATTTTTCCTAGGCAGCCATTGTCAGTTTTTCCTTTCCTTGCTTTGAAAGCTCCTGTGACATGGATGCTTGAACTGCCATTCTTGTGTGCTTTAAATTATGGACAATTAGAAATGGCACTGTCTTTCAGAAATACAATAAGTATGAAAATGGTATTGAGACCTTCTTCTCTTTTTCACTATAATTCTAAAATTAAATTAGCTAGTACATACTATTTTTCTATCTCTTTAGGGAGACTAGGTTCAGAATTGCTAAATTGAAATTATGAAATAGCAGAATCTTTCAACAGCCTCACAAAGCAAAGGGACATGACATAGCTCAGGGGAATGGTAATTGCATAGATTTTTTAAATCTTTTACACACTTGTTAAACAGATTACAACTAGATTAAAAAGTAATCCAACCAGTCAGGTTTATTCAGCACCCAATTTCAAGCCATTTGGCATCTACAAGAAGATCATGATTTTCTTATAACTTCAAAAATTGTCAGAGACATCACATTGTATTGCTTCTTTTCCTTCATTGGTTATGTATGCACTTCCTGCCAACATGAAATATTTAATTAATTTGACATTTAGCTTTATTTGAAAATGCATGCTGCTGACATCCATTTCCTTAAATGTGTGTAGAAAGTGTGTGAAATAAAATACTTAGTGTGAAAAGGGAAAATTACAATGAAAGGTGATAAAAAGTGAAAAGAATCAAATCCGCTCAACAAGACAAATGAATGTTTTCGTTGCCAGTTGACCCAGCTTCAGTAGAGTTACAAAAAGGCATTGTTATTGGAAGGATATTTGCTCTGTCTGTAGCTAACTCATGTTCATCACTGTAGTTTAAGTCCTGATCTATACATTGATATTGTTAGGGAGTGATTGTAATGGACTGATGAGTTTTTCACCAAAATCCATATGCAGGTATCTGGGGAGACTTAAAGGAAAAGCATTGCTGAACAATACAGTCTAAGTTGTGTCCTTATGTTTATTTGCCTATGTGCAAACTGTCTATGGTGGGTTGACCTTGGGTGGCTACCAAATGCCCACCCAGCTGCTCTCTTACTCCTCCTCCTCAACAGGGGAGGGGGAGGAAATAAGACTGGAAAAGTCTGCGCATTGAGATAAAGCCAGGGAGATCAGTTAGAAATTGCCATCACAGGCAAATAAGACTTGACTTGAGAACAATTTATTTAATTTATTGCCAATTCAAATAGATTTGGGTGGTGAGAAACAAAGGTGAAGGTTAAAATACCTTCCCACTGCTTTACTTTTTCCTAGCCAAATTTCACTGCTTCATTCCTGACTCTTCTTCCTCCTCCTCCCTCCACATGGTGCAGTAGGGATAAGGAATGGGGGGTTGTGGTAGGTTTAGCTGCTCTAGACTGTACCTTTCTCCTTACACTTTTTCCTTGCTCCAGCATGGGTCCATACTATGGGCTGCAGTGCCTTAGGATAAACCTGCTCCAGCATGGCCTTTCCACAGGCAGCAGTACCTCAGGACGTATCAGCCTGCCGTGAACTGGGGCCTTCCACATGCTGCATTGTGGATATCTGCTCTGGTGTGGTCCTCTCCATGAGCTCCAGGGAAATACCTACATCACCATGTACTCTTGCAATACAGGCTGCAGAGGAATATCTCCGAGCTACTGGAGCACCTCTTTCTCTTTCACTGATCTTGGTGTCTTCAAGATTGTTTCTCATACTTTTTTCCTCATTCTTTACTCTTTGCACAGTATTTTTCCCTTACTAAAGTAAGCTTTCACAGAAGTGCTGCCAGCTTCACTGATGGATTCATCTGTGTCCTGTGGTGGGTTTGTTGAAGTCAGCAGGAATTGGCTGTGTCCAGAACGGGGCAGCCCCCGAGCTTCCACAGAGACCACCACTGTAGCTACCCTGCTACCATCACCTTGCCACCTAAGCAAAATACACTGTCATGGAGACCAGACAGTCAGGTAGTGGTTTTTGTCAGGCACTTGCTGCACAGCTAAATGGGAGCAGTGTTATTCTTGTAGTATGGACAGTAGAAACTGGAGAAGACTCCCATGAGATTTATTCTTTGGAAAAAAATGCTATCAGATAGGAGTAATAGTGTCATTCAGTGGAATCGAAAATTCTTTCTGCTTACTTACTCCATAGGTAATGGTCTTGTCTGCCACTAAAGAAGCTCTCTGGGAAGAGAGAAGATTCTTAAGTTCCCCTTAGTTCTGTTGATCTGCAGTGCCACCAGCATCACGATGTGTGAAGACTTTCATAGCTTGGCAGCTCTTTCTACCGAGACATCTTAACTCAGACCACACTGATTTCCTAATGTCTACCATGTTCCAATTTAGGCTGTTGAAGATATTTTATTTTTTGCCTAAACTATAGTTTTCTAATGAAGAAGAATGAAAGCCACATTATAAAACAGTGGCATTTTGTTTTCTCATAACAACTATGTTCCAGATTAATTAAGTAGTTGGGGTATTCCAAGAAATATTAACTGGTATGTTTCAATTATAACTGATGCAGCAGAAATATGTAGATTTTTGTGAAAACTTGCTGTGAATCATTATTTTCAGCACAAGATGGGAATATATGACAAATGGTACAGAAATTGCAGAACCTTTTTGGTATGATATATTTCCCAAATCTGCTGCCAGGGATAGCAAAGCAATGGTCAGATATAACTACCTCTTGAACTTTTACTCTATTTTGCTAGCATTACTCTATAATAGGAAACAATCAGTGGTTTTATTTCTCCTGCAGTTTTGTAAGCTAACATACTCCTCCGTTCTTCCTGCCCCACTCAGGGAAAGGAGCAATTGGGAGAAATCAGTGCTACTTGTGTTGTAACAGCACAATCTATTTTGTTTATTGTATATTGCCCTTTGTGCCTTTACCTGTCTCTCTTTCATACTCCATCGAATGCCTTCCTGCTGATGACTGCATTTGCAGCAGAGGGCTGAGATGTTGCTGAAGTCAGCAGCACTCATGCTGCATCAGAGAATCCACTTCAGGGAAAACAGTGTTAGATTTAACCCATGAAGTGATGCTGCAGTGAAAAGCTCTATGCTCAGAGGCAGTCTGTGTTTCCCAAACAAACAGTGCATCAAGCTTTGCTTTCACCAACAGTAAATACAATAGCAATGCTTCTCACTTCAGTGGCAGTTTGCAGTGAAATGTTGTACAAACAGTAGGGTGAAATTCCTCCTGTGTGCAGGCTTGTGGTAACTTTCACTGCTCAATTTGTGTGCATTGGGGATATGCAGAAGAACTAGGGCCAAACTGGTGTAAAACACATCAGCACTGATAGCAGTTTTCTTGATCCATGGCTGTATGTATCCTGTGGTCCCCAGACAGCAATGCTTACTAACCTTATGCCTCAAACCAGAACAACCGCCACAGGGATACCAGTGTTCTGCCCCATATGTAATCGTAGCCTGCAGGCAGGATTTTTCTCCCATTTCTTGATCACAGCTGCAATGTCACCTGTTAATTAGCCCACATCATGCAAAGATGCTGCACAAACACAAAGGCAGACAGGATCATTGTCTACTGGGATTTTTGCTCTAAAAGCCAGACTTTCTAAACCAGCACCAGGTTTTTGAATGCCCATTTATAAAAATTCAGCATTCATTGTGCTGATTAAATGGATGCTCTCTACAAAACCCATTGCAGAGATATGAAGAAAGGGAGTGGGGAGAGGCCTGCAATAACAAATCAAGTAGTGGAAATTATTTGCTATGTCCTCATAATGCAAAATATTGATGGTTTAATAATTTTTTGGTTACACATAGACAGAAACTTCCATGTTTTGTTACTTCCCTCATGCATATAGCAACCACTTCGTTCCTGTTGGACAATTCAATTCCCTTCATCCATAAACCTGCATGTATTTTCTGTTTGTGACATGTTCATGAGAAGTTCATATAGCTGATAGCTTAATACACTGATTGTCTCTGCTGTTTCTCTAACACACCTGTTATCTTTGCTGTGACTTCAGGCACAGCCCTGCTTTCTTAACCCAAGCAGGCAGTATCTGAAATCACTTTGGCCAGCCTGTGGGAAGATTTTGAGATTGGAAGGAAATGCCAGATACCCACATCCCCCAGGAACTTCTACTGGAGATGAGCCAGAGCCTTAGAGTGAGTGCAAGATTATAGGTTATCCACTTATGGGATGCTTATTTTCCTACCTTTCCAAACTCTTCAGTCAGGAAGCCTTTTGATGTTAACTTTTGATGTATGGAAACTTCAGAAGAGGATTTGGGGAGGGAAAACAAAAGCCTAGAATACTCTATCCAGTTAAACTGAAATTAATGAGACTTCTGCTAGAACTCTAAAACAATTATGGCCAATGGAATCCTTTCATCCCCAAGTCCTTTATGATCCATTATAAAGAAGGTGGATCCACCTACTTTTAGTGTTCAGTTCAGAGAAGCTGTAGTGAACTTTGCTAACACCTCACAGGCATTTTTGAGCCTTGGTGCTCCAGGGTTCTATTGTGACACTTCATACAATTGACAATATGTCATATTTCTAAATTACTTCAGGAAGGAATGCTGGCTTATTAAGTAGTGCTATAGGAAGGATGTAGAAGTGGTGATAATCTAATGTAGGATCTTGCAAAAGCTGTAGGGAGGATTTTTTGCTCATGAATTTTCTCAGTGAAATTGGAATGCATAAGATTACTTTATAACTCTAACCAAACTTCTGGGTTTAATTCAAACATAAGGAAGATATCGTGGGAAGTTTTAGATGCTTGACTATTTAAATGTTTGAAGCATGCATATTTTTTTTCTTTAAAAAAAATTCCCATCATATTATGATGATTTGGGGGAAACATATTGATACTTACCTTCAGATACACATTCATGAGCCTTTTTACTTGACCTGAAAGTACTTTGTTGTCTTCCTTGGATGGAGCCACTAAAACGGGAGATTGAATAGCCAGTTTCATTTGTGATCACCTCATGTTTCAAATTTAAAGCCAGCTGCTGAGTTTATGTGTAAATATATCTGCTATCCATCTAATTCTGTGCTGAATCCTGTGAAAGCAACATTTTTATTAGATGTGTCAAGAACACATCTATTATACTCTCATTAAAAGGTATATACATTCCTGTGGGCCCATGTAACACAGTGATACAGAAGAAAATGAAGAACTAAATATGACACCATTAAACCTGACTTACATTTTTTTGCAGATAGAAATTGTGACAGCAGACAGAAATTGTGTCCTCCAGAGGAGGACATGTTTATTTTTAAAAATTGTGTTTGGTTTAAACCAGTTAAGAAACTCTTCTCTATAACTAGGTTTCTTTGGCATCTCCTACGTTATTGGCATATCAGATAAGATAGTTGCCAGGATATAGATAAATGTGGCATAGCCACATTTTAAAGTTTTTGTAGTCAAAAGCCAGTTGAACTTCATCTCAGCATTTTGGTTCTTATTTGAAGCTGTTCTGAGGTGTCCTTTGAACTTCTCTGGAGATTTTCTTTTCAAATTAGAACTCTTTTCCAAAGTCTTGACAGGTTATGTAGCTCACACTGCTGCTGTAAAGCAGGGCCAACTGTGCTAAATATTTTTGGCAGAAATAAATCTAACTTATTCTTAGAAACATTGGTCTCCTTAAGAAAATCATATCTGCAGTAATAAAGGACAATGTTTGGCCTGAAGCAGTCTTATGGTGCATTACTTCAATAGCTCCAGTATTTTTCTGCATAGTTTTGCTTTAGAGTAGAGTATTTCAGTTGGAAGGAACCTACAAGTGTCATCTAGTCCAACTGCCAACTTCCTCAGTTGGGTTAATGCTCGTCGAATCATAGAATGGCTTGGGCTGGGAGAGACCTTAAAGATCATCCAGTGCCAACACTTGTGCAGTAGGCAGGGACACCTTCCACTAGGCGAGGTTGCTCAGGGCCCCATCCAAACTGACCTTGAATATTTCCAGGGATGGAACATCCACCTCTTCTTTGGGTAGCCTGTTCCAGTGCCTCACCATCCTCACAGTAAAGAATTTCTTCCTAATATCTAATTTAAACCTACTCTCAGCTTGAAGCCACTCCCCCGTGTCCTATCACTACATGACCCTGTAAAAAATCTCTCTCCATCTTTCTTGTAGGCTCCCTTTAGGTACTAGAAGGCCACAATTAGGTCACCCTGAAACCTTTTCCTTTCCAGTCTGAACAATCCCAATTCTCTCAGCCTTTCCTTATAGGAGAGGTGCTCCATCCTTCTGATCTTCTTGGTGTCCCTCCTCTGGACTTGCTCCAACAAGTCCATGTCCTTCCTGTGCTGGGGACCCCAGAGCTGGGTGCAGTGCTCCAGGTGGGGTCTCACCAGAGCAGAGCAGAGGGGCAGAGTCCCCTCCCTCGCCATGCTAGCCTCGCTGCTTTTGATACAGCCCAGGATACAATTGGCTTTCTGGGCTGCAAGTGCACACTGCTGGGTCATGTCCAGCCTCTCATCCACCCCAAGTGCTTCTTGGCAGGGCTGCTCTCTCGTCTGTCATCTCACAGCCTGTACTGATGTAAGAAGCTGCCCTGACTCAGGTTCAGCACCTTGCATTAAGTCTTGTTAAACTGCATGAGATTCTCATAGACCCACTTCTCGAGCTTGTCCAGATCCTTCTGGATGCCATCCTGTCCTTCAGGTGTGTCAACTGCATCACTCAGCTTGATGTCATCTGCAAATCTGCTGAGGGTGCAGTCAATCCCTTCATCTATTTCACTAAATCAGATATTAAATAGCATTTCTTATCCATCTAAAACTCCACTGATGGAATCCATGTCTCTCCAATCTAGAGATAAGGATATTTGTCAAAGACTTTACAGAAGTGCAGATAAATGACATCTGTAGCCCTTCCCTTGGCCATTGATGTAATTACTCCATCACGGAAGGTCACTAGGTTTGTCAGGCAGGACTTTCCCTTGATGAAGCTGTGCTGGCTGTCCCAAATCGCTTCCCATGTGCCTTAGCATAGCTTCTAGGAGGATCCGTTCCATGATCTTCCCCGGTGCAGAGGTGGGGCTGACAGGTCAGTAGTTCTCAGGGTCCTCCTTCCAATGCTTTTTAAAGATAGGTACAATGTTTCCCTTCTTCCAGTCACCTGGGGCTTCACCTGACTGCCATGACTTTTTAAGTTATCATTGAGAGTAGCTTGACATCTATATATCAGCTGGTTCCCTGAGGGATGCATCTCATTGTGTCCTATAGACTTCTGTACATGCAGGTTCCTTAGGTGGTCATGAACCAGATCTTTAGCATTTGCTAAAAAAAAAAGGACTTTGGTCTCCCAGTCCCTATTCTGCTTAATCGTGTGGTGTGAGAAGAGATACTGTCCTGAAGATTGAGGCAAAACAGCTGTTGAGTATTTCAGCCTTCTCCTCATCCATTGTTACCAGCATTGTTTATCGTGGGGCTACACCTTGTTTGACCTTCCTTTTCTGGTTAACATACCAGTAGAAGCCCTTCTTATTATTTGCGTCCCTTGTGAGGTTCAGTTCCACCATCACTTTGGCCTTCCTCACCCCATCCCCACAAAACTGAACTTCATCTCTATGCTCTTCCCAGGTCACCTGTCCTTGTCTGCACTGTCTCTGCATTTGCTTCTTTACCTTTAGTTTGACCAGCAGTTTCCTACTTGGCCTCATCTGTGCCATTCTCTTGCCTTCCTTGCCCAACATCTCGCTCCTGGGGATTACTGAGCACTGGTGTGTGTCGCCTTCCTAGAGGAGCACTCCATTATTCTCTTGAAATATTTCCCTGGTGTTTTCCTGTGGCTTCTGTTACCTCAGAATGCACTGTCTCATCTCTCTAAGGCAGCAGGTGCACTCCAGTGTGGCCAGCACAGTTTGGAGTCACTGGCAAAGGACCCTTGCAGCCCCCTGTCCCCCATCTATTTACATATCATCCCACATCTTGCCAGGACAGGCCTATGTTGCCTCCCTCCCTGCTTACATCTAGTTTAAAGTTCAGCCTCACCTGTTCCTCAGCAGACTCTCTCTGCTTGCTGAGAAAAGTGAGTCCTGTATGGTGCCATCATGCCTGGTGCTGTGGAGGCTGTTTCATTGCCAACCCTCTGAAATCCCGGTTTTGGTGGCAGCAGCCGTGGGGCCACAGGCTCAGCCTGTCCGTTTGTTCCACGGCTGCCGCTTCCAACTGTGTCTGTGGGGGAGCGACAGCCCCTGCTCCAGATCCCCTGGCCAAGCGCCCGAGGGCCCACAAGTCCTTTTTGATCCCCCTCGGATCATGTGTTGCCATTTCTTTGCCCTCTCTGTGGAAAATCAGGACGGGGCAGCAGTCTGAGGGCCACGCCAGGCTGAGGAGTGTCCTGGCGGTGTCCGTAGCCCAGACCCCGGGAGGCAGCAGATCCCCCCCTATGGCTGGGCCTGCGCTGCGTTTGGGGCCCTCTGTTCATTTTGCAAGGAAGCTGCTGACAACTATAACCAGTTAACCTTTGCCCCTGTCATCTCGACAGTGAGTGAGAGTTTTGCTTCCTTAATTCTCATCAATGTTGGGAGAATTCTCAGGTGTTTAAACTCCTCACATATGAATGGGAGCCTTGGCTCTGCTGTTTGCAGTACAAGTCCAGGTAGTGTGGTAATCTTGGATGTGAACAACTGTACAGATCCTAACATTGCATTTCCCTTGTAACTTCAGTGTCTTCAGTTGCTTTATTTTGAAACTTATCCAAACAACCAGGAACTCACCCCTCTGGCATCCTTTTACTGGGATAAGGCCTGTTTGGACACTGTGGTGTGCTCCTTTGAGGGTTCCTGTTCCTTTGAGATTACCTGTCTGCTAATATAGTGCCTGCGTGTGGATGGAGATTCATCACCGCTTTCATTGAGGCAAATTAAGTCTTCTTTGATATGATTTAATAAACATATATGGATGAGACTCTGTTCTGGAAAAAAGCCTGTTCTGACAGCAGCATATTTTTAAAAAATGAGCAAATTAATAAGGATGTCCTGCATTTATTGTAAACATGCTCTCTTCTCTTCTGCTCTGTGTTTGTCCTAAACTATGGTCTAAATAATTTCTACATATCCAAGAATTTATGTAGCCCTTCATTTTTTTAAAGTATTTCCATACCTCTGCAAATTGTTGAATTCCCATTGTAGTCCATTCCTTGAGTTTAGTAAAACTACCTGTTAAACTTCTGGAAGTTTATGTAGCTTTTATATATAAACATGGACCCTTCCAGGACACTTATGCAAGAAAAGTGAGCACTATTTTATCTCTTTGCAGTTGGTGAAACTGTGGTTTGAAGATGAATGACAGCTCTTTTGTGAGGCAGTGGTCCGACTAGAAATCAGGATTTCTGGCTTTTTCCATTTGCTTAAGTCACTGACCCCACTGTCCTGTTGCAGAGAGTGGAATAGATGCTACATGGAGTATCTACACTGTTTTTCCAATACCTGACTGCTGCTTAAAATCTCTGGGGTATTGACTGCATTTGTGCCTTGTGCACCAGCTTTGTAAGAAGACCATTTTTGTTATACATCAGTTGTTTAACTAGCTGCTTTAGTAAAGTCATCTTGGGTATTTATTTATAAAATATAAAATACTTTAGAATAAACAGTTCTACATTCACTTAGGGTAACTGTTACTAATAGCAGAAAATGAAAGAATAACACAGTTCTTCTTCAGAGAAGAGTTATATTTTATTTTAGAGATAAGCAAGATGAGCACAGTAATCCACTGAGCTCTTTAAGTGACAAAGTATTTATAAGAACATTTTACATTCTCTACCCTGAACTGCCCATCTTGTTCTTAAATCAGTACAACACATTTTCCAAAGAAGACAGAATCAAACAGGCCATGATTTTCCTGTAAAGCTGTTATTAGCACTTTGCCAGAAACATGATTTGAATAAGAAACAACATTTATACTAGCAGAGAGGAAAAGAAAACTCACAATAGCTGTTTTCATGCTACCAGCTCTTACTTCCATCCTCTTGACTTACCATTTGTGGGATAGCAAAAGCAGGCATTTCTTTCCCCTGAAAGGCCCAGCCAGCCCACACAGGACTATACCAGTTGTTGTAAGATGGGTAGCTATTTTAAAAAAATCTCTCACATGAATTCTGCTCTCTTCTTGCCATGTGAGCCTTAGATCCTGAAACTGTTTTGCTGAGTAATCTCAAGTGTGCAAATTCAGCCCTCAGGCTTTCAGGTTTCATGTTGATTCACAATATAAACAGTAGTTATTGGTTGTAACTAATGCAAATTGATTGAATTCCATGGAATCCATGGAAGCTGTGTTGCCCTGAGTTACATCAGCTGAGCCACTTTAGTGAGTATTCAAATTCATTTAGTTCAGTAAGGAGGCGTTTTGACTCAGATTTAAGATATTTGCCCATAGAGGAAGGGAGGTTCTAACTACTTCACAAAACCTCACTATTTTATGTTTCTTCTGAATACTTTTCTGATATTTCTTGCTGAAACTCACTGTATCTATTACAATAATACTCTCAGGAGATTTAGAGAATAAATATAATGGTATATAACAAAAAATGTGACTTTCTAAAAGTCACTCTTCTCCCTATTGTCACTTCAAGTTCTTAAAATTTACATGAAATATATATGGAGGTAAGAGAAAGTATCCTTTTAAGATTGATATGACTCCTCCATCCTGGCTGATAACTGTTGGGAACCATAGTGACCTTTTGATGGGCAACCGAGGAGCTGTGTCACGTGGTGGTGTAAAATTGAGATACCCCAAAAAGAAATCAACCACAAAGGTTTTTCCTCTAATCCTGAATTCTTTCTAATCTATTTGGTATCTGGAGCCTTCAAGTCACATGTGCAAAGAAATATTAGCTGTAAATGTAAAGCAACTGTAGATTTATGTATTTTGTTGGCTATTAAGTAAGCTGGAAGCTCTATCCTCCATGCAATGCTTCAGAGATGCATTGCTTCTAGGAAAACATGCCTGCAGTAAACAGCTGAGTTCTTCAATTTCTCAGTATCATGAAATGGTTTCTGCTGCAAAAGAGTAGTAGCCCACTTCAGACTCAAGGTGTAATCATGTTATGTGTTCAAATTGTATAGAATTGGTTTACGATGCCACTCTGATGGGGCATTGTAAATCCTTCTGCTTTAATTTCTATGCAAAACAGCAAAGATACATTGTGAATAAGTTCAGAGAATGCAGCTGAAGTCACTGTATTTTAACTGTAATATGATTTAGGTCTGACATGCAATAAATTAATCGAGTTTCAAAGAAATTACAGACCAGTGACAGCTGCACTGTGGTGAGATTACACAGGAATTTAGTTTAAAATAAATTCAGCATTTTCAAAGCTTACATGTAGTGCCATTATACCAGTGGATGCTGAGGAATCCGGCCTCATCCTGCCATTGCTACTACCAACAGAGAACAGGGAAGGGTCATGCTGAGAACCTGAATTATTTGAGGGTAACCCAGATTTGTGTTGGATGCCCTGGTAGCTTGGCACAGAGGTCAGGCTACTAGGTCTGATTTAAGTCAGGGCTTATTAGCTCTGATGTACTGCTAAGGTCATCTGGGCTATACAATGTCTCAGTCCCAAGCTGAGAGGCCCATATTTGTGCTTGGCATGTAACTTTGACCAAAGATATCCAGGATGCTAAAATCTGTGAAGCTTCCAGGCTTAAAGAACATTTTCAGAAGTGATAGTTTTGTGACTCTGTGTAAATATTATGGGCCAATTATTTTTAACAAGCCAAACACCATTGCGGTTTGCAAAGCATTTTCTGTTTCTGTCAATACCAGGTCAGGCAGTGTTCACTGATCACTAGCAGTTCAATTTCTTAGCACTATCAATACTATTAGTATTATGATTTAAGGATATAAATCACTGCCAGGCTCCCTCACCAAACACCACCATGCGTAATATATATCCGAACTAGACAAAATTTTCATATTCTTTTTGGATAAATGGTTTTCTGCATATTTCTGAAATTTTTGAACATGTAAGTGGCCTGTCCAGTTCTAGATGTGAAGCAAAACTTTGAGGTAGCTTGTGTATGAATGGAGAAAGCAGACATGGAACCTTCCAGATGAGAATAATCTGTGAATTATATATATGTGAAAAACATGGTTTATAGGAGAGTCTTGAAAATGATATTGAGGAAAATTGTATATGAAGATTGAGGTCATACCCTAAGGGATTTGATTTTGAATAAGATTTTTTACTTTGTGTTTCAGTGGCTGTTCCCTCAGCAGCGCCAGCTTGTGAGCCCGAGCCCAAACCTAACGGGCATTGCCCATCTCCACAACTCACCATCACTCCACGAACCACTGTTTTTGCTGCCATGGAAGCCCCTTCTCAAGGCCTGCAGACAGTCATGAGTTGGAAAACAGTGACGGTCATCTTTGTTGTGGTGTTGTTTTACCTGGTGGCGGGAGGACTCGTCTTCCATTCCCTGGAGCAGCCCTTCGAAAGCATGCAGAAGAACACAATCGCACTAGAGAAGGCCGTCTTTCTTCGGGAGCACACATGTGTGAGCGAGATGGAGCTGGAGGCACTGATTCAGGTAGGCCATGTGAAGAAGACAGTATTTCTTGGAAGTTAGGATAAACAGCGTGGTGGTTCATTGATATCTGAGTCGGTGGGGAACAAAATTGTTCACGAGTCCTTGGAATGGGCAGTGTCAAGAGCAGGCTCTTTTACAGTCATTTTAAGGTCTGAGAAACAGAAATTATGTTTCTAAAACTTTATAAATATAGAATCATAGAATCACAAAATAAGCTGAATTGGAAGGGAGCCATCAGGTTTATGGAATCCAACTCCTGGCCCTATGCAGAACATCCCAAGAATCACACCATGTGCCTGAAAGCATTGTCCAAACACTTCTTGAACTCAGATGAGCTTGGTGCTGTGACCCCTTCCCTGGGGAGCCTGTTCCAGTGCTTACCCACCCCCTGGGTGAAAAACATTTTCCTGATATCCAGCCTAAACCTCGCCTGACTCAGCTTCATGCTGTTTCCTTGAGTCCTGTCATGAGAGTGAAGAGATCAGTACTTGTATTCACTGCAATAATGAAATACGTGTGCAAAGAAAAGCAGAACTTAATATCTGGAAGAAATTTTTGTGAGAGGTGACAAATTTTCAAGATATTTGCCTATCATCTCTGTAAATTTTCAAAAGGTTTTGAGTTATTAATTCTTTCTCCAAATTAAACACAGCAGCCAAAAGAGCAAACAGAAAATGATGGGTGGGATTTTTGAAATAAATTCTGAACTTCATGGTGTATTAACTTATAGGTTTACTATTGTGACCTTAAAGTAAATGAGGGATGATGAAGCAGACCTTAAAACCAGAAAATACTTGTAATTTAAAAGCAATGGAATTTTTAGTCTGGTCTTGTATGCAAAGCTTTAGAATCAATTTTGAAGGAAATAAATATCAAGTATGCAAGGATAAGTGGAAAATGTAATAACATGCACAAAAACTCTATCAAGGATAGATTTATCTTTCATTGATTAAAACCCTAGACAAGGAAAGTATTAGGGATCTTGCAAGACTTGCTTTAAGAAGAGGAAAGGAGTATCATGGTCCTTATAAGACTTATGATGGAAAAATTTATACCTTTGCCTACCTTTCAATCCTTGAAAGGATTCTTCTTTGGAAAACCTTTAAGGAAGATGTACAGCAGTGTATGAAGAAGCTGTTAAAATTCATTGGGGATGAGACATCTTTTCCATCTTTATCTCCAATGACCCATGGCACATATTAAAACTGGTAGCTCAGCTGTGAATTACTGAGTTGAGACTTGGAAGTTCATTCATAGACTTCAGAAGTACTACAGTGATGAAAGCAGTGCAAATCCCTAGGAAGATTCAAAGTATTTTAAATTTGTATTTGTCTCTTGATTTTGGTTCAGGTCTGTCTAACACTAACACAGTGACAGGTAAGTTTTTCTTAACAATATCAGTGCAGTCCAGATTGTTCAAAGTCACCTGAAGGGCAAGTTCTTAAATGCACATTTTTAAAGCCCATTTTTGCATCTGAAGATATTTGTTGCAATGAAGCAAGGACATTATTTAATGCCTTATTTGATCTTCAGCTTGGAAAACAGTGAATAGAGATTGAGAAAATGAAAAAATCCTGTGTTCTATATCAACACTTTTGAGTTAGAGAGAATTGAAACCTACGTTTAGCTGGTTTGTATCTCAGATAAAATAGCAGAAGGTAGCAGAACTCGGGTGACTGGACATAGAGTTGAAAAGAAAAATAACACTGGTAGGTACATCTGCTAACATACTACAAACTCTATTTTTTTTTGTTTTCAAATGTCATAACAGAAGCTTATTAGTAGCTGGGGTCAAAACCAACCCATTTTGCCTTTGTAATAATGCACACAGCGTGTATAATGGGGTGGTTGTGCCTCTCAGAGAGGAGAGATGAGATTCTATCTATCATTAAGAGAGGAAGGAAGACCATCATTGTTTTCTGGCAAAGTAATTCCCATAGACCTGGTAAGGGTGTTCATGCTCGGTTTCTGTGTATCCTGTGCACTGTGTGAGTAAAAACTTCCATAATGAGCCCTGCTTTCTTGATCCCTGCAAAGTGATGCAAGATGGAATGGCTTGCTAGTGTAAAATGTGACATGTTATTGGTGGTCTCCTTTCCTTTTCCTTGTCTAACAGGGTTTAATTTAGGAGTGTGAGTGATTATAGTGTAAATATATATATATATATATATATATATATATATATATATAAATCACCCACTTAGGAACGAAGTCATATTAGCAATGTCCACTAATGACTGCAGAAATTCATTAGAGCTAGACTGTAAACTGAAAAGGAAGCAGAGCTGGAAATAAGCTTGTCAGGCTTTACTGGCTAATTATATTAGTGAGAGTTCTTATTTTGGATGGGCACTTTTGATTAATGTTCTGAACTAGTTTTGCCCTGAAGGTAAGCAGAAAAGGGAACATCCTGTAAAGATATTACAGTTTGCAGCTGCTTGCTTGGTTCACCAGTGTCATAAACCAACTTCTCTTTTAAGGATTTTTCCATGTAAAATGAAAAGAACTTTCATGTGCTAGAAGAAAAATCTAAATAGAGCAGGAAAAAAAATTAGTACTTTGAATTAACTGTGTGGAAGACTTATCTATTGTTGAAGACAGGAAAAGACTCTTGAACTCTGAGAAAAACAGTGGTAAATATCTGATAAATGAGCCTTCTGCTTGTGCCTCTGACGGTTGTCTTGTCCTAACTTCCCTACTTGCCCTATCTTTATTTTACCTTATTGCCCCTAAAAGGATATGAAAAAAGAATTCAGATCTCTTGGGTCCTGTCCTAGTTGGTGCAGTCCAGTCCACTTGTAGAGGAGACAGACTCAACCTAGGATGCTGCACAGGACTGCAGCTGTCCTGTAGCTATGCTGCCTCCAAAACTTAGCTGAGAAGTTTGCAGGGAGCTAAACCCTTTGGACTTAGATCTCTCTGCATATCACTTATTGAAGGCTCTAGGTCTCCCCTCAGACATAGTGCATGCATGACAATCAAATAAGTGTAGGTAGATCGCTCTGGCTGATTGCCACTGAAAGATTTTTATGGGATAGGCAAAAATGTTTAAGGAATGGGCTTTCAAAGCTTTTGATTATGCTTGAACTAAAATTACTGGGCTTGGTCCTTCAAAAATGCTGTTGTGGAAAAATGAATAAATGGGAATTTATAATGAGGAGCCCTTAATCACTGTATGAGGGGTGGTGAGAATAAGTAGAGAGGTAGGGAGTATGAAGAAAAGTCATTAAGGAATTAGTTATTAAAAGCTTCTTGCTAATGAGAAGCATTCTAATAACCCTAATAAAGAAATATCTGAGGTATGAAAAGCAATTGAAGCAACTTTTTGTATGCTTGATAGGAATCTTGGAAAAGAATTTTAGAAGGAGATAATCATTACAGGGTTAGCATGATCTGGAGAGGAATTAAGAGAACTAATAAAAAGATTACAAGAATTTTCTTTTCTTAATGAATTCCTATCCTTGGTTACACATACGGTACGTACATCCTTTGAGTGGCTCAGTGCTCAAGAAGGCTACTATGCTTGTCCTTGGAAAAGATTTGTCTTCTTTGTGCTTGGGATCTTACTGAAGGAATTACGGAAACATGAACAAATGAACCAGGCCTTTCTTCCCAGAGAAAGCAGAAACTGTTTGATTTCTGTCTCCTCATCAGCTGCACTAGCTGCCAGCTATCTTGTTGCCTATGGGCCTAACTCGACGTTTTCTTGATATAACCATCTTCTTTGGTGATCTAAACAAGTATGTAAGAATGTGCCTAACATATCAGTGAAAGCTGGCATGAACTCTCACGTCAAGGAGGATAAGATATGTGAGTATCTGGGCACAATGAGGACCATGTACACCCCCGGTGACAGGGATCTGGCAGCTGCAGACCCCACAGCTGCCAGTCAGGGAGGATGACTGGCTGTGAGCAGTCAAGGGCATCCCTGAGTCCAGACTATCAGGTGCCTCCCCCCTGGGATGGAGACCAGCTGAGGCTGGGCCAGAACATCAGCCCACAGTTCATGCCCCAGCTTGACAGAGCCTGTGGCTGGGCAGAGCAGATCTGCAGCAAGCTGGAGCCGAACACTTGTACGGTGTTGCTGGGGTAGGGACAGTGAAACCCCAGTAGCTTCTGTTCAGTATAAAGAGAATATCATTATCCTTATATTCATAGAGAAGAGATACTATTTTGTCCTTGTGCTGTGAGGGAGAACTCTTGGCACCTAGTGAGACAAATTAGTGTTCACTGTATCTTTCTCTGGACTTTGAGTCCTATATATTAACAACTAGGCAACCCAGGGTGGGCCAACCCTCACAGTATTTAAATATTGCTGCCTGAATATCAGCAAGCCTATTCCACACTGAGATGGAGTGTGATTGCACTCTCATTGGGGGTAGAGGATTTAATTATTCCAGTATCACCGCAAATGCTGGGCATTTGCTGGCAAATGTTCCTTCAGTCCCATGCAGACCATGTTACCACCATGTCTTTTTGGTTACAGAGGGACTGTAGTGTACTGATACCAAAGGGACTGAGAGTAAAATACATGCGTACAATGATAAGGAACCAAACTGAAAACTGTAATCAGAAGTACATGTTTTTAAAAACAAATAATATTGAGTACTTGTATTTACTTTGATAGTTTTGTAATTTCCTTCACTCCTACCTGCCTATTGTCTTTAGCATCCCTCCATTACTTGAACAGCAAGAAACACAATTTCAGCCCTTTGAGGAGGCTGAAACCCAAGTTATTGCCTTCCCTGAAGGGGTGACATTTCAAAAGAAAAATTACCCTAGGCTGGTAGTTATTAATTAAAGAAGACTGCTTTTTCAATTAATAAAGTATACTGAAAAAATATTTTATACTTGTGTACTGTGCTTGTAGCTCCTCTTGAGAAGGAAGAAAGAATCAGGAGGGGAGTAAGTGTGAAACAGCTTTGGGTACTTTGATAACCTGTTACTTTCAATGATACTGCAGGCACAAAAATAGCTGAAACTACTAGTTTAAAATTTCTTAAATATGTAAGGTTTGCCAACAGAGATCTGGAAATAAGTTTTTTGCCTTACTCCAAGATAACCTGAAGATGTGGTTCTTCAGGTTTAAACTGCCTATTTAAGTGCTGTTAACTGCAGGTAGATCTTAACTTGCTGCTTGCTTTCTGTCCTCTATCACTGTATGCAAAATACTATGTATTAAAATATAGCTTGGTCTTCCTGGGGAGGTGGCGGGGGGGCGGCCGAGGATAGTGTTGAAGGCTCAGTTTCTGTTACAAAGAAGAGAACAGGATCCATTGGAGATCGCCCAGCAAGACCTACTCATTTAGAACAAGTATTGAATAAAAAGAAGCTGTCCCTACTCAGAAGCCCAGAAGTAGTGCAGTTTCTACAGAAACAACAGCAACTGTTAAGTCAATAAGCTTTGGAACAAAGGCAGCAACAGTTTCAAGGAGCACCTGGTGGGAACTATGGTCATGCCACCCTGACATCTGATCTCATTTGATCTCGGAAGTTCAGCAGGGTTGGGTCTGGTTAGTACTTGAATGGAAGACCTCCTGGGAATACCAGGGGCTGTAGGTTCTAGTCCTGAGGACTTTGCTGTCACTGTCCATGATGCCTTCTGATTCAAGTGAGCTAGACTAGGCCATGTCAGATGAACTTTAGGAGTAAAGGTGGGGCCAGTTCTATGCACGCTGTGCCTCATCTGAAAAACCACTGCACAGGCTCGAAGGACACACCCACGTGGGTAGAGCTCTTCCCAAAATCTTCATTTGCGAAGCATGGCCATGATGATGATGAAAATATAGCATTGGAATAGTTGGATATTTATAATGAATGATATCAGTCAACCTTTAAAGAAACAACGAATTTGTTCTGGATGAGAAGGGAGCCTGAGAATCTCAAAGCTATTTAAGGCAAGGGATACTCCTTCACTTCAGGGGTTGGAGTTTGGCTCTAATAGACTTGCTAAACTGTGTAAACTCAATTATGATTTAAGTGCAATTAGCCTGCTGACATTCACACACTGAAAGGGAAGGCAAGCAGCATTCCTTGGCAGAAGTAACACACCAGGGTGGCTGACAGTGTGTCATGGCCTATTTAAAAAGGCAACCTGTCTGTTATGCTGATTTATGCTCTTCTGCATAAACAAAAAAATGATCTTTGTTTTCACACTGCCTGTTGTATGCCACCAAATGGTACAGAAGCCCTTTCAAAGGGTTTGGTCCTAAACTCACTCCTTCTCTATACCCCTGTTTCTTGAAGTATGGACAGGTGCTGAGGAACCCTGGCTTTCTACCCACATGAAATGCAACCAGTCCAGCCTGGAGCTTGCTTGTACTATAGTTTCACAATCAGCTTAGCCTGACATGTAGCAGCTCTGCTTTTAAAAAAGGCTGTCCCATACTGATCTCTTTAGATATAGCTGCCTCTGTACTTGCCCATGAGCCTCTTCTCCTACTCCTTTCTCTTTTTATGGGGCAATGTAAAACTGGAAGCAGATTAGCTGAACCTTCCCAAGCTAAAAAAGCAGAGGAATGTTTGTGGCCATGAAGTCAGCTGGAAATATAGGTAAAAAAGGAGCGAGGAAAAGTGCAAAATGGAAGAGGAAGAAAAATAAAAATGTGGGAAATTAGCCATTGGAGGGGAGAGATTGATGAAGAGAAAAGTGAATCATGAAGGCTAGGGAGGGAAGTGGTGTTAGATGGATATATTTAAAAGTCAGTGCTAAAACAACAAGAGAATGCAGGGTTATAAAGATGATCAAGAGAGAAATCATAGACATGAATGTGTGAGAAGTAGAGCAATGGTAAAATAGAATGATTAACCTTGCATTACATATGGACTGTATAGGAAAACGTGAAATAGAAAATCACAATGACAATTCATAGTCAGAAGGAAAAAAGAAGTGGTTAAAGAAATGTAATAAGAAAAGTCAAAACAAACCTGTATTGATAGGTAGGGTTTCTGTGTTGAACCAAGTCAAAGAGAGGACATAAGAGGTAGCACTTTGCTTCTCCTGTTGAGCCCAGCAGTAACACTGAAACTACCCAGGCTAAAGACTGGTGGCAATATTTAGGAGGAGGAGCAAATACCAGAGTAAGAGAGAAGGAGACGATCTGGCAGTAGTGTGAGTAGTGTGGTAACAGCAACATGGAATGTGGTTGGAGCAGAATGGGAGAAAGACAAAGAGCTGGAAATGTTCAGAGGAAGAAAGAGAGAAGCTTGTTCCTTTGCAGTGGTTTTATGGAAGTTAAACTTAGTTGGGAACATTTGTGAAGGAGAAAGTCAGTAATTTTAGCTGTTGTTCCAAGGTAAAGTCTGAATTTCTCTCTGATGGACAATAACTTGCATGAGATCTACAAACAACTAGAGAATATGCTCCAAAGGGCATCTCAAAAGTGAACTTAGAGCAATGCAGGTGAATATGCCAGATGCTGATGAGAGATTTATTTCTGTGCTTTGGAGGCTGATGTATTTAGCTCTACCTTCCTCTGAACTGTGAAACTGCAATGAAAAATAAATGTGTATGTCCCCATGATACAATATGGTGCATTTTTAGAAATTCCCAAGCAAACATTCAGCAGGCTCGTATGTCTGTCAGGTTTGATTCAGTGCTATGTGAGACACAGGACAGGGACTGAGAAGCAGTATAGCTGCTTCAAGTTCTACTCAGGATGTCATTCATTCAAGCACTGGCTGGGAATCTCTGTCTCAAGCTACCTTTGGATCATGTCCAGTGTGGCAACTGGGAAGTTTGAACTGATCACAAAGTTGTTTCATGATGTCTCCATAGCTATCTTATTTGTTAATTTCAAATGGAATATATATACACCATATTTTTTTCTTTAGTTAGCATAAAATATACATTAATTAATCAATTATTAATTGTTTGGAAATTAAAATCCTTGGCTGACTAGCTTCAGTTGACTTCACAAATGTTATTTGTATTTACCACCCTTTTAGCTGCTTTTAGCATCAGCAGTTCCCATTAGGGAATCTTTCCTTTGGCAGTACTTGCTTCAAGAATGGTATTTATGGATCAATTTGTGTTGTTGGTCCTCTACTTCTCAACTGCTTTGCATCTTTTCTAATTTGTTTATATATCTTTCTTCCACCTTAATGGTTCTTCAGTTCAGCTGTGTATTCAACTTTTTGGGTACAGAAGATGCTACTATACTTTGAGCAGATATTAAAAAGCTTAAATCTAAGCTGTTTCCATGGTTCTAGAAATTTCCCTTTGTAGCCTATATCAACTTGCATAGGACACAGTGAGGCACATACCTCAGGCTGACTTGTTGTCTCTTTGCAGCATGCTGTTGATGCTGATAACGCAGGAGTCAGTCCGGTAGGACCTTCCTCTAACACCAGTAGTCACTGGGACCTTGGAGGTGCCTTTTTCTTTGCTGGAACAGTCATCACAACTATAGGTATGTTTATTTTTTAAAATACATAGTCACACTGGGACCTGGATAATGAAATAAATTTGAGGAAGTTAGACCACAGAGAAATAAAGCTGAACTGTATTTCTGTCAGTTTGCAGAAGGCACACCTCTGGTATGTGCTAAGGGGATTGAGTCTCTAGGGAAGCCACTTATACAATTAGGGTAGAATAGCAATGCTGAGCTGAAAACAGGTAACACTGATTTATGCTTTGTAACCCTGTTCTTCCTGTAGACAGTCTCAATTTTCACTAAAAAGATCATGAAACAGTACCCAATGAAATAACTATTCTATGGTTGTTGGAAATTTGGATTTTAATATTACAGATGAATTTGCCTATAAGGGACACTTTCTTCCTAAGTACATCAGCTAATTTTGGTGTATGCTTTGATATCAGCAATTCCTCTTAAACCCTACTCCTTGTAACAGGAAATATATTCCCATAAGTATTACATCCTTTTTAAAATCCCTACTAGCTTTCCTATTAATAATTTGAAGGAATTCCACAAATTATACACTGCGTAAAAAAAAAAAATCCACCTTTTTCTTTTTCTTTCTAGAATTCATGGCTTTGAATTATTGACACATTTTGCTGTATTAAATGAAGGAGTATACTGAACTGCTCCATTCACTTTTTTTAACCACAAATTTTACTAAGATTATTCATGTCCTTACCATCTGTCTCCCCATGCATTGTGCCCAATGTATTCAGTCTCTTGATCTCTGAATGTTAGCCTTAGATATCCTAAGGTTTTTGCTCTCTCTTCTGTGAGCCAGTTCCTCTCTTGAAGAGTGTTCTACCAGCTGGGATTTCAGAGAATTATCTGAAAGAAAAAGAAAATAAACCAATAACATTTATGATAAAGTTAATCCACTAATAATTATACAGTAGTTTTATAATATTAAGCTTGATTTCAGTGCTGTCATAGTTAGAGATCAAGAGATCTCATTATTTGGAAATAATTGGTAAATTGTTGCTTTTTATTTGCATTGCCTTTGAGTATCATTCTGTTTTAAATACGGGATAAAGCAATTCTCTGCATTACAGCTGTGATGCAGAAACTGATGACAGTACAGAAAAAGAACCTGACAATCACATAACCCTCCATTAAAGTGTGAGAATCTTGACTGAATTCTGAAGGTTTTTTATGCAGGTAATACAATTTAAAAAAATCCTGTGGCAATTAGAAGACTTGCTGTGGTGATCATCTAAAACAGTGGACTGTGCCTTTGGCTCTGTCTTTTCTTTGTTGTCAGAGTGAGGGGGAAAGAGCGATTGTATAGAGCCTCCCTGTGTTCCTGGATATATTAAACTACATTACCACTTATTTTTAATGGTGGCATAAAACTACTGTGTGGCAATAAAGAAAACATTTCTGATTCAAACCTAGAAAAAGCTTCTCTTAATATTTCTTTACTCAATAGACCCAAGTGACAACCTTTTAAATTACTCATTAAAATAAATGCCACTATGTAGGCATTTAGTTTATTTAGGTATATTCATTGGTATATGCTACTTAAATAACGTATTGAAAAGTCCTTGGATTTTTGCCCATTTTTGTTTTAAATTCTTCATGAATGAGATTTATATAGGCTGCATAAAATCTGTGTATTTTCTCAGGGCATGAAAATTATTTTAGTTTAGCCATCAGAAGCCTATTAGGGCTCCTGTTAGGCATAAATTCAGCAGACTAGCTGGTAAACTACAGTTCAGTGGCCTGTGGAGCCTGGATTTTTTTTTGACTTTTAAGAGAAATCTGGGATCATGATTGGAGCTATAAAAAGGAAGTAGGTTATAGGACGTGCACTGTTGTGTGTTAGCATAGTTCCTTCACCATCCCAAGACAGAGAGATATCCAGTGCCAGTGTCACCAACCTAACAGGATGAGGACCTGACACTCTCTTAGATCTCCACTTCTCTGGATGCTTTATTTCATCAGTGATTTGTGACTGTATAATAATTTTTAATATTCAAGTAATTGTGTATAGTTAGAATCCAAATACCTGTAACATTTCAATAAAGATAGCTGATCTTAAATAAAAAGGTACAAATACTACTGTCACAATTCCTGGGGTTTTTTGTCCTTAACATTTTAACAGAAATACCATGGCTACTGGAGTCGTAATGGTCTACTGAATAAAGAGTTTAAGGGCAGATTTGCATAGTATGGGTACAGTTTGAAGGCTGCAGCATAACAAGTCAGTATGATGAGAGGCTTATACAATTATGAGCTAACCACTGAGAATTCCCCTTTCCAGGTGAATCACACTCCCATCAGGAAACCATTGGCACAGGCCAAGAGGAGCAGCAGCATGCAGGCACTAAGCCAGCGTGGAGGCATTTTTGTGCCATGATTTCAAGCTAGATTAATTAATCTAACAAGAATTTTAGATGGGCTGAATCTATAGAAAATATGGGTAACTGAGGCTGCAAAAAGAAAGGAATAACAGGAGGTAGCTTGCCTGGAAAATGACACCATGCCATGGAAAGTCTATAAATAGGAATTACAGGTATGCCTGCAGGAAGAGCAGTTTTTAAAATTCTATTAATTTTTTCTAAAAAGTGTGTGTAAGTTCTGAGAGCCTGACAGTTGTTTTTCTCCTCAGGGTATGGGAAGATGGCCCCAAGCACCGTTGGAGGCAAGGTTTTCTGCATCTTGTATGCCATCTTTGGGATTCCACTGTTTGGCTTCTTGCTGGCTGGGATTGGAGACCAACTTGGAACCATCTTTGGGAAGGGTATTGCAAGGGTGGAAAAAGTTTTCAGAGTACGTTCACTGTCAGATTTTTGCTGGTGTTGTATAGCTTGTTCTTAATTCTGTTGCTATTACCTTCAGCCCTTTTTACATGTTGGGCATTGTGAAATGTTTATGTGTCTAGTTGAGATGGTAGTTAATGTCCTTAAGGGACTCTGTAGTAAGTGGAGAAAAAAGACTTCTCTAGTTAGTGGTTCAGGGGTTATAGATCTGGCTCTGAATTTCCTTATTGAGGGTATCTCTGGGGAATATATCTTTTAAGCTAGGTTCCTTACAAGGAATGGTTTTAACACAGCCTTCAAAACACCACATTTGACATGTATGTCCATTCACTGAAAACAGAGAGAAGGTAGTGGCAGTATAATTGCTGGAGGAAGAGGAATGCAGAGTAGGTCCTGATTGTATCACTAATAAAGCCTAGAAGACTTGGAAAGTAGAGTTGCTGGTGTGAATGTGAACTTGGGAAGAGAGATGGTTGAGTGATACACCTTCACTGCAAGAGGACAAATGTGTTGGGAGTAGATCTGCAGCTCTATGACAAAAACTGCTGCAATGTCAATGACTGAAATTGTCTTTATGGTGTTTACCTTCCTTCCTATCATGGATACACCCTACTCTAAATTTTTGTATGGACTTTCTCATATGTAATTTCCCTTTATGTTGCCAGTACCCTCAATTTTAGAGTCTGTATCATTGTAAGCACTTCTTTCACAAGCAGTGCCACAGACTCGGCAAATTCTGTTTTGGTAATTTGCCAATGGTTCACTTCAAGGATTCTCCCTTTGAGGCAGAATGTATAGAAGAGACCTTTGTGATGCTTCCCTTGGAGGTGGCATAACAGAAGGTAAGTCTTTCCAGGGACAGAGAAGATGAGAAGCTGTCCAAGCTGGTCACTTTAATAGGCATCTATATCTAAAACGTTCTCACAGATGAGAGAAAATTAGTTGTAACTGTTTTTGAAAGGAAGTAATTAAGTATTAGACTGGAGCATGAGCAATTTCCATTTTGATTAAATGACTGTGGAGTGTCCCAGACCAGCCATAAGTAGTATCTCTCATGCTAAATGTGGAAAAAGGTGACTAGTGACTATGGGTGAGTAAGCATCTACATGCCTGTCTGGGGAGCACTTGAAAAAGGCCTGTATTTTCATTATATGAAAATAAGGTTATTGAGAAATGTTTCAGGTTAGTCCTGCAAAAGCAGAACTAGCAAGATCCCTAGTTTCTTTTTTTCCTACCATTTTATTATACCTGCTTCACTTCAGTGGAATCTCTGAATCTTGCAGCCTGCTTCTGCCCGAGAAACAATCTTGAAATCATGATATGAATTGAGAGCCAGAAAATCTTTGATTAGTCGACCACTGAGTATTGGCTTTCTGAGTGACATGGAGAAGACCATTAAACTATGGTAGTTTATAATTAAAGTAATCAGAGAATTACAGAATAGTTGGGATTGGAAGGGACCTCATCTAGTCCAGCCTCCCTGCTAAAGCATACTACATACTCAAAGTGTTTTAAGACTCACAGAGGAATGATGATATAATATTTCATATAGAATATAGCCCTTTGGTGGTTTCACTTTATATTATTATTTACATAACACTTTACATATGCAGAATATAATGATCATTATAATTTTAGTAATTGTATAATTTATTAACAACTGTGTTGGCATTGTTAGGCTTTATAACCATTTGGACCTAATCAGATGAACCACGAATGGAGTACCAGCTCTTGATTTAATTCTGAGCACTGAATAAAATTTAGGTCAATGTGTAACTCCTGTTTCTTACTTTATAACTGTCTCCTTAATGTATCTAATTCAGAATTTTAGTGGGCATAAAGCAACCTTAAAGAGAGGACGTAAAATTTAGGAAAATAAACTAAAAGGAACAAACATAGGCTAAAAAGACACTGAAAAGCATAATAAAATATTGAGTGGTGTGTCTGACAAATCTTCTGGAGCTAGCTGAGTAGTCGCTGAAAGTGTATCAATGATCCAGTGATATGAAAAACTGAATTTCCAAAAAGCTTGTGACAAGTTTCTCGTAAAAGGCATGTTGTTTTGAAAAGAAGTGGAAATATGGGCTAGGTCTCCCCGATGTCCCTTGTAGTGGAGTCTCTAAGATAGCTAAGATAGCTACCTGTATTATTTGTCCTCAAGGGCAATATGGAACAATCCAGTTTCTTGTAGAAAGGATAGAAAGAAACTTTGCATGTGTCTGCATCAAGTTTCCACGTTCACATGCTTCAGCACTTTGCTTCTGTCTGTATCCAGTTCCCTTTTAGAGATGTTGTGTGGCTGGTGTCAGGGCAGACACGAGTTCCTGAAATCCTTGCAACTTTGTCTTTGTCTGTAGAGGTGGGTGGGACTTGAAGGCAACCTGATCTTGCATTGGGGTTAGGACCATTTTTGAAGCTAGGTAAGAGGCAGTGTGCATACACTGGGAGGTGTGGAGCAGAGAGAGATTTCTCTGTTGGCACAGCAGTCTTTTCACCTGAGGAATTTCCTTTACGGGTCTCTTGCTCTATCCAACAGTGTATCTGTGAGCATGGAGCCCATGCCACACAAGGGACAGCTTGCCTCTGGCATCCCCCGGCACAGCTGGAAAGATGAAAGGAGGATTCTTCCCAGAGGAGTTGCTCTAGTGCACTTCTGCTGCCTCTGACATGACCTGTGCAAAGCCCCACACCAAACCTGCCTTAATTAGCAGCACATATTAGAGCAGAAGAATCCACATTTAGCTATTGCTGTGATCAGCCCATGCATTCTGTGGGAATTTTAAGAACAATTTGAACTCCATAAAGTGAGGAAGAGATCTGCTCTTATCAAATACACACTACCCCCACAGTGTTTCATTTCAGGAGAGGAGCTGGACACATGCCACCACTCATCTCGCTATCCAAAATGTTGCCACTATTTCAGTGCGTAACTAACCCAGAAAACAACTATTCATTTGTGACTAGGTAGGGAGGGAAGTATTTAATTGCAAAGTGGTGCTTTGTAAAAACTGGAACTTTTCATGTGCCATCTTAGGAAAGGGAGGCACTGGCAGAGTGATGCTGCCTGAGATACGAGGAGGTATCCCAAACACCATGCACTGACTAGTCTATGCCATCTGTTCTACTGGAGTAATGCTGTTTAGTACAAGAAAATAAACATCAACCAGGTCAGAGATGTAAACCAAAGCTTCCCACACACAAGCCCTATCTTCTCAGCTACTGATTATTCTTGTATGACCCATTTTCAATAATCTGGGGCAGAACCTGGCTCCTAGTCTGTTCTTACCTGCATACAAGTCTGATTCCCCCCAAAATGGGTATGTACAGGGCCATCAGATTCACTATAAATGCAGATCAAAAGCTTTCAATTTCTAGATGAATCAATTCTTCCAGCATATCTGGGAAAAGCAAGTACATGCTCAAAATCCAATTAAAAAGGCAATAATTCTTAAAAATAGTTTTTCACCTGGTAAAGCTTTCCAGACACAAAAGAAATGAAATATGCATTTCAGGGTGACATAAAACCATAAAAGTAGTATTTTTATCTCAGATATGTGAGGAATCTCTGAACAACCTGTGGATAGGTCTATAATAAACAATACAACAAGCTTAATTTTTGGGTTTGCTCTGTACACACAGAGGCTGCAAGAATCTAAAGATAGAAAGGCAGAGCACACTGTTGCAGAACACAGCAGTAGTCATTATCTTGAGTTAAATATAGGCTAAATTCAGATAGTCTTTATTCAAACTTTGAACGAATATTTAGATTCTCACCTGAAGTAGGTGGAATTAACATAACCTAAATGATCTTCCTTCATCTTGCAGTTCAGTACAGATGTTGGCATTCAGCCTGGGTACAATGTGCTTCTGAGAGCACTCCAGGATTTTATGGCTTCTGAGGTGAAGCCACTGTGAGCACAGTTCCTGGATTTAGTTGCTGGCTTCCCTCCTCTGGTTTACAGCAGGACGCTGAGGATGGGTGTGGCAGCACAGCTGGTAGAGTGTGAATTGCAATCCAGGATTGTAAGAGAGCAGCCAGAGGCATGAGAGGTAGCAAGGCTGCACCACTGAAAGTACACTGTTTTGTGCAGAAAGACAATGCATCTCTAAGCAACTCATGCTTAGGACTTGTCAGAACAGACACATCTGCTACCTGTCTTTCAGGGTTCAGCTTAGAGAACATGTTTTGCTCCAGTTTTAAGACACACGGTATGAAAGTAATCTACATGCTTTCTAATTTTTTTCTGAAAGACAGTAGTACACATCACCTAACCTTGGAAAAGTCCTACCAAAAGTAGTTCTTAGTTGGCAGATGGAGCTGGTGGATAGGAGTAAGAGTAGTCCAACTGAGCTGGTGAAAAGCTTTCTTTTAGCAACTGCAAAGCTCTAACTCTCCTAAACTTTGTTGTTTGTGTTATGAATACATGAGATGAGATTTGCCCCCGTTACTCTTTCTCTTAGAGATTCAACTTCTTTTTATAAGCAGCAGCAAGCAGCTGCTTTTCCATGCAGAGCCCGAGTCCCAGTTTTCTAGTTGAGGAAGTGAGTTCAACGGTATTTGTTTTGAAATGTTCAGGAACCACTATTCTAAAGGGTAAAACTACACCTGCCTGCCTCCTGCTAAAATTGGTATTAGTCATATAACTTTTAGTTGCAGTGCAATGCACTGGAAATAAACCCTGTGAGTCTGAAGCAATTATCTCTCATGAAACGAGAGACAAACAGGAGATGAAGGCATGATTAAGAGTTTACTGAGGGGCGAGGGTTTCTTACACACTCTGTATGAAGCTTAGCAAATAAGATGCTCCAGTGGAAGCTGCTGATTAATGCCAAAGAACACATGAACTTTCCAAACATCAGCCTGAAGCTTAAACACTTTTGTAAGCATTGATAGTGAATAACCTCCTTTTCTTATTGCCTTAAGTTTTGGTCATATTGCTGTGGAAAGTTCTTTGTGCTCCTGACAGTGCAGTGCTGAAGTACATAATCCTATGTGCCAGGTTTTTGATGACGGTGTTGCCATCTCTGAAAACCTGATTAATATTCCAAGGAAAATCCTAACCTCAAGATTGTTTAAGTTTCCAACACAGGAAGTAAAGGAAAAGCAAGACAGAAATGCAACTGCAACACAAAATTCAGGGATTGTTGATCTCTCCTAGTTAATGTTGTTCAGAATATCCTCAAAAACTCCTGTGGACAGCCCTGGGAGAAGCATCAGAGGCTGAGTGTGAGGGGGGTGATAGATCTTGAAAGGCAATATATTACAATTACTTCATGAGGGTACCTGTACACGGTGCTTCATTCTAGGCAGGAGGACTGTGCTACTTTTTCACTTTAGTGTTATGAACACGTCGCATGAGGTGGCAAATTTAGTTATGTTGCCTTACATATTCAGCCTTCACCTTTCAGGATTGTTAAGCTATTGTACAAACCACTCTAATGTAATTGGCATATTTGTATTTTCCCTTGGCACATACATGTGTCATTGTGACAATAAGAATCATTTTGAGACGTGAGTATTAGATGCATCCTTCATCCTACTGTTCCTTTTGAAGGTGCTTCTTGCCCTCCTTTTACCTTTGCAGGTAAGCAGTGGCAGGGAGGAGGAGGGGGAGAGTTGTGACATGGCTGGACACTTCCAGGGGTGAGACATTTTCCACTCTCCACTTTTTTGCCCAGGGAGAGCTCTCTGCCTTAGACCTCTGACTTTCACTCTTCTGGGATCTGTATCTCACCTAGAGTAAAAGTCACTCCCTGTAGGCTAGTTACCTAAGAGAATGCTTGGTTACTTGGCTAGTCACAAATAGTGTTTATGTCTAGAAAGACTGCAGTATTGCAATGTTTATAGTGTTAATAGCTGTAAGAAATATAATGGTAAATACAAAATATGCTTTGTAGGCTTTTGCAAGAATTTCTTGCAGAGAATGATGTGTGCAATTGTACCTGAGAAAGGCACAGGAAGGCTGCTTAGCCAGTTACTCCAAGCTAAGCAGAAACTGAAAGCTGCAGTCTAGAAACAGATTCAAGTCTAGGCTGAAGATCTACTCCCTGTTTTAAAAGGTCACTGTTTAACCTTTCAATATCGAGTCCCAAAAAGTATCCACTCCAGCTTTATGAATGCTGATGTTACATTCCTACTTATTAGGGAAATGTTCTGAAAACTCAGCATTATGAAGGAGTTGGAATGCTTTATTCCGTTACAAAGGAAGAAAGGAAAACCCAAGCAAACAAAAACCCAAACAGAATAAAAAAATGGAAGCCAAAGCAAGCCTAAAAAAATGAATATTGGATTTCTCTGCCCTGCTAAGAGGAATTATTTCTAACATGAGGTTCAGTTTTCTTCTACTTGCTAAGTTTTTGAAAATGGCTATGTCATGCTATAGATAACTAAATCTCTCATTGATCAAGCTACACTAATTGTCTTTCTCTGTCTCAGTGCATTTCTTATTCAGATACTCAGCATATACTCATAAATCTAGTCTTGCTGATGTTTGGCACTTTTCTTTCCACCAGCATAACTTAATCTTATTTTTTCCTCTGAATTCCACTTATGAAAAAGATGAAAACATTGATTCAACACTGATCAAAATTAGGGTTACCAAGAATGCCAGGGTAAAATCCATTCAGGTACAGGGAAGTGAAGTGGAGCGATTATTTTTAACTCGTTCTTGCACTCTCTGGGAGTGGGAAATATAGGTGTAACTCGCATGGGAGTTGAAGGAGGGAAGGAAGGAACAAGACATTACAAATTCAGGCTCTGCAAAATTGCTTCACTCTATGCAATGAATCCCTACTGTTTTCTGTCTGCTCCCATGTCTGAGAAAAAACCCATATATACATGAATTACTCTTCTTAAACTTTTTTTTTTTTTTTGCTTGGGCTGAATACAGCTCAGCCATAACAAGGGGTTTGGATCATTACTATTATTTTTGTTTCTTTGGTAGCATAATAAGAAACATGCAGAAATTAGTTGATGCATGTCAGAAAGCCCTGTGTGCTTTATAGAGAGAGGAAGAAGATTGGAAAGGAGTATATCAAGACTAGAAAATTTCTGAGCCAGTGTTTCTGAATTTTCATGACACTGTGCTTGCTCACATTATGACTGCAGCAAGATCCCTGCCTAGAGATTATAAAATTGACATTGGAGATAGCTGCTGCTCAGTGAGAAGCTTGTTGCATATTCCATCTGGGTGTAGAAAAACAGCAATGTAAAAAAAGAAAAAATTCCTTCTTTACTCTGACCTCTACCCTGTATGAGTTCAGGATTGTATGTTGAGCTTAGTGACAAATGTGAGTGCTTACAGCTTTTTATATCTGTCTCCCCTACTGACTAGAGTTAAGAAACAGGATGGATTCTGCACCTTCTTGTGCAGCAATAGCAGTGTTATTTATAAAACATGAGAACTAAAATAACCAAGAGAGCTGGTTGGAGTGTAGGGGAAGCCCATCTCTAGTGGAATTGTCCAAAACACTGTTCATAACCCCTGGAGGTGTCTGAAATGTCATCTGTATTTTAAACTATATTATAATTCTGCTGCTGTGCTTTCAAAGAGTTGTCTTCTTCACTGATGTGGTGAGTGAGTAGGCCCCGGCTGGCAGCAAGTACCCACACAGCCACTTGATCACTCTCCTGCCCACAGTGGGACTGGGAGAACATGGGAAGAACAATAGGGAGAAAACTCATGGGTCAAAATAAAGACAAAGAAATCACTTACCTTGTACTTTCACAGGCAAGACAGACTTGACTTGTAGAATGTAACGTAATTTATTGACAATGAAAATAAATATTTAATTACAGAGTTGAGTATTTAGAAACAAAAAACTTCACAAACATTCAAAATGCCTTTCCTCCCCATTTTTCAAGTTTAGCTTCACTTCAGACACTTCTCCCATGTTGTAGCTGTGGGTCGTGCTCTGTACCTCCAGTACAGCAGCAAGTGGTGGCACAGGAGTTGTGGTCAGGCCACAGTGGTTTCTCTCTGCTTCTTAACCCTTTTTCTCTGGTCCTTTAGTGGTCCTTCCTGGGCTGCAGACCCTCCAGGGAAGTACCTGCACTGCAATGGAGCAGCTCCCAATCTCCTGACCTTGTTATTCCCTCATTCTCACCTGTACTCCTTCATTCTCTTCCAGTCCAGCATTTGTTCCCTTTCCCAGAGGTGCCATCATCTCTTCTGAGTGGTTCATTAGTGCCCAGTGGTGGGTCAGCTGGGTGGGTCTGGAATCAGCAGTGTTCTCAGAACAGAGAAGAACAAAAGATTGTTATATTTTTCTTTGAAGTTATGTCCAAGTCAGTGATATTTAAATTTAGTTGCAGTCGCACTTTGAATGTGAAGAAGCTGGGACACAGGATGAAATCCACCACAGCTGGTATAGGCAGCAAAAGAGGTTGATGTGACCATCCTGCTGATCATCAGGAGCTCTGTGAGCCTGGTGGTGGAACAGTCTTTCCCTATAGCCTGTTGCGAAGGGCAGCACACCTTATCAAAGTACATGCCAGGCTCTAGGCCAGGGCTGTCCTGTGTTTGGCTCAGCTGAAAGGCAAGCAGTGGGAGCCTATGATTATCTGCACTGTCTGCACTAGCTTAGTGACCATCATGACTGAGGACATATCTAATGTCTATGAACCAATTTATGTTTTATTCTGATTTATGGTTTGAGTACAAAAGTTGCGTTTCCTTTGTTAAAATATTTTGTTCTGGAGAAGGTGATTTAGAAGACAAGCTCCTTAATTAGTGCATAGGCAGAGGCAATCTATTGCAAGAATAATTGGCAGCATGTGAAAGGGTTAAGATTAGGTGAAGGGAAGAAAATATTAAAGAAATGTGTTTTCTCTGCTCCAAAATGCAGAGCCTTGTGGAGAGATTAGGACAGCATGTTCTATGCAGGCACATTATACTATCTCTAAAAATATGCCATTGGACACCTAGCCAAAGATGTAACCAACTTGCCTGAAGTCTTAGGGATATTTGTCAGGAATTCAGAAAAGAAAATGTTTGGAAGATGGAGAAACCATCTGAGCTCACTGTGAAGTAGCAAATGTTCCAGCACTATTTTTTGTTAAGTAGTGCTATATACTGGGAGAATTTCTGTGAAATGAGAGGTGACACTACAGAATCCTGGAATAAGCATATTTGAAATATACTGTTCATGGAAATATATATGTTTCACATATTTAGCATTTAATCTTGTCTGATAAATGACTGTAGCATTTTTTGATCACATACTTAATGTCTCCTCCTCCCTTTTCATAGGAATATGTATTATCCCTGTGGTCTCATTCTGTGAATTTGAAAAGGTTATTTGGTCCTTCTGTTGTCAAACACCAGGTCAGAAAAATTGCACCTGAGTTAATTCACCTGAGAAGTACAGGAGATATAAAATAATCCAGTGCATTGTCTTTGATTGCAGCAGAGAGAGAGAAAAAGAGAAAGAAAAAAAGATACTTATTTTAACTCCTGAAGTTACTGTATAGGACCAAACCCACTATGCAATAGAAAATAAGGAGAAAGCAACATCAGGATTATAGATGGAAAAGATAAATTCCACTAATAAAAGCGTTTTCATGTCTGTCCTCACCTCTCTTGGAACAGGCTGACAGTACATTGTTCGAATTAACAGGAGCAAGGTTATATCAGTGATGCTGCCAGTTTAGCGCTTTGCCACCCTCAAGAGTAAAATCAGCACCTTCATTGAAAAATGGAAATGATCGCTGGTGGGTAGTTATATCACAAGAAACTCTCAGTTCTTAGATTCCTAGAATCCTTCTTTAATGTTTTTCAGATTAGCTCTAGATGGATTTAAATTGCTGTCATTAGCAGGCACTAATTTATTTATATTTGATGAAGTTCTTACAAATAATCTGCTTCATCAATGTAGAGAGAACTTGGTGGTAAACAAACTTAGAAAAAAAAAGTAGAAGACACTTCTTTTTAAAGTGTCTTCATTTAATTTAAATAGCTGTGAGATTAACTCTTTTTCCTGGAGAAAAGTCTCTTTTACTATTTCTTTTTGACACTTATAGAAAATTCTATATTTGTGGCACAAAATGGATTCAGAGGATGTGCTAGACTGGCAGAATTTGCTTAGCTACTCATCAGCGTTTGGCTCCAGACTGAAGATACTGTTTAAAAGAGAAATTTCTATGGGCCTATTTGGACTTCTCAACCTTTAGTGTTATATATAGTGATTTTTAAATTTATTTTAATAATGACTTGCTGTAACACTGCAGCAGCTTACATTTTTGTAATGTGTCATTATTAAAATGTACGTACTCCATTAGTAATTACATTTATGCCTTAATATGTTTTTATCTGTAGTAGTTACGCTCTACTGTGAATGTCCTCTGAATGCATGTCTGACTGCAAAAAGACCTCCCTTTTCACTTTTATTCTGCATTTCATATGTTTTTGTCCATTAAGTAATTCTTCTTCTGAGTCCTACTTTTTTTTGCTCTTTCCCGTAGCTCTAGAAATGCTGTGCCTGACTCACCATTGCTTTCTGATTTCATTTGTACCAGTGAAAGAGTAAAAACAAAAAGGATCCTCAGCTGCTCTGCTTTTGTACCAGTGACAGAGGTGCACAATAACTATGTCAGGCCTTTTTACAGATCCTCTCATTAACATCGTTACCGTTTTTACTTAAAAAAACCAATAACCTTTGGGTGAATTTATCACTCATGAATGTCCTGAACATTTGATACTGATTTGCAGGCCATTCTTCCCATTCCTCTTTCTCTCATGAGGCAAGATAATCCTGACACATCCTGAAATGCATTTCAATGTTACCACTGTAGCAAGACGTTTGACTTTTTTTTTATGTATTAGGAAACTGAAGTAGCAGTAGACAAGTCACCTTGGCCAAAGCAGTAAATAAACAACAATTTGGTTAAATCACCATCCACAATGACAAAAAGGAAGGGTGCCAGTCTAAGATATCATGTAATATCTGTGGAATCAGTTGTTTTCCCTTCACCACATATACAGTAAGCCTGAAATTCTGCCATTGTGAATGTATGTCCATATCTCTTAAAGAAGCTAGATCATCCATTAGTATTTTAGGAAATTGCTCAAAATGACTCTTCAGAAAAAGAGGAAATGACAAGTTAAGTCAGGTTTTATGTTCTTTTGTTGTTTTTCCCCTTGGTACTTCAGTGGCATTTTTTCCCATGTCTTGTATTTAATCATTCTTATTTATGGCATTATATTACAAATCCTGGTTAGCTATTTCTGTTCATTCAGACACAGAAAAAAATACACACACACAAAAATAAAAACAATTAAATGTAGAGATCATCCTAAGCAGTCTCAGAACTAAAAGTATCTGTGAAACATGGCATTTTTATGCTGTTACCTGATTCTAATAAGGGTCTGACATTGCATCTCTAAAAGAAATGCTCATGTTTTAGTGGAAGTGCAGTACAAGCTGGTTAGATATTAACCAGTTCAGGCAATATCCCTTCTGTATATTGCAAAGATAACTTCTGAGATCTTATTTCCTGTCTAGGCAATACCTTAATCTGAAATGAGATCTCATTTCTGGGTTAAGGGAGATTTTTGATTTGGAAAACTAATTTGGATATATGTGACTTACAGTGAATTCCACATTGCTTTTCCAGGATAAACAGAGAATTTACACTGCCACTGTAATTAATCCACAGTCAGATTTCTAGTAATTTCCAGGTTTCTCATGAAACTTTACTGAATGTTGAGTTTATTTACAGCAGAGAAAATCTGAAATAAATCTGCCAGAGTAAATTGTACTAATCCAGGCTTGCATCAATATTAACGGAAACAAAATCTAAGTTTATATTAAATACATTGAGAGTTTATTTGATTTAGGGGTGTAAAATATTGCAATTACCCTGCTTAAATTTTTATTCAGTTCATAGTAGCCAGTAACACACATCCTCTTTGTTCAAGAGCTTTCCAATGTGGATTTACATAGGTAATTTTATCTCAGCCTGTTTGGTATTTGACACAAATCCTTTATTTCTGGCGTAAACCAATAATACAGTTTTCTATTTTTGAAAAGGAGATTTAACCTTCATATTTGTGAATGAAAGCTGGAAATCCTGAGTCTAGAAAACCCAAAGCATGAATTATTTCTACAGAAAAATCTCAGCCTTTTAGAAAGGAAAAAGGGTTCCTTTTCATTTTAATCTTGGTCTTACTTGTTGAATGCTTGGTCCTGGTATGGCTGTGTGGGTGTACACATACATGTATGGTGGTGGGAATGTGCACTTTTTCTTACACACTGAATTTGAACTGGAGTGTACTGATGCCTTTCTGAAGCTCAGGAATGTTTTTCTAGGTGGTGTTTCTGGTAGGTTAATCACTGCCTAGTGCATGGAAAATGAAAATCATGATATTCTGGGGCCAGGCATAGAGGTTCACTATTACCTGGTCAGGGTTCTCACTAACAGGGAGGGAGTGGTGTTTTCCCACCTAACAAGCTCACAAAAGGCAGAAGGAGATGCACCAGGTGATACAGCATGATCAATCTGCCATTGACAAGGTACACAGACCCAGAAATCCACTCAAAATTTTTGTTCTGTTATTTCCTTTTCCTAGAAAAAGCAAGTGAGTCAAACAAAGATCCGGGTGATCTCCACTATCCTCTTCATCCTGGCAGGCTGCATTGTCTTTGTGACCATTCCTGCATTCATCTTCAAACACATTGAGGGATGGACAGCATTGGAGTCCATCTACTTTGTGGTTGTTACTCTGACTACCATTGGCTTCGGTGACTTTGTAGCAGGTGAGCAGCTTCGAGACCAGATGCTGTGCATGAGGGATTTGGCTCTTAGAATTTGTTCTCTGCTTTTGAGAGGAGGCTTTTCACAATGTGTTATACTCCAGTCAAATGATGCCAGGTGTTTCTGTTGGGGTTACTGTGCAGTAGGACACCAGGTTGATTTAAGATCCAGCTGCCTTGCTATATGCAGTTTGCAAGCCTTCAGCAGTGTAGATAACAGGAGACTGGAAAGTCCTGATTATCCTTTATCATGCAATGAATTATGCACGAGTCAAATTACTTTCCCATTGAATTCAAGATTTCTATTAGTCCATTAGGGCTCAGTCTGAGGCTGACTGCAGAAGCAAGTAGCCCAAATGATGAATGGAGGAAGCTTTTACAAAATCGGACTGAGCCATAGGGCTGTAAAAATCTCAGGTTGCAGTGGTGGGCTGCTACTAGAGCAGCTACAGCGTTCATAAAACTGCATTTTGTTCTCTAACCTTGGCAGAAATTTTGACATTGCAGTTGCCCTGTTAAGGAAAACTCATGTGGAAGAGAAGCACTAATGGGATATGCATCTTAGTGCTTGGAGGATACTTTCCAAGATTAATGCAGAACCAGCAGGAACTATAAATATCCACCCTTATCAATTTACAAAGAGAGAGTCAAGATAGCTGGCTGGAGAGATGAGAGATATTTCCTTTTCACAAAAATGCTTTGCTAATGAAAAGGTAGTTAAAATAAGTGGATTTTTTTTCCCAACAGTGCATGACCTCTACTCCTCATACCTGTTAGTGGTCCTAATTAAAGACATTAAGGCATTTATGTTACAAATAGTCATAATATGATACTGTTTTCTGACTTTCTATAAGTCAATGAAACATGAATGAGTTTAAAACATCAAATAAAACTACAGGGATATATAAAGTTTTCTTTGTTGAAGAACTGCAGACAAGTCTGTAATCCTCCTTTTTTTGTAACACAGTGGTATAAATGGCATGAATTATTGAGGGGAAAAAAGGCACAGAACAAAGAAAGACCCAGATATGAAAGAAAATGTTTTATGAGCATTTAATTACAGAAGTGATTGTAAGATCTTGGTCCATTTTTACCACTTAAATATGTAGAGAAGCTCACTGAAATTCTGTGGTATCATGGTGTGAAATAAAAATAATCTACAATATTTCTCTTAATCATATCACAATATTTTTCTTAATAATCTCACACTTCATATTGTTTTCTTTAATAACAGAATAGTAAAAAAAGCTCTAAATAATAAATTGTTCTATATGCAACATGGTTAGGAGAATATAGTCCACAGCTGGGGGTCTGCTAACAAGCTGGATTTTTCGAAAATCAAATGGAAGACCCTGAATAAGAAAACTTCAGAGGCATTTCCATGATAAGAGTTTAAGGCAGGTGATCACCAGGAGACTTGGGTTTTATTTCTGGCTTTGAGAGAAATTTTCTGTCGCTTTTATTTTCTGTCACTTTAATCTCTCAGTATCTTTGTACTGTCAATGTCTAATCAAAAAGACTGGATTGTAATGGGTAAAACAGCATCAATGAAGCTATGCTGGTTTATTCCACCTAGAACATTTCCCAGCTCTCGGAAAACTGGTACATTTTTGTACTACTGTTGGAAATACAATTGTAGATGAAGCCTGAAAAAACAGAGTATCTGATAGGCTGAAAAAAGTGGTCTCATGCTTTCTCAGTCACCTGATCACTCTGTAAGATAGACCCAGGCAATCTGTTCCCTAGTAAGCTTCCTCAGGGACACGTATGATCAGAAGAGGCTTATTGTACCATGGCAACAGCAGTTACCACCTCCCATTGTTTCACGCTCTTAAAGACTGGAAAGAAGAGTGTGATTCATGCAGTCTATGGGGAGAGATTAACATCAAACCCAGTATTTGTGTCCCTGCCAATTCTCGAATGTCTGACCTTCCATGGGGATGTTCAAACACCATACTCATACTGAGTTTGGATAAAATTAAATAGTCATAGAAATGTCTCAGATGGCAAAAAGGAAAGGGTGAAATGCTGAACTGTGTTGTCTGATGATTTTAATGGGGAAAATCCTAAAATCTCTCTGCAGTCATACAGAGGTATCAGTAGGTATGTAGCTCTTGTCTAACCAAGTCTGGAATCCAGGAAATATGTAATCCTCTGCCTGAGTCTCCTGGTAGGTTTGCTTTTCAGGCAGATTTACACAAGTACTACCAAGGTGGTGATTGTTCACCTGCACTGAGGGATACAGTGGTGCCAACTGAGCTCCGCAGTCTCTTTCCTGCTCACTGTCTTCCACTCGGGGCTGTGCCTTCTTATCACTGGCTCTAATTCTTGCAGCACACATAGCACTGTGATAGGAGTGAGAGTCTCAAAAGTGATGTTGTGGCTGCTATCTTTTGGAAGAGTTTATTTTATTCTGCAGTAGGCAGCAGTCTGGCTGCTATTGCACTTATTTTAGGCTCTTTGTAGTTCATTAGAATTGCCAAATGTCTCACATTCTTGTTTTACCAGCTCATCCTGAGACTTTCATGAAGAACATTCAGGATATTTGTTGCTTGCTTTGATCCATATCTCTTCCTAAGTCAGTGGCCAGAGAACGCACCCCTCTAAATGATATCCAAGCAGACTGTATATCCTTATTATCAGGGCTGATGCATGATTGGCTTCCTGTCAGATATCTTGATTTGGAAGGGAAGACAAAGCCGCACTTCTTTCTCCTGCACATGGCTTCAGAGTACAAGTGATACCAAGAAAAGTGTTTATTAGGTGCTCTGGCAGGTCACATAGAAGTAGAACGACAAGTAATTTTGAAGAGTTTTAGATTAAGAACAGACTGTGTTCCTTCCATCTGACAGGCTTGTCTATTATCAGAACTACAGCGATGTTGGCAAGAGTTAAATACCTTCAGGCATTTATCAGAATTGCTGATATTTTGTCATAATTTTGGCATCTGATGATTTTTAAGCTTAAGCATATGCTTATTTCAGGAGGAAATGCTGACATACATTACCGAGAGTGGTATAAACCCTTAGTGTGGTTCTGGATCCTTGTTGGCCTTGCCTACTTTGCTGCTGTCCTGAGTATGATTGGAGACTGGTTAAGAGTCCTGTCCAAGAAGACACAAGAAGAGGTAATGATTAGTAATTTTTCAGTGGTTTGTTAGTTTACAAAAGAGCTGAAAGGAACTGATTGTCTAAAGAGGATGCTCATCTGTAGTTTACTCCATTGACTGTCTTTGGTACCCGGTTAGCTCTGATCTTTAGCTTCTCAAAGGAAGGAAAAAAAGCAAGTGAAACAACCGAGGTTGTTTCATCTCTGTCAGTACTACAAAATACACAGAACACATCAATAGGTTTGCAGTCATGGAATGAGAGGCCAGCCTTCCCTCAGAAACTAGCTATGAAATTGTGATACAAATTTCAGTGTTCTCTCCTTAAAAACTGGGAGATCTTGCTGAGTTTTCCTATGCCAGAAGGGCAATGCTGTTCATAATTTCTGAAGGCATCTGTGCTACTTGAGGCCTGGTGCATATGCTGTGCATCTCCATTAATGTGAAGAGTTTGGCTGTTGGGTTGATCATCAGCAGGCACCTACAGCTGGAAATCTGATCTCTCACAGTGGATGTGAAATGCCTGCTGCCACAAGTAATACGGTGCTAAATGGGCATTTGTGCATCTGGCCTGAGGAACCAAAGATGACTCCTTGTGGATCACTGGATGCAACAACTTGAGTTCTGGCTGTAGCAGTCCAAGAAAGCCATTGACCTTGGTGGGCTGCTGCAGACACTGTACTCCTGAATCTGTTCTTTAGCTGAACTTTGAAAAAGGCCTATTTTAACTGAAGTATTGCTTAGTCATTTATCTTGTTTTTCTCTTTTCAGATGGAATGTATGTTCAATACAGCAGACATGTAGTTTCATAGCCATTATTCTGATCTCAGGTGCAAAGGAGTAAAAGAGAGCAAAGCAGTACAACATTTAAGGATATGCTCATCGTGCCCACACAGTTTTGAAAACTCCTCCAGATGACTTGAGAGCATAGTATTTGGTCAGTCATGCAATGGAAACCTCCATTAAAGACATCTACATTTGTCCCTGAGAACCCTAGAATGCCTCAGTCAGAGGGCCAGTTGAAATTATCTAGTGGGTTTTTCCAATGTTGACTGCTCTGTGACTCTGTGGCCCTGAATAGGACCTTCAGAGGGACTGAACAGCTGCATCCATAATAAATATGGGAAGATACATTACTATACTGCTGCACTGGTTGTTCTGCTGTTGTTGTCACGTGAAGTGGAGGAGAGACAGAAATGCAAAGGTTTCCATTCTTACCTGTATTAAATAAAAGTTATTAGCTATAAGCGCCCTCGGAGTAATCAAAGCTTTATGAACCCAGCACTG